>LR738710.1:77789518-77830658 GCA_902687465.1 Secale cereale
TGTGTGTGTTTGCGGTGTCCCCATTCTTAGTGCAGTTGTATAGCATTTGTTAGTATCCAACACACACAAAAACGTATTAGTAAAATAATTTTTATTTTAAAACATTTCGTTTTAAGAAGTTCTGTGTTTGTAATGTAGATGTTGTTCAAAGTTTCGTCATGAAAAGTGGACCCTAATAGGAAGGGACCACGCCCTCTATGTGTTCTTAGAGCAAATGAGTATGCACTCTAGGGAATAGATCAGTTCTCAAAAAACTGCTCTGAGCGAACGCTCGATGGGCCCTCCCATGCACACCACTAACCCCTCTCATCCTCCTCAACACCCTCTTTTGCCTTACTATCATAGTGAAATTGCCATGCTATCGCAATGTTATCAACAGAAAAAACTTGCCTTGTTACCATGTGTGCAAAGATTGCCATGCTGCAGCATGAAAGAACTGTTGTGCTACCTATTCGGTAATTGTCATGTCGGAATGAAAGATGATTGCCATGCCAAAACATTTTGAACATCCTACAATAGAACAAAGTTTATACAAAATGTCCATGATTTTGATGGAAATATGCCCTAGAAGGCAATAATAAAGTTGTTATTTTTTATTTCTTTATTCATGATAATGGTTTACTATTCATGCTAGAATTGTATTGACCGGAAACTTAAATACATGTGTGAATACATAAACAAATATTGTGTCCCTAGTAAGCGTCTACTAGACTAGCTCGTTGAACGAAGATGTCTAAGATTTCCTAACCATAGACATGAGTTGTCATTTGATAACGGGATCACATCATTAGGAGAATGATGTGATGGACAAGACCCATCCGTTAGCTTAGCATATGATCGTTCAGTTTATTGTTATTGCTTCCTTAATGTCAAATACATATTCCTTCGACTATGAGATCATGCAACTCCCGGATACGAGAGGAATACCTTGTGTGTATACCTGGCCAAAGCTCGGGCCAGGCCGGGCTTCGGGCTGGGCCTAGCCAAGCCCGAGGAAAAAAATCTAGGCCCAAGCCCGGCCTGGCCCGAACATGTAAAAGCCCGACGGGCCTCGGGTCGGGCCCCTTTAGAAAAGTGCAAATTTGACGGGCCCGGGCCCGGCCCGGCCCGACCAATGGGCTCAAAATCTAGGCCCGAGCCCGGCCCGGGAGCAGCGTTGGGCCGGGCCGGGTCGCCCTTTTTCGGGCCGGGCCGGGCTGCCCATGGCCAGGACTACTTGTGTGCTATCAAACATCACAATGTAACTGGGCGATCATAAAGATGCTCTACAGGTATTTCCGAAGGTGTTTGTTGAGTTGGCATGGATCGAGATTATGATTTGTCACTCCGTGTATTAGAGAGGTATCTCTGGGCCCTCTCGGTTATACACATCACAAGAATCTTGCAAGCAAAATGACGATGGAGTTAGTTATGAGAGGATTTATTCCGGAACGAGTAAAGAGACCTGTCGTTAACGTGATTGAACTAGGTATGGAGATACCAATGATCAAATCTCGGGCAAGTAACATACCCACAGACAAAGGGAACTACGTATGTTGTCAAAAAGATTGATATAAAGGACAATACTATTTATACACCGGAAGTCTTCCGGGAGGTACCGGGTAGTCATCGGATCACCGGAAGGGTTCCGGGAGGCCCTGGGAGGTCTATGGGCCTAATGGGCTAAGGGGAGCCACACAGCAGCCCGCAAGTGGGGTGGCGCGCCCCCACCCTGGCCGTCAGCCCTAGAGAAGGAATGGGGGGAGGGCTAGCCCCTCCCTCCCTCCCCTCCCCATGGGAGAAAGGAAGGGGGGCCTCCTCCTCCTACCTTTCCCTGTGTGCCTAGAAAGGAAAGGGGGGCGCGGCTAGGGGAAGGAGCCCAAGTGGGATTCTACCCCACTTGGGGCGCCTCCTGGCTGCCTCCCCTCTCCCCCACTTATATATACATGTGGAGGGGGCGCCACACAAGACACAACATTGTTCTAGTCGTGTGTGGCGCCCTGATGTCTACTACGCACCCTTCTTCTTGTAGACGTTGTTGGGCCTCCAAGTGCAGAGGTTTGTAGGATAGTAGCAAATTTCCCTCAAGTGGATGACCTAAGGTTTATCAATACGTGGGAGGCATAGGATGAATATGGTCACTCTTAAATAACCTTGCAACCAAATAACAAAGAGTCTCTTGTGTCTCTAACACACCCAATACAATGGTAAATTGTATAGGTGCACTAGTTCGGCGAAGAGATGGTGATACAAGTGCAATATGGATGGCAGATATTGGTTTTAGTAAACTGAAAATATATAAACAGCAAGGTAGCATGTGGTAAACGTGAGCATAAACGGTGTTGCAATGATAGTAGACAAGTCCTAGGGTTCATACTTTCACTAGTGTAAGTTCTCTCAACAAGGATAATATAATTGGATCATATTACTAGTCCTCAACATGCAACAAAGAGTCACTCCAAAGTAACTAATAGCGGAGAACAAACGAAGAGATTATGGTAGGGTACAAAACCGCCTCAAATTTATTCTTTCTGATCGATCTATTCAAGAGTCCGTAGTAACGTTCAATCTATCATAGAGTTCGTACTAGAGTAACACCTTAAGACACAAATCAATCAAAACCCTAATGTCACCTAGATACTCTATTGTCACCTCAAGTATCCGTGGGCATGATTATACGATATGCATCACACAATCTCAGAAACATCTATTCAACCAACACAAAGAACTTCAAAGGGTGCCCCAAAGTTTCTACCGGAGAGTCAAGACGAAAACGTGTGTCAACCCCTATGCATAGATTCCCATGGTCACGGAACCCGCAAGTTGATCACCAAAACATACATCAAGTGGATCACATGATATCCCATTGTCACCACAGATAAACACATGCAAAACATACATCAAGTGTTCTCAAATCCTTAAAGACTCAATCCGATAAGATAA
This sequence comes from Secale cereale, assembly GCA_902687465.1. Lineage (NCBI taxonomy): Eukaryota > Viridiplantae > Streptophyta > Magnoliopsida > Poales > Poaceae > Secale > Secale cereale. The sequence goes on from LR738710.1 coordinate 77,792,441, forward strand.
CTTCAAAGGGAAAACTCAATCCATTACAAGAGAGTAGAGGGGGAGAAGAAGATCCAACTAGAATAGCAAAGCTCGCGATACATCAAGATCGTGCCATCTCAAGAACACGAGAGAGAGAGAGAGAGATCAAACACATAGCTAATGATACATAACCTCAGCCCCGAGGGTGGACTACTCCCTCCTCGTCATGGAGAGCGTCGAGATGATGAAGATAGCCACCGGAGAGGGATTCCCCCCTCCGGCAGGGTGCCAGAACAGGTGTAGATTGGTTTTCGGTGGCTACAGAGGCTTTCGGCGGCGGAACCCCCGATCTAGGTTAGTTTCTGAAGGTTTCGGTATTTATAGGAATTTTTGGAGTCGGGGCTAAGTAAAGGGGAGCTACGGGCTGTCCTCGAGATAGGGGGGCGCGCCCTCCACCCTCGAGGGCAGCCCGTGGCTCTCCTGGCCCAACTCTTTTGCTTCGGGGGCTTCTTTTGGTCCAGAAAAAATCATAAAAAATTGGCTCGTCAATTGGACTCCGTTTGCTATTCCTTTTCTGTAAAACCCTAAAACAGGAGAAAAACAGAAACTGGCTAATGACTTGTTCTTCGGAACAATGGAGCGAGCTAATGACTTGTTGGAAATAATACATACCGATGTATGTGATCCGATGAGCGTTGAAGTACGCAGCAGGTATCGTTATTTTCCCACCTTCACACATGATTTAAGTAGGTATGGGTATTGAGGGAGTCCCGGATTTGGGGGTCCATGAGTGTCCAGTCCACGGACGCTGGGCCAGATAAATGGTCACACGAACCGGGACTAAAGGGGCGCATTGGTACCGGTTCGTGAAACTAACCGGGACCAATGCCACTCTTTAGTCCCGGTTGGTGCCACAACCGGGATCAAAGGCCTTTGTTTCCCGTCCTTTGGGCTGCTGAAAACTGACATTTTGTCCTGGTTGATGCCACGAACCGGGACTAAAGGTGCCATTGGTCCCGGTTGGTGCCACAAACCGGGACCAAATCCTATGCTATATAAGCAACACTTGGGAAATTTTTAGATTTCCATCGTCAGTTGCCCCCGACGCCGCCAGGCTGCCCGATCGAGCTCGACGTCGACGCCGTGGCCGTCTCTGCCACGACCTCGCGCGTCGATGCCCTCTGCCCGACCTCACCGTCGACGCCCTCTGCCCTGACCTCGCCATCGTCGCCCTCTGCCCCAACCTCGCCGGTGCCGCCCAGTGAGCACTCCCTCACCCCCCGCCGCTGCCCCTGCCTGCTCTGCTCTGCGCACCGCCGCCCCTGCTTGCCGCACGCCGCCGCTGCCGCCGCCCCGGTCTGCTCTGCTCTCTGCTCTGCGGTTTTTTCTTCATACTTTTTTTGTTCATTGATGTATGTATATATGGATGTTGTATATGTATATGTAATTGCAGATGTATGTATGATCCATGGATAGATGGATGTATTGATGTATGCTATTTTTGTCAATTTATGTATATGTTTGTATATATATGTGCATATTTAGAAAAAAATGTGTTGCAAAAGTTACATTTAAGGTTACTTGATTTAGTGCAAATGTTAGATGAATTTTTTGTTTTTATAGTTTTTATATTTTTTTTATAGTTTTAGTTATATATACAAATGTTAGATGAATTTTCTGTTTTTATAGTTTTAGTGATAGAATGTAGTTTTTTTTAGTAAGAACTAGTTTATTTTTAGTAAAACTAGTTTATTTTTCATTTTTATTTATAGTAAGTTCTTATTAATTAGTTGGACTAGTTGAATTAATAGAACTAGTTTATTCTTTTAGTTCAACCAATTATTCCTCAATCGACGTCGACGATGCCTATCCCGCATCATCGTCGTCGAATCAACGGATGCCTGCTTGATCAGCGGGGTCATGTTGGGGACTGGGCTCCGCCGGGCTGGTACTAGGAGGTGCTTCCTTCCGGGGGGCGTAACTTGGTGAGGAGCCAACCCGTTGTTGACCCGAACCTTCTTTGGTGGCAGGCGCGCGGGCCAGTGATGGTGCAGAGGCTTGAGGACCCCGCGGAGGTTGTACGTCACCGTGTCAGCGAGGAGGACGAGCACATCCATCGCTACATGGTTGCGTTGGAGGGCAGGTTCGACAATACATGATAGGTTCTTCAGGGATCTCACTGGAGCTATGATCCTGTGATGGTTCCTTCTCTTTGGGTGTCCACCACCCGCGCCGATACCCGTCGTTCGATAGGGTTTTAGTTGTATTAATTAATTAGTGATGCTATATGTATGATGCTATTCGAGATGTATTAGTGATAATATTCGACGATGTACGGACGCAAGAGATGATTTAGTTTTGCTTATTGAATGCTCAAACTGGAGTCCAACCAAATCTCCATGTCAATATGAGTCCTATAATTAAGATATTTTGAAATGTTTTTGTTTATATTTTCAACCATTGAATTTTGGCATGACTTGTGCTACAATATGTAGGAAATGTCGTCATCTCACAATGACGATAGGATCCCGGCGTGCGACTAGTGTGGCGATGACCGGGGTTAGTGCGAAAGGCCACACCTGGTAAACGATCGATGCTTCAGTGTTAAGCTCGATGAGGTCTTCGATTTTGAAACGGTATGCAACACGACAAGTCTTGTTTGGTAATTAAGCATGACTTATGCCTTCTTTTCAACGTGTAATTTTCGTCATTTACAATTCGACTAGCATATCCCATGCCATGCAAGACGCTATGTCTTGGAGCATCTGGATTTCGAAGATTATGAAAGTATGGAGACAAAGAAAATTCATCTCAGGACCCATCGTGATTATGATTTTCTTGTAAACCTATACAATTCGGAGAGCGTAACCCATTTTGGTTGCTCGAACTGAAGAGCACTGTGCAAGGCATATAATTTTAGGAGGGTATGCATGTCACCTTTGACCTTGGTGATGATGACGATGTCATGTGGGTCCTTGTTGATACGCTTCCAGTTCTACCTCTATGTGAGTTTCTCAAACATATTTATTAAGTAATTTATATTGTTTATTTCAAATATTTGACAGCTTATTTCCATTAACAGCTTATTTCTATTCTTTAAGAAATGTACGGAAGATGGTAGACAAAATCCACTACACTGATGGTGTAGAATTAACTTGTCAGAAGATAAATCATCTTGTCTCATTACTTTCTTATTTTGAGCATTACAATACCTATTCTAAAACTCCTGCACATGATGGTCAATACGTGCCACTAGTGCACGTGTTGAACTACGGTAACATCCATGGAGATGTCATGGTAAGATTTGTGCCCGATCATATTTTGCAAAAATTCTTCTAAAACTAAACTACATTACTAACTACGAAGTTATTACTACGTTTTTCAACAGAAAATCCCTTCGGATTGTGTGCCTCATCTGATGTTTCAGAAAGGTCACCTTAATGTTATGAGCTTATTACCATACTCATCAGGTCATCATCCTACGCATAACTGTCCATACCGGATTTCTAAAACCAATGAAGACATGACAATCAAAGATTGGAAGAAATGTATGGTCAATCGTACGAACCTACATGTAAGCGATATTGTGCGAAAGCCAAGAATTGGAGATAGGATAATCTGCATTCTCCATAATGGAGAATCGGGGCCTATCTTGTTTTATGCTATTTCACCTTAGAGAGGGTGTAATTAATTAAGTCTGGCTACTCATGATCATGTGCTAAGAAGTTGTTAGATGACTATGTTGATGATGATGATGATTAGGACTTGTTATTATGACAACGAGTAGAAGTTGTGAGATGACGATGATGATGAGTACAACTTTTTTATTATGACAATGACGATGATGATTAATTATTAATTATGATGATGCATTATTATAGGAGCATGCACGGAGATAAGAGATGACACTTCTCTCTATTAGCTAGCTAACACAATATATGAAACCCCTAAATTAACCCTACAAAACCCCCAAACCCCCTCCCCCCTTTCAAAAAAAAACAAAAACCCTAGCCCCATGAACTGCTGACGCGTGGAAGCTTATTTGTCCCGGTTGGTGCTACCAACCGGAACAAAAGGCCCCCCTGCCTGGGCAAGCCGCAATTGCCATGTGGAGGCCCATCTGTCCCGGTTGGTATAAGAACCGGGACTAATGGTCTAGGGCATTTTTATCGACCATTTAGTCCCGGTTCCCCAACCGGGACAAATGGCCATTATGAACCGGGACAAATGACCCTTTTTTGCACTAGTGGTAACCCTCCTATTTTTATATAATAATTTGAGAGCATAGATGATGTTGTGCGGATAGTGGACCACTTTGTAATGGTGAATGGACCAAATGGCAGTTGTATGGTATCACCGCTGGTCTGTAATGCTTGAAGCAAATGCATTGTTACATGCTCTTGAAAAGATATGAGATATTTAAACATGTCCATCTGCTTGGCTGTAATCACTCTAGTTGATGGTGCTTGCATTTGTTGGAGAGAGTGTATCCTATCTTCCTCAGATATCACTTGACTCTTAGCATGTGATGCTATGCAAAATGCAGAATTCAAGAAGATTGCTCTGGTGGGTAGCACGTCAACTTCATTTAGAAAGGAATGGGAAACTCTTTCTAGTGTGAGTGCTTGGAGAGAAGTAGGAATATTTTGCGTATGGCTTAGGAATAGTTTCATGATCATGTTGGCTTTATGATGCTTGTGTCAATGCCTACACAGTATGGTTTTTCTTTCCTTGTGTGCACTGTTAGGACCTTTCAAATGCACGTAGTACCTACTCCCCCCGTCCCATAATGTAAGATGTTTTTGCAAGCTATGTTAGCTTTCAAAAATGTCTTACATTATTGGACCGAGTAGTACTTGATACATGGATCAGTGGATCCCTATGTAGTATGGAAATGGTATAGGACTATAAATACAACCTAATACTTTTAAAGGGATTACCATCCGCTTGCCAACCATTGCAAACGTCTTGCTCATGGTACAGACATAGCACACAATGGGAATTTTCTTTGTGTCTATTAAGTTGTTCAAAATGTTAACATGTTGCTTGTATAGCGTCACCTTCTTTCTGAACAGGAAATGTTCACTGAGCTCATATATGCCCAATGTCCTCGTATTCCTATTGAGTTTAGCGGGCAACTAATGTTCACCGAGCTCATCTTGTCTAAATAGGGTAAGTAGTTTCTTACAAGGAATATTTTATTGTCCAGCAGATAAAGTGATCCTCTTCCTTGCATATGCTGGTGCTTACGAAAGAGCATTTTAGAGGAGAAATAAACAACAGAAAAAAGCAATAAAAATTAATCTTTTCATGTGGGCTTACCTTTTTTGTCAATCGTCTAATGGCTGTCGGCACGTGAAATCATATGCTTCTTTGCGTGTTTGCATCGGTTAGCACTAATACGGACTATGTCAAATTTTGAACCCGTATCCATCTCCTCTTCTTGGTTAGGCACCTGCTCCAAGTAAATGGTAAGGTTCTTATAATTGGTGATGTGTAGCTCTTCCTATTGCCACGGGGAAGCTGTGTACATGGAGACAAGTGTAATGCTTCATCAACACAAAAAAGGGTTATGATGACAGGAATGGTACTTTTATAGGAGGAAGTAAAGGTGCTCGTTGAATTGTGGTGATGAATTAAGGGTAATAGAATTCATTGCAACTTATGAGGAATTAATTAATAATATGTTTATTTACCAAATTGTACTCACTTGTACCTAGTAGAAAGATGTTATTTATGAGCTTGGACCAAACGGCTCGTGTAGACACCCAGATGCACCCTTGCTCGAGATGACCCATCACACCAAGGGCTACATAAACACGTACAGTATGCACAACTCATCTTATCACATTGGCAACAGCCAAATAGCTTATCCCTGCCACCACGAAACAACATGAACAACCAAGCCCCTCACAAAAGTCTACTTTCCAGGGGGAGAAAGGGTCCAAAATCTAGTTGTTAGTTAGGGAGCCTTACGAGAGAATGCACAAACACCCAACCGTCTCCATTATCTTTACACCAAAAAGAAATAGGTACGAGGCAAAAACCAACTCACCCACTGCAAAGCACTGCACCTCGCAGAGCAATATATATCCAGGGGCACGCAGACACATATCACACATCTTCATACACAGCAACCTTGGATGGTTTGTAGAGCTAAATCACCCCCTATCCTCAGCATTCATTCAGAGCCATGGCTCGCTACGTATATCGCCCAGAGCTTTTAGTCTAAATCATCCCAGCCTCAATATTCTTCCACAACCATGTCTAGCTACATATATTGACGACATGGATTACCAAAGCCTGTGCCTCTCGTGCGCCTACGCCCCCCATGTCGTCGGCTCGGCCAGCTTAGTATGCGCTGCCACCGTTCGCTTGAACCACCATGTTATACATGTCCAGTTCCATGGCGTCATTGACCAAACACAACAAACTCTCTAACAGATTAACCAATAACCATAGTGGTTAAAACTAGAACCTCATGGACAATTTATGTAGCTAGGCCATGGCTGTGAAAGAATGTTGAGGATGGGAGATGATTTAGACCACTGTTCAAGAAATCTTCCGATTCAACGATTTATCGTCCGATTTATCGCTACTCTTGGGGTGACCGATAAGATTATGCCTTATCTTCATCATTTATCATTTGGTCCGATTTATCGCTACGACAAACGATTTATCGGGAATCTACCGATAAATCGGGCCCATTCGTAGTACTATGTTTGCAAGACTATGTTTATTTGTGTTTTGTGAACCTTGTTACGCAATATGTAATTTTTTTTCTATTTTCTTTATCATTATATCAGGATTCAAATGCTAGGATTCAAGGTAACACTTCTGTGTAATATTGTTTTGGTGTTGAATATAGCATATTTTAGTGTTGGGAACCTAGGATTTGAAAAAAACGGCTGATTAATAGTCGACCGATAAAATCGATTAATCGACCGATTTCCGATTAATCTTTATTCCCCAGGTGACCGAGACGATAACGATAAGCGATATCCTCAACATTGATTTAGACTAAAAGTTGATGACCTCTGGTTGTAAGAGTACAAGGTGCGGCGGTGCCCGCAGCCTTGTAGCCACGACTGGGCGGTGTGCCCCTACGCGCATAAGGGGGAGCGCGCCCACCACCGCGACCCGCGCCGCTTCTCCTACATCATCGTCTCGTGCTCGGAGTACCGTATTCCAATGCTAGATTTGGCTCTCCTCGTTCCCTCTTCATCCACTTTCCTGATTGTTAGGGAGAGATAGAGGGGTACCAGTGGACGGAGATTTCCAAGCTTCCAACGATGGATGTATGGGGCTAGGGTGGATATAATGAAAGGTATCATGGTTGATGATATCCTTACGGCGGCAGCGATGAAGAGCAGTGGCAGGGCCAACACCGTGTCGAGGCGTCCGTGCGGATTCAGCCCTGGGGGCGGTGGCGATGGACAGCCGTGAGTGGAAGGGAGAGAAGAGGTCAGAAAATGTCGGTGTGCGCGCATACTACTGAGTTCACGCGCTCCCGATCTGCCTCGGCCCTGGCGTGGTGAGTGTGTGCGCCGAATTAGGAAAAATCCGCTTCCTGGTGGTAGCGCATAGTATGCAGCCGGGTTTTTGGATGATAGTGAGCACACTACATAGTAGCACACACGCACCACGGCGACTCGGCGACGACGGGGCACGCACGCACGCGCACACACATCAGCACACATGGATGCCAACGACACAACAATAAGCATGCACACACGCTCTTCTAGCAATGCCACAAAAGGACTCGGCATAAAAGATAAAAATCCCAAAAGAATATTATACACTCGAAAGTTCTTCTTCAATTACTATAAATGACTCGATCTATTGGCGGTAGTGTTTGATGATATATATCACCTTGCGTGTGATTTCCCGTATATTATTTTTAAGCATGCTTCTAGAGAGACTAATTTGTGATGCTCGTTATTTAGCCAAAGTTGCTAGAAGTAAGGTGTGTGCGAGATGGATAGAAGATCCACCCGTAGAGATTGTTGATACTTATGTAAAGGATACGATGATGATCACCTTGCAATAAAAGGTATTTTGATGTCAAAATATCAAACAGTTAAAAAATTATACATCATTGTATACTAATTAACTAGACCTTGTATGCAATGCTCAAAACAGGCATTCGCCCCGCTTTGTAGATAAAGCAACATCCGAACAGAGTACATGGCCGAACGATACAAGATGATGTGGTAGTCCTCTTACAAAGCCGATCCTAAGATACTCCGCACACGTACACACACGACTACGCTACCAAGAAGGAACACAGGCAGATCTGAACACACAAGCAAACATCGACCTAGTACACCTGAACTCCACCACAACACCCTCTAGAGGGAGACTGGCTCCGAGCGTCGCCGTTGCCGAGTCCAAAGCGGACAAAGGTTTTCACCCGGAGTCCTGACATGGAGAGAAGAACGACAACGTTGTCTTCAAGAAGAGAGCGGCACCCACGGGCGTCGCCGTCGTCGGTGCCAAGGCGCGGAGTTTTCGCTCGGCAACTCACCCATGCCACAAAGAGGTTAGCAGAGCGAGCGTGACGAGGTCAAATCCCCAGATCTGGAACAGGGCATCCCCCTGCGAGAGCAGAAAACATGCCAGAGCCACCCTGCGCTACACCTCCCGTTGCGCGCACAACCCAGAAGGAGAGCCACCATGGCCGCGTTGGTACCCACTGAAGAGCGACGAAGCGGACCACCATCCGGGGCCGCCACCCCGGCATCCCTGCCGCCAGACATCATGTTTTGCTCACTTCCCGGTGCGCTCGACCATGGTAGGAAGAGCTGATGGACGTCCTCTACTCCTTGCCCGGCATCAGTCTCCAAGTCTGGGTAGGCACCTCCACAGTAGGAAACACCCATGCCTGCATCGCTAGCCAATCCCGTTGGATTAGGAGGGACACGACTCAGAGACTGCCGACGATCGTCGACGAACAAGCCCTAAGACTTGGCCTAGGCAAGTCCATTCGACGCCATGTCCATGGCAACTAGCACCGATCTGCTCACCGAAGCCACGATATCACGGCCACCACCACCGGCCACCTTACCCACGAGTGGAGGACAAGCACCACCCATGAGCAAATCCTAGGTCACACCGGACCACCCCTACCCGAAGCACAGGCTCCGATCCGCCCCGGGCCTCGAACTAGCCCACTCGAGCACGAACCCTAGACATGAACCTCCCCCGTTCCGCGTGCGGCCCGCACCGACGGCACCCGCCCAGCCCCGCGTAGCGTCGTTCCACATCCAGGAGAGGGAGGCCACCACCACCATCATGCGCCGTCTGCAGGACCCCGGCGCGCGCTGTCGAAGCCCCCACAGGCCCGCACCGCCGCCCTGTCAAGCTGAGGGCCTGGACACCCAACCAGGCCGAACACCACCTCCGCCATCAGCTACAACCGCCGAGGACGAGCCCGCAGCCTCCGGCCATAGCCCCTCGACCCGCACCCCTGCCAGCCAAGACCATCTGTTGCACTCAGGTGTGCTCCTCCCCCGCCGCCGGCCGACCATCAGCAGACCGCCGATGGAGTAGGCCCGCCAGAACACCCGAGGCCCCCGGATCCAGATCTGGACACCTGTCGCCGCCTCGGGACGCACCCGCCATGCCAAGACTAGCAGCCCCATCGCCGTCGTGCAGCACCAGCCACCACGCTGCCACCTGGAGCCACCGCCACCACGCCGCCGAGCCCCACATCCGCCCGATGCCTCTGCCTAGGACAGGTGTCCCGCACCCACCACCACCTAGGGGAGAGGGGAGAAGGTGCCCCGCCGCTAGCCACCGCGAAGGGTTGCTTTGCCCTATCGGCTTCGGCCGGCGGCGGCGGCAGGAGGAGGAAGGTGAGGTGAGCTGGGGCCGAAGGTATCGCCGCTGCCCGGGTTGCCCGCGCGGGGGACGCGAGGGCAAGGGAGGGTTGGGCCGCATCCGACTGCCTGATAGCACCTTGTATGCAATGCTCCAAATCAAGACTAGTACTTCCTTCGTAAAAGATATAAAAGTATTTATACCACTACCTTAGTAATTTAAACGGTTTTATATTTCTTTATAGAGGAAGTAGATCGTTATCCACATGTTGTATAGCAGGTGCCTTTAAATTGGTATGTTCAAGGACCAAAAACGGTTTAGAGTGCTTGATTAAATATGATCACCAGCGGACTCAAAATGTGCAACAGATCAGCAAGATTAAAAGAGGACAACATCCCGTGACGGTACCCGTAGAGGCATAGTCAGCGCCAATATCCTGGTTTGCTCGCTGCTGCCATGACGTCACGGCCAGTCCTGAGGTTTCATGGGCCCGGGGCAAAACTATAATCCGGGGCCCTTGGTATAAATTTCTAACTAGTAATCATCTTCTGTAGATATAATTTTTCTCAGATAAAACAATTAAGAGCATCCAAAATCAGTAAACATATCACATAATGTATTACATATTACCTTCAAAAAAAATTCTCCTCATGTACCTCCTTCTTCCTTTTTCTTGTATCACTCCCGAATGGATACTTTCTACCCGAACCCAACATGACATTGCTGAAACTGAAAGGAACAATTATTAGCTTTTAAAAGTAGCACAAAGCTAATTTAAGTATTAGATTAATTATAAAAGATCTTCATCTAAGATCATGGAAAAAAAACTGCTAGGGCATAGTATGTACCTTCTCTCTGTAATCTAATCTGACTATGTGTGCACAATGATTCGCGTACCCTAACAATAATTTCCCGTTAATCTGTTCGATTGATCGAGAATTCAGGAATCGGGATTAGAAAGAAAAGAAAATGAAAGAAGAAAGGGGGCGTGATGAGACGTACCTGCCACATGGCCGTCGGCCGGCCGGCCGTAGTCGCAGTCGTTGCTTCGTTCCTGAAGAGGCAGACTCCAAGACGAACGGGAATGACTGAACGATCCGAAGTTACAGGAATTCGTGAATCTGATGATTTCTTTCCTCCATGCTCTCCACGTACATCCAAACATGGGCCAGGCCCATCATTATACTTCCTAGGCCTAGCACACGAGAGGTTGAGCCGCTGAGGCGTTGATTTGCTGTTCGCTTTAGAAAAACATCAGTCGAACTCGTTACCTGTATATGTATGCCTACGTACACAAACCTGAGAGGGCCCCCTGACTTTTGGGGGCCTGGGGCGGCCGCCCCGTTCGCCCCCCCCCCTCAGGACCGGCCCTGGGCGCACTAAGGAGCCGTTTGGTTTGTGACTGCCTTTGCCGAAGGTTGCCACATTTAAAATAGGGAAAATTTAGTCAATTTATATGAGTGTTTGGTTCAAGTCATACTTTAGGCAAGCCATACTAGGGCCCCACATGGCATACACATAAAAAATATGATAAGATTTTCTTAGGCTTGTCAACTTGTGCCTTTCATTTTGATGAACTAATCTTAGACAAGCTTGAGAAAAATATATGAAAAAAGTGACAATGTAAGGTCTAGAACCAAATAGCCCCTAAAAATGGATGGATCAACGTCTAGGTATACGTAGAACAGGCTTTCATGAGACCATAATGAGCTAGTTTTAGGCTTGGTGTGCACACACTACGGATCTATGGCCCGGGCCCTAAGTACATACAGATTAGCAGTTGAGTACGTCCATTAGTGCTGGTCCACTGTAGCAAGAGAAGAAAAAGAAAGACAACATGAATCATAAGTGTTAAGAGGCCATGCTAACGGTGCAGCCGAGAATGTTGCCATGAAGGAGAGGCCACATCCCCTGATTTTGGCCAGCAGATCCATACCCGAGTGATGCTCGCCGCCTCCAGCAAAGAACTATCACACGAAGCGACTCTTCAAGGTTATTCGCTTTTATTCGTTATCAGCCACGAGCACACAAGGAAAATGAGCTCTTAAAACTCAGTCACATATAAGGGCACCTCCAACGGCAACCCACAAATTTCCTATCGCATCCGTTCGTGGACACGGATGCAGAGGCGGCCGTCCAATCATGGTCGTAAATGTTCGTATTTGTTAAATTTTAATCACCAAATAACTATGTCATTTTCTTTGAAAAAATATAATTAATAGCTTTTGTTTAGCTGAAGGCTATTAATCCATGTGTTAGTGTAGTTTTAGCCATAGCTAGCCGCTTCCTCCACTAAATTAGCTTCCTTCCACCATTGAATTAATCGTCTTGCCACATGCTAATCATATGGCAAGAACTAACCTTCCCCAAATACCCGAATATATTTGCAAAGCTTGCGCCAAATGCCCAAGTACTAATTACCTTACTAAATGCTAATCATATGGCAAGGAGTAACATTGAGCCAAATGCCCAACTATATTAGCAAAGCTTTCGTCAAAAGCCCAATACTAATCACCTAACATGCTAGCCTTCCGCCATCCGGACGAAGAGGTGGGGTACGTGACGACTTTTGATTTGTCATGAGGATGTCTGGACTCCCGCACAACTCACTCACGTTTGTCTCCATTTTGCGGAAGAAAGTACGTCTGGACCGCATCGCAGACCGATACAAGACCGTATTGGATGGCATCGCGGTTCGAACAGCACAATCCGGACGGATACGGGCGGTTTACGGGTCTGCCTTATATGCCCCAAGACCAAGACATGTTTCATGTGGTCCACCCAAACGGCCATTGCTGCCATTTCCACGTGTTTCTTTCATCTAATCCGTGTTGGCAAACTTATCAGTAACGAATGCTTATCATATTTTTGGATTTCTAAATCAACAGAAATATGTTATGTGCCACAAACACCAAATATTTAGTGATCTAAACGCTCTTATATTATTTTACGGAGGGAGTACTAGTTTAGTAGAGAACAGCCTGGGCGCTTAGCCTCACATGGCACGTGTTGGGTTAGTTAACCAGAGTCCAAAGGTGACCCGCACAGTACCGCATGCGTTGGTTAGTTAACTAGAGTCCAGAGATGACTCACACTGTACGACATGCATTGGTTAGATAACTAGAGTCTAGAGGTGACCCGGACTGCACCACACGCGTTGGGTTAGTTAACTAGAGTCCAGAGGTGACCTGCACCGCACACGTGATGGGCCTCGAACCCCTTGTTCGTTACCCCAAGTGGAAGGTGTAAGATGCAGTATTGTAGAAGTGTTTTCCCTTAGCAAAGATGCCAATGATCGAATACCCAGAGACTCCTAGGTTCAACAAGTAGGTGTCAACTGCTACGGCGCCAGATTAGTAGCAATCAACGTGGACCTGCACACAGATACAAATAACTTTGCTCCCAACGAGCACAGAGAGGTTGTCAATCCGTCCGGCCTTGTAGTTCACAAAGGATTAAAAGCAACGATAGTAGTGATAGATAGTGTTTGCAATAGTAAGTAATAACGAAAAGTAAATAGTGGATGTGATCAATGATGGTAATATGGACCGGAGTCTCATGATGTTCACTAGTGATGTATCTCTCCCAAAAGACGATAAAACAACTATGTGAGGTAAACAAATTACAGCTGGGCAATTGACAGGACCACGAACGCAAACCAATGCTGACTACATTGCAAGAAAGGTTGAGGTTCAAAGCATGGGCGGTACGCCAAAGTAAGTAGACCGAAATCCATCAATATCTACTACTAATCATCCACCTTGAGATATCTATCCAGAACATCTCGCTGGTATTAAGTTGCGAGTCCCACCCATAGTGTAAACTCAATGCAACAGACAACTGCATTAAAAGAATTTTGCATAAAGTAAACAATCCTTGCACCCGCGGGCACAAGCACCGTTGTTTTCCCCCTTGTGGCATCAGCACATCCCCTAGACTCATGTTTCTGTCACTCAAGCTAGTCATCGAGGGGCATGAACCCACAATCGAACATAACGTTCCCTCTTGGAGTCACTACCTACTACTCGGCCAAAGCAATAAGTAACAACGGAGAACATGCAAGAATTACTTATGAACAAAAATATAAAAGAGGTGAATCAAATATATTACTCAAGATCAATCTGAACATAATCTCATAATCCATCGGATCCCAGCAAACTCAACATAGCAACAGCATAAGGATTACATAGGTGTCTCGATCATGTAGGGCAGCTCACGAGGACTAATTAGTGAAGCACAAGAACGGGAGGAGAACATCACATAGCTACTGGTCATGGACTCATGGTCCAAGGGATACTACTCACGAGTCATCCGGGAGGCGTCCATAGTGGTGGAGAAGCTCCCGGTGGTGATCATTCCCTCCGGCAGGGTGCCGGGAAGAGTTCTCCTGGTGCTCCCGATCTTGGAAGCGGCGGCGGCGGAACAGAGATGGGATCGCGAAAAGAGTTCCTGTTCTGAGGGTTTCGGAGGGTCCTTTAAATATATGCCAAAGTAGGGCATCGGGGGAGCTTCGGGGGGCCCAGGCGCCCCCCCGGTGCGGCCCAGGGGGGGGGGGCGCCGCCAGGGCGCCTGGAGCCCTGGTGGCCCCCCAGGCTGCCCTTCGGACGTAGTGTTGTTTCCGGAACGCTGATTTTTTATATAATTTTTGTGGATTTTTCTGGGCAGTTCTCGAAACGTGAAAACCTGAAATACAAAAACAGTTTAAAACAGAAACTGGCACTGGGGTGCACTGGATTAGTAAGTTAGTCCAAATATGATCAAAAGTGTATGGAATTGTATTAATATCATAGCAATATCACCCAAAAGAGGCATGGAGCAAGCATAAATTATAGATACGTTTTGGACGTATCAACATCCCCAAGCTTAATTCCTGCTCGTCCTCGAGTAGGTAAATGATAACAAGAATAATTTCTGTGGTGACATGCTACTAACCATATAGGACTTTTTCATAGTCATATGACAAAAGCTTACCGAGACAATGATTCTAAAGTAATTAAGTTGCCTCAAGAGAAAATCACAAATGACTGAAAGTTTTACAACATGAAACTGAAACATCAAAAAGATTTGCAATGAACACGATGTGCAAATATGATAAAGTGATATCTAGCTTGCCCCCTTTAGTGATGCAAAACATAAATGCAGGGGCACCTTCAAGGTTTAAGTGATGACTAGATACAATCATTTCAGAATAAACGATATCACAATCATGCAAAAGACAATGCTACTTTGGGACAATGCACATTACACTCAGAATGACAATCATGCTCTCAGTAGTTGGTGCTTTAACATAAAGGTAAAAGAATGGTTATGTGCTAGAGCTTTTTATTTTGAAAACATGGAAGCAATTGTGTCAACGGTAGTAGTACTTCATATGTGTCATGCATAAAACATCCTATAAGTTGCAAGCCTCATGCATCGAATACCAATAGTGCTCGCACCTTGTCCTAATTAGCTCGGATCTCCATGTGTTATCATTGCATTGCATATGTTTTAACCAAGTGTCACAAAGGGGTACCTCTATGCCACCTGTACAAAGGTCCAAGGAGATAAATCGCATTTGATTTCTCGTTTTTGATAGATCTCAACTTGAGGACATCGATACCGGGACAACATAGAAAATAGATGATGGACTCCTCTTCAATGCATAAGCATATTCTCATGAGAGATTGAGGATTAAGGTCCAAGCTAAAACTTCCACCATGATACATGGCTTTGGTTGGCGGCCCAATGTTCTTCTCTAACAATATGCATATTCATT
The DNA here is from genome assembly GCA_902687465.1 of Secale cereale. Classification (NCBI taxonomy): domain Eukaryota; kingdom Viridiplantae; phylum Streptophyta; class Magnoliopsida; order Poales; family Poaceae; genus Secale; species Secale cereale. The sequence continues at coordinate 77,807,982 of LR738710.1, forward strand.
CAACCCACGGTAAATCACCCTTACTTCAGACAAGACGAACATGCATAGCACCTCACATGATATTCAACAAAAGTGTGACAGTTGATGGCGTCCCCAGAAACATGCTTACCGCTCAGCAAGCAACTTATAAGAAATAAGATACATAAGCAACATATTCCTTACCACAATAGTTTTTAGGATACTTTCCCATGAGCTATGTATTGCATGGTTAGTTTGCTTAGTACAGGTGGAGGTTAGCAAAAGACTGGGAGCGACCAACTAAGAGAGCAATGACGGTCATAATCATGCAGAGCGACAAAGCAATATTGAATCAGGCATGGAAGTTATATCGCTACTCAGAAATAAAAGATCATCAAGGCTTGACAGACTTTCTTTATAGTCTTAAATATGCGTGAGCATACGCCAAGTCAATCAAAATAAATTCTCGAAGGAAGATATTACTAAACCATACCACATCACAGGCAAACAAACCAAGTTGGTACTCCAATAACACATTGGGAACCCCCCAGCTATTTGAGATTAACCATAAGAAAACCCGAACTACTAAGCACCATCATGCAAGTAGCATCTTTATCATAGACACATTAACCAATGCAACGGAAGCAAACTCTCTTAATAAGGTGAGCATGGTAATTAAAGAGAGTTCAAGCAACCAACTAAACAAAAGCTCTTTGAAAAGATAAGCATGAATACTAAGAGCAGAGCATGATAGTAGCTATTAAAAGACAAAGAACACACACAGCATAGATAGACATGAAAATTCTATGTTATGTTCTAGGTAGAGGTGGAGCGTGTTTCTCTCCCACATAAAGGAATGCTGAGTTCCGACTCGTTATGAAAAACTAAAAAGAAAACTAAAAGCAAGACGCTCCAAGCATAGCACATAACACATGAAGTGATAAAAATATAGCGAAACGAAAGACGAACTGATAATGTTGATGGAGAAGGGGATGCACGGGGGCATCCCCAAGCTTAGACGCTTGAGTCTCCTTGAATATTTCTTGGGGGTGCACGGGGGCATCCCCAAGCTTGAGCGCTTGACACTCCTGAATCTTTTTATCATCTTCCCTCGCACACTTGAAAACTCCCTTCATACATAACTCATCATAAACTGATTAGCGAGGTTAGTACCCTTAATAAAATAATTATACCTTGCTGGAAATAAGGATATTCTTGAAGTTCTACTGTTTATCAAGATAGCCAAAAGGTTTTTGCAAAGAAAAAGCAAGCTCTTGATTTGCAAAGTGAGGGAAAGGCAAAACAGGACAGAATCTGTGAAAAACAGAACAGCAGGTAGTAATTGATCTGTTCGGGATACTTCTGCAACTCAAATCAAAAAACTCAGAACAGATGCACGAAAGACAATTATATAGAGAACGCTGTCGAGAAATTTCAGACCAAAAAGATGATCTGGTGATTTTATACGAATTTTTCTATCCAAGGACAGAATCTGTTTCCTGGACAGCACCTCACAACTTTTGAACTTTCTAGCAATCAGAGGCTATACTTGGCACAAATATGAAAAGCAAAGATACAATGATGATGCTACAGCAGTAAACAACATCAAGACACAACAAAAGCAAAATTTTTATTCATTGGGCTGCCTCCCAAAAGCGCTTTCTTTTATTCCTTTAAGCTAGGCATAATGCATAGATCAAGTTTTATCAAGAGTAAAAGAATAACTAGCCCGTACAACGGACTCAAAAGGTAACTTGATCTTCTTACGAGGGAAGTGTTCCATCCCTTTCTTGAGAGGAAACTTAAATTTTATATTACCCTCTTTCATGTCAATGACAGCACCAACGGTGCGTAAAAAGGGACGTCCCAAAATAATTGGACAAGAAGGATCACATTCAATATCCATAATAGTAAAATCAACGGGCACATAATTATCATTGACAACAATAAGAACATCGTCGATCCTCCCCAAAGGTTTCTTTATGGAAGAATCAACGAGATGAACACCAAAAGAACAAGAATCAAAAGGTTTAAATTTAAGCATATCATATAGTCTTTTGGGCATAATAGAAGTACTAGCTACAATATCACATAAAGCATAGCATGAGAAGTTGTTTATCTTAATTTTAATCATAGAATCCCAACCATCTTCTAGCTTTCTAGGTATGGAGGCTTCTACTCTAAGTTTCTCCTCCCTAGCTTTGATAAGAGCATTAGTGACATGCTCTGTGAAGGCAAGATTAAGCGTGCTAGTGTGGGGATCTTTTGCCATTCCTTGTAGAAAGGTGGCAACTTCTGAAATACTACAATTAACAAAATCAATTTTATCATTAGTGGGCAGAATTGTAGTGTCATCCTCTTTGTTTAATTCACTCTCTATTATAAGAGTTTGAACATCTTCCCAAGTTTGGGGAAGCTTAGGAGCAATTTTAAACTGAGGCTCATACTCTTTTCCTGGAAGACCATGCCATGGGCATAACCCTCCGTCAAGACTAATATAATCACAAGGTTTATTACTTTTGTAAATCCCGACAGTGGTAATTGGGGTAATGGAAGAAGGGGTGTACTCCTCCCATTTAGTGTTTTTGGTAGAACCCATAATAGCAAGCAAGCAAGATAACTATTTTTGTGATTTTTGATAAAAAGGTACTAAAGCAAAAAATGAAAGGTAAACTAGCAAGACTAAAAAGCAAAGGTAAAAGATAGCATGCAACTCCCCTATCCTGAAGAGTGGAGTCCCCGGCAACGACGCCAGAAAATACTCCTTGATGGGCCTCGAACCCCTCGTTGGTTACCCCAAGTGGAAGGTGTAAGATGCAGTATTGTAGAAGTGTTTTCCCTTAGCAAAGATGCCAAGGATCGAATCCCCAGAGACTCCTAGGTTCAACAAGTAGGTGTCAATTGCTATGGCGCCAGATTAGTAGCAATCAACGTGGACCTGGACACAGATACAAATAACTTTGCTCCCAACGAGTACAGAGAGGTTGTCAATCCCTCCGGCCTTGTAGTTCACAAAGGATTAAAAGCAATGATAGAAGTGATAGATAGTGTTTGCAATAGTAAGTAATAACGAAAAGTAAATAGTGGATGTGATCAATGATGGTAATATGGACCGGAGTCTCATGATGTTCACTAGTGATGTCTCTCTCCCAAAAGACGATAAAACAGCTATGTGAGGTAAACAAATTACAGCTGGGCAATTGACAGGACCACGAACGCAGACCAATGCTGACTACATTGCAAGAAATGTTGAGGTTCAAAGCATGGGCGGTATGCCAAAGTAAGTAGACCGAAATCCATCAATATCTACTACTAATCATCCACCTTGAGATATCTATCCAGAACATCTCGCTGGTATTAAGTTGCGTGTCCCACCCATAGTGTAAACTCAATGCAACAGACAACTGCATTAAAAGAATTTTGCATAAAGTAAACAATCCTTGCACCCGCGGGCACAAGCACCGTTGTTTTCCCCCTTGTGGCAACAGCACATCCCCTAGACTCATGTTTCTGTCACTAAAGCTAGTCATCGAGGGGCATGAACCCGCAATCGAGCATAACGTTCCCTCTTGGAGTCACTACCTACTACTCGGCCAAAGCAATAAGTAACAACGGAGAACATGCAAGAATTACTTATGAACAAAAATATAAAAGAGGTGAATCAAATATATTACTCAAGATCAATCTGAACATAATCTCATAATCCATCGGATCCCAGCAAACTCAACATAGCAACAGCATAAGGATTACATAGCTGTCTCGATCATGTAGGGCAGCTCACGAGGACTAATTAGTGAAGCACAAGAACGGGAGGAGAACATCACATAGCTACTGGTCATGGACTCATGGTCCAAGGGAGACTACTCACGAGTCATCCGGGAGGCGTCCATGGTGGTGGAGAAGCTCCCGGTGGTGATCCTCCCCTCCGGCAGGGTGCCGGGAAGAGTTCTCCTGGTGCTCCCGATCTTGGAAGCGGCGGCGGCGGCGGAACAGAGATGGGATCACGAAAAGAGTTCCTGTTCTGAGGGTTTCGGAGGGTCCTTTAAATATATGCCAAAGTAGGGCATCGGGGGAGCTTCGGGGGGCCCAGGCGCCCCCCCGGCGTGGCCCAGGGGGGAGGGGGGCGCCGCCAGGGCGCCTGGAGCCCTGGTGGCCCCCCCAGGCTGCCCTTCGAACGCAGTGTTGTTTCCGAAACGCTGATTTTTTATATAATTTTTCTGGATTTTTCTGGGCAGTTCTCGAAACGTGAAAACCTGAAATACAAAAACAGCCGAAAACAGAAACTAGCACTAGGGTGCACTGGATTAGTAAGTTAGTCCAAATATGATCAAAAGTGTATGGAAGTGTATGAATATCATAGCAATATCACCCAAAAGTGGCATGGAGCAAGCAGAAATTATAGATACGTTTTGGACGTATCAACACGCAGCCGGGGCGGTTTGCCTCACACCTCACTCACTGGTTAGTTAACCAGGGACTAATGACCCCCACTGCACTGCACTGCTCCGCTCCGCACCGCACCGCGCGCTCCCTGGTGGCATGCAAGGACAAACTGACGAGAGGGCTGGTGGGTTTTGTCCTATCACCGCACCGAAATCCAGGTGACACCATGGCTAGATAGATCGAGGGACGTAATGCAAATCAATTATGAGGATGTCCATTAGTGCTTTTAGAAAAGTAGGTAGGTAGAGTGGCTTGTTGGATAAGCAGATTTTGGCTTCAGGTGAGTCAGTTAGTTGGTGGGTATGGATTGTTTATGATCTCTTATGTGTGTGTGTGTGTGTGTGTGTTTGTCGTGTCCCCATTCTTAGTGCATTTGTATAGCATTTGTTAGTATCCAACACACACAAAAACGTATTAGTAAAATAATTTTTATTTTAAAACATTTCATTTTAAGAAGGTCTGTGTTTGCAATGTAGATGTTGTTCAAAGTTTCGTCATGAAAAGTGGACCCTAATAGGAAGGGACCATGCCCTCTATGTGTTCTTAGAGCAAATGAGTATGCGCTCTGGGGAATAGATCGTTTCTCAAAAAACTGCTCTCAGCGAACGCTCGAAGGGCCCTCCCATGCACACCACTAACCCCTCTCATCCTCCTCAACACCCTCTTTTGCCTTGCTATCATAGTGAAATTGCCATGCTATCGCAATGTTATCAACAGAAAAAACTTGCCTTGTTACCACGTGTGCAAAGATTGCCATGCTGCAGCATGGAAGAACTGTTGTGCTACCTATTCGGTAATTGTCATGTCGGAATGAAAGATGATTGCCATGCGAAAACATTTTGAACATCCTACAACAGAACAAAGTTTATACAAAATGTCCATGATTTTGATGGAAATATGCCCTAGAAGGCAATAATAAAGTTGTTATTTTATATTTCTTTATTCATGATAATGGTTTACTATTCATGCTAGAATTGTATTGACCGGAAACTTAAATACATGTGTGAATACATAAACAAATACTGTGTCCCTAGTAAGCGTCTACTAGACTAGCTCGTTGAACGAAGATGGCTAAGATTTCCTAACCATAGACATGAGTTGTCATTTGATAACGGGATCACATCATTAGGAGAATGATGTGATGGACAAGACCCATCCGTTAGCTTAGCATATGATCGTTCAGTTTATTGTTATTGCTTCCTTAATGTCAAATACATATTCCTTCGACGACGAGGCCATGCAACTCTCAGATACCAGAGGAATACCTTGTGTGTATACCTGGCTAAAGCTCGGGCCGGGCCGGGCTTCGTGCCGGGCCTAGCCAAGCCCAGGAAAAAAACCTAGGCCCGAGCCCGGCCCGAACATGTAAAAGCCCGACGGGCTTCGGGCCGTGCCCCTTCAGAAAAGTGCAAATTTGACAGGCCCGGGCCCGGCCCGGCCCGACCAATGGGCTCAAAATCTAGGCCCGAGCCCTGCCCGGGAGCAGCGTCGGGCCGGGCCGGGTCGCCCTTTTTCGGGCCGGGCCGGGCTGCACATGGTCAGGACTACTTGTGTGCTATCAAACATCACAATGTAACTGGGCGATCATAAAGATGCTCTACAGGTATTTCCTAAGGTGTTTGTTGAGTTGGCATGGATCGAGATTATGATTTGTCACTCCGTGTATTAGAGAGGTATCTCTGGGCCCTCTCGGTAATACACATCACAAGAATCTTGCAAGCAAAATGACGATGGAGTTAGTTATGAGAGGATTTATTCCGGAACGAGTAAAGAGACTTGTCGTTAACGTGATTGAACTAGGTATGGAGATACCAATGATCAAATCTCGGGCAAATAACATACCGACAGACAAAGGGAACTACGTATGTTGTCATAAAGATTGATATAAAGGACAATACTATTTATACACCAGAAGTCTTCCGGGAGGTACCGGGTAGTCATCGGATCACCGGAAGGGTTCCGGGAGGCCCTGGGAGGTCTATGGGCCTAATGGGCTAAGGGGAGCCACACAGCAGCCCGCAAGTGGGCTGGTGAGTCCCCACCCTGGCCGTCGGCCCTAGAGAAGGAAAGGGAGGAGGGCTAGCCCCTCCCGCCCTCCCCTGGCCATGGGAGAAAGGAAGGGGGCCCTCCTCCTCCTGCCTTTACCCGTGTACCTAGAAAGGAAAGGGGGGCGCGGCTAGGGGAAGGAGCCCAAGTGGGATTCCACCCCACTTGGGGCACCTCCTGGCAGCCTCCCCTCTCCCCCACTTATATATACATGTGGAGGGGGCACCACACAAGACACAACATTGTTCTAGCCGTGTGTGGCGCCCTGATGTCTACTAGGCACCCTTCTTCTTGTAGACGTTGTTGGGCCTCCAAGTGCAGAGGTTTGTAGGACAGTAGCAAATTTCCCTCCAGTGGATGACCTAAGGTTTATCAATCCGTGGGAGGCGTAGGATGAAGATGGTCACTCTCAATTAACCCTGCAACCAAATAACAAAGAGTCTCTTGTGTCCCCAACACACCCAATACAATGGTAAATTGTATAGGTGCACTAGTTCGGCGAAGAGATGGTGATACAAGTGCAATATGGATGGTAGATATTGGTTTTTGTAAACTTAAAATATAAAAACAGCAAGGTAGCAAGTGGTAAACGTGAGCATAAACGGTGTTGCAATGATAGTAGACAAGGCCTAGGGTTCATAGTTTCACTAGTGCAAGTTCTCTCAACAAGGATAACATAATCGGATCATATTACTTGTCCTCAACATGCAACAAAGAGTTACTCCAAAGTAACTAATAGCGGAGAACAAACGAAGAGATTATGGTAGGGTACAAAACCACCTCAAAGTTATTCTTTCTGATCGATCTATTCAAGAGTCCGTAGTAACGTTCAATCTATCATAGAGTTCGTACTAGAATAACACCTTAAGACACAAATCAATCAAAACCCTAATGTCACCTAGATACTCCATTGTCACCTCAAGTATCCGTGGGCATGATTATACGATATGCATCACACAATCTCAGAAACATCTATTCAACCAACACTAAGAACTTCAAAGAGTGCCCCAAAGTTTCTACCGGAGAGTCAAGACGAAAACGTGTGTCAACCCCTATGCATAGATTCCCATGGTCACGGAACCCGCAAGTTGATCACCAAAACATACATCAAGTGGATCACATGATATCCCATTGTCACCACAAATAAACACGTGCAAGACATACATCAAGTGTTCTCAAATCCTTAAAGACTCAATCCAATAAGATAACTTCAAAGGGAAAACTCAATCCATTACAAGAGAGTAGAGGGGGAGAAGAAGATCCAAATAGAATAGCAAAGCTCGCGATACATCAAGATCGTGCCATCTCAAGAACACGAGAGAGAGAGAGATCAAACACATAGCTACTGATACATACCCTCAGCCCCGAGGGTGGACTACTCCCTCCTCGTCATGGAGAGCGCCGGGATGATGAAGATAGCCCCCGGAGAGGGATTCCCCCCTCCGGCAGGGTGCGAGAACATGTGTAGATTCGTTTTCGGTGGCTATAGAGGCTTTCGGCGGCGGAACTCCTGATCTTGGCCAATTTCCGAAGGTTTCGGTATTTATAGGAAGTTTTGGAGTCGGGGCTAAGTAAAGGGGAGCTACGGGCCACCTCGAGATAGGGGGGCGCGCCCCCCTTCCCAGGGCGCGCCCTCCACCCTCGAGGGTAGCACGTGGGTCTCTTGGCCCAACTCTATTGCTTCGGGGGCTTCTTTTGGTCCAGAAAAAATCATAAAAAATTATCTCGTCAATTGGACTCCGTTTGATATTCCTTTTCTGTAAAACCCTAAACCACGAGAAAAACAGAAACTGGCACTGGGCTCTGTGTTAATAGGTTAGTCCCAAATATCATATAAAAGTGTATAATAAAGCCCATAAGACATCCTAGAAGGATAATATAATAGCATGGGACAATCAAAAATTATAGATACGTTGGAGACGAATCAAGCATCCCCAAGCTTAATTCCTGCTCGTCCTCGAGTAGGTTAATGATAAAGAAAGAATTTTTGATGTGGAATGCTAACCAATATATTTTGTAATTCTCTTAATTGTGGCATGAATGTTGAGATCTGAAAGATTCAAGACAGAAGTCTACATTGACATAAGAAATAATACTTCAAGCATACTAACAAAGCAATCATGTCTTCTCAAAATACTATGGCTAAAGAAAGTTATCCCTACAAAATCATATAGTCTGGCTATGCTCCCTCTTCATCACACAAAATATTCGTATCATGCACAACCCCGATTTCAGCCAAGCACTTGTTTTCATACTCTATTCTTTCAAACCTTTCAACTTTCACGCAATACATGAGCGTGAGCCATGGATATAGCACTATGGGTGGAATAGAGGTGGTTGTGGAGAAGACAAAAAAGGAGGGAGATAGTCTCACATCGACGAGGCGTATCAACGGGCTATGGAGATGCCCATCAATAGATATCAATGTGAGTGAGTAGGGATTGCCATGCAACGGATGCACTGGAGCTAAATATGAATGAAAGCTCAACACAAGAAACTAGTGGGTGTGCATCCAACTTGCTTGCTCACAAAGACCTAGGGCATTTGAGGAAGACCATTGTTGGAATATACAAGCCAAGTTCTATAATGAAAATTCCCACTAGTATATGAAAGTGTCTAAACATGGGACTCCCTATCATGAAGAACATGGTGCAACTTTGAAGCACAAGTGTGGAAAAAGATAGTAGTGATTGTCCCTTCTCTCTTTTCTCTCATTTTTTGGAGGGGCTTTCTCTTTTTTTATCTCCTCTCTATTTTTTTGGGCCATCCCTTTTTTTGTTTCCTCACACGGGACAATGCTCTAATAATGATGATCATCACACTTTTATTGATTTACAACTCGATTCTAGAACAAAGTATGACCCTATATGAATGCCTCCGGCAGTGTACCGGGATGTGCAATGAATCAAGAGTGACATGTATGAAAAATTATGCATGGTGGCTTTGCCACAAATACGATGTCAACTACATGATCATGCATGGCAATATGAAAATATGAAGCGTGTCATATGAACGGGACGGTGGAAAGTTGCATGGCAATATATCTCGGAATGGCTATGGATATGCCATGATAGGTAGGTATGGTGTCTATTTTGAGGAACAATATGGTGACTGTTTTGAGGAAGGATATATAGTGGGTTTATGGCACCGGTGAAAGTTGCGCGGTACAAGAGAGGCTAGCAATGGTGGAAGGGTGAGAGTGCTTATAATCCATGGACTCAACATTAGTCATAAGAATTCATATACTTATTGCAAAAATCTACGAGTCATCAAAACAAAGCAATCAACGCATGCTCCTAGGGGGGAGGTTGGTAGGAGTTAACCATCACGCGCCCCCGACCTCCACACAAAGGTTGGCACTCTACAAATACCTCATGCTCTAACTTCGCCACATAGCGGTTCACCATACGTGCATGATATGGGAATCACTAACCTTAACACAAGTATTTCTTAATTTCATAATAACTCCAGTAGCATGACTCTAATATCATTATCCTCATTTTTCAAAACAATTATCAAGCATCCAACATCTCATTCTATTCAATGCACTTAGTGTGAATTTTTTTACTACATTGACATTGGATGTCTATCATGTGAAGACTAGTTTCTTTAGCCTAAACACATTACCATGCTGTTTTAATAGACTCTCAAATAGATATAAGAGAAGCATGAGAATTCAACAATTTCTACAAAATATTACCACCACCGTGCTCTAAAAGATATAAGTGAAGCACTAGAGCAAAAACTATTCAACTCAAAAGATATAAGTGAAGCATATAGAGTGTTCTAATAATTTCTAGGACATATTTAACTCTCTCAAATAGGTGTGTCCATCAAGGGTGATTTTGGCAAACTAACAAGCAAAGACTCAAATTATACAAGACGCTCCAAGCAAAACACATAACATGTTGCGAATAAAAATATAGCTCCAAGTATAGTTACCGATGGATGAAGAGAAAGAGGGGATGCCTTCCCGGGGCATCCCCAAGCTTAGTCTTTTGATTATCTTGAATTCCTTGGGGTTCCATGGGTATCCCCAAGCTTAGGCCTTTGCTACTCCTTGTTCCATAGTCCATCAAATCTATACTCAAAACTTGAAAACTTCACAACACAAAACTTAGACAAAAATCTCGTGAGCTCTGTTAGTATAAGAAAGCAAACCACTACTAAAAGGTACTGCAATGAATTCATTCTTTGCTTATATTGGTGTTAAATCTACTGTATTCCAACTTCTCTATGATTCATACTTCCCAATATTACTCATAGATGCATCGGAATAAGCAAACAACACACGAAAAATAGAATCTGTCAAAGACAGAACAGTCTGTAGTAATCTGCAGGGATCACCTACTTATGGAACTCAAAAAAATTCAAACTAAATTGTTAAATTTGCGCAATTTGTCTACCAATCATCTGAAAAAATAATCAACTAAAAAACACGCTCCAGTAAAATCCCACGACTACTTTAGCTAGCGCTAACGATTCTGTTTTTCACAGCAAGATCACATAAACTTCACACAAGTCTTCCCAAAGGTTCTACTTGGCACAAACACTAAACAAAACATGAAACCACATCTAATCAGAGGCTAGATGCAATATTTGTTCCCTAACAGCAACAAAAACAAAAAATGTAAATTTGGGTTGCCTCCCAACAAGCGCTATCGTTTTACGCCCCTAGCTAGGCATGATGATTTCAATGATGCTCGTGTAAAAGATAATAATTGAAACATAACGGGAGCATCATGAAGAATATGACTAGAACATTTAAGTCTAACCAACTTCCTATGCATAGGGATTTTGTGAGCAAACAAATGGGAACAATAATCAACTAGCATAGGGAAGCAAAACAAGCATAGCTTCAAAACTTTAAGCACATAGAGAGGAAACTTAATATTATTGCAATTCCTACAAGCATATGATCCTCTCTCATAATAATTTTCAGTAGCATCATGAATTAATTCAACAATATAACCAGCAGATAAAGCATTCTTTTCATGATCTACTTGCATAGAAATTTTACTACTCTCCACATAAGCAAAATTCTTCTCATTCGGAATAGTGGGAGTATCATAAGAGACTTGAATACTATAGATTGTTTCCACATTAAAAGAGTAATGTGCAGAGAAAGGGTAATCATAATCATGACAAGTTTTATCAGTATAATCATCACTACTTTTTATAGCATAAGTGGCATCACAATAATCATCATAAATAGGAGGCATGCTTTCATCATAATAGCGTTGCTCATGTAATGCCCAGGATGGGACTATATCTCCTACGTGTCGAGGCACGACTTAAAGATATAAGCCCATCCTAGAATGATCTCAAGTTTGGTATCTTTGCACGACTCATGTAAAAGAGGGATTAAATTGCAAAAGGAGATAGTTGGCTTACACTCGCCACTTCACACAATACATTACATAAGCAATACATCATTCAAAACATCACAACCCGACTACGGGTGAAGATCCAAAAGAAAGATACCAAAACAACATAAAGCCACAGGCCAAGATCGAATCCTAGTAGAAACCACTACTGATCGTCGAAAACATCACAAGCATAAGGCCACTCTCTTCATCGAACTCCAAGTGAAGCTCTGAACCAGCTCCTGCTTCAAACTCGGCTGAACCTGCATCTGGTGTTGTAGTATCTGTGAGTCACGAGGACTCAGCAATCCCATAACCATGGGTATCAAGACTAGCAAAGCTTTGTGGGTAGGAAGAGGTAAAGTGGTGAGGTTGCAGCAGCGACTAAGCCATATATGGTGGCTAGCTTACGAGTACCAGAATAAGATGAGCATCTACGCAAACGATCGCAAAAGTAGTGATCGCTAAAGATCCTAACTACATACGAGTCAAACATAACCCCACCGTGTTCTCTTCTCAAAGTGAAAAGAGACAGTCACGGTTACTTACACAGTTGTGTGTTTTACTTCGGATCCTCTGTCAAGTTTTCTACAACCGGACATTAACAAATTCCAATCTGCCACATAACCGCGGGCACGGCTTTTGAAAGATCATAACCCTGCAGGGGTGTCCCAACTTAGCCCATCACAATCTCTCACGATTAGCTGAAGTGATAAATATAATATCATCACCCCTTATCTTAGGGAAAATCCGATCAGGCTCGGCATCCCGGTAGCACAAGTCATTTCGATAATGGTAAAACAAGTCCAGCAAGACCTCCCGGCGTGCCGACACCCTGATAGTAGCCGCGCGTATCTCGTCTCAGGCCACGACCGGATGGGCGATTCTACAGGTTATACCAGATACCTCGGATTTCCCCAAGGCGGCCCCGCAGACTCCCCGTTTGGGACCAACACCATCAGCACTGCCCCCCCTGCTATGTAGAATTATGAATCCTCGGGGACGCGACCCCCTATGCAAATTTAATTATTTAATTAAGTTGTTATTATGAGGCAAATAGTACCAAATGTTGGGACTTGCTGGAAAAGACTTAGCACTTAGCGGTTTATCAAGGGGGGTCCCATACACCCCAACCGTGTTAGGAACGCATAATCAAGGAACATAACACCGGTTTATACGGTTCCTAATGGCATGAGTGGAACAAAACACCAAGCAAAAGGCTTAGCCTTCCACCCTTGCCAATATATAGATGATTTCATTTTAAGCATTTATATAGTGTGATATAACCCAACAACTTCAACATGAAGCGAGCATCTTCGATCTTCACCTGCAACTAGCAATGCTATAAGAAGGGCTGAGCGAAGCGTACTTAGCCAAGCAACGGTTTGCATAGGTAGGGTGGTTAAACATGGTGATGGTTACAGTAGGAGGCTGACAGGAAAGACATGGGCATCGAGGCAAAAATACTAAAGAGCGATACTCTAGCAATAGGCAAAGATAGTAATGGTATCCGGGTTAGGTCATCTTGCCTGGGATCCCACAAGGGAGAAGAACAGATCCATGAAGTAGACGGAGCAACATAGACGAGCGAATCCTCACAACTCCAGAACAAAACCGAAGCTAACAAGAGAAGCAACCGGAAAGAAGCAAAACAACACGGTAAACACACAAGCATAAACAAGGCATACGATGCACATCCAAGTTTGATGCATGTCCGGTTTAATATGCATGGCAAGGCAAGGTGCACAAACAACACTACAAGTTAAGTGGAGCGCAATATGCAACGAGTTGCATATTGACGAAACACCACATTTAAATTATTTAATTGACTCTTGTTTATTTACAAGACAAGATTAAATGTTGTTAACATGGCAAGAGGTGAAACATAATAAAACAACACTATTTAGACATTTTAAATGAGGCCGGAGATAACAACAACAATTCCGGGAAAAATCCTCATAAGCATGTTTAGTAATTATAAGCAAACAACAAATCACACATATTAATGTTGTTAATATGATGCGGATGACATGATCAAGTTTATGCAATTTTATTACAAGGTTGACTTAAAAGAGATAAGAAGATGATAAGGAGCATTTGTCTCCGTGGTGGAAAGGAAAGGGTGCCACGGCGACGATCCGAAAATGATGCAACGCAACATCTCGGTTCCGGTAACTCATTGAGAGACCGATGCAAAAGATAGATGACGAAGCGAGCGGAACAAGATAAAAGGTGGGGTGATCCCGTCACCGGGTTCCCACGAGTCGGCGACGAGGCAACCGAGGAACACGACAAACGGACGAAACGGCACGGAGCACACACGGGAAACATTCATACAACCACAACAAGCATTCCACGAGTCATCCACGGGGTCGTCTCGATATACCTTCGAAGCGTGTGTTTCGGGGCGGTTCGAGACGTAGAGGAAGAAGGCGTTCTCGCGAGTCGTAGAGGAAGTAGTGGTTCACGTTTCCGAAGAGGAAGTAGTTGTTCACGTAGAGGTACACGTGTAGTCGTTCACATCCCGTTCGGAGAGGTACTTGCGGTCTCGGCGACGGTAGGGGTACACGACGACGGTAGTTGTTCACGTTCGTAGATGTACTCGTCATCGTAGCCGTTCGGTCGTCGTGGTACTTGGTCGTGGTACTTGGCATCGGTAGATGTACTCGTTCCGTTCGGTCTTGCCGGTCTCGTCTCGAGTCGTAGTTGTACATGTCGTCGGGGTACTTGTTACATCGCGATCGTAGGGGTACTTGCCATATCGGAGGGGTACTTGGTCGGGTCGCCATGTACTCGTTCATGTAGTCGTACACGGAGCTCGTAGCCATTCGGTCGTCGTACACGAGGGTCTCCGTCAAATTCAACAGCACAAGCAAACAAAAAGAACAAAAGCGGCAGCACGCTTGCGTGAAGGGGGCCACGAGGCCATGGCAGCGGCACGAGGCTGCCGGAGAAGTTGGCGGCGCCGGCGCTGCACGGACGAGGCAGAGGTGCGGTGGCTGGGGCGGCCGGCGAAGAGGAGGCAGCAGGCCTCGGGCGCGGACGTGGAGCACGGAGGGCTTGCGGGTCCAGGTGGCTCGGGCCATGGCGAGCAAGGAGCTGCGGCGTCCAGCCTTGAGGACGGGACGACGGAGGGAGGCCGGCTGCGGTGCTGAAGGCGCACGGAGGCTGGGCCTCGACCTCGGCGCTGCGGGGCTCGGCCAGGGGGCTCTGGCCTTGGTGACGAAGGGACGGGCGTGGGCCGGAGGGCGCGCGAGGACAGCGGCCTGGCTCGGGGCCGGGGCGATGCAGAGGGGGCGTCGCTCCGCGGGGCGATGCGGGCGCGGCCTTGGCGCGCGGCGGAGGGACCGATGGCGAGAGAGGGTGGCGACCGGCGCTGGGGAGAGGAGAGATCGAGGGAAGAGCTGCGGGGGCGAGAGGATCGGGAGATGGGGCTCGGGGTGCTCGGGGTCGAGCCCTGGCTCGATAGGAGGAGGAGGGAGATGGGATCGAGAGGGAGGAGGGGGTTCGAGCGACTGGCGGAGGAGGGAGAGAACGGACGATGCGAGGCTAGGTTTCGGTGGGCTTAGGGTTTCCTGGAGCGGGAGGCTGGGCCGAGGCCTGGAGGGGAAGTGGCCTTTGGCCAAAAAGGCTGGGAAGGAAGGAGATGGGCCTTGAGGCCTGGGCCGAGAGGAATGAGCCCAAGAGGCCTGGCTGGAGGAAACAAATGGCTGGGCTGGCTGCCTTCTTATTTTTATCTCTTTAGCAGAAACAAAATAGAGAGGGAACAACACCAAAAGAAAAGAGGTCAAGATGAAGAAAAAAATAAAAGATGGAACATTTTTGTAAGGCCTTATGGAATAATTCCAACCCCACAAAAATAGTTCCAACAAAATAGGGAAGTGCAAACTAAAAAAATAAATAGCTTGCCTTAAAGGAGTTTAAAAGGAGTCTTGATTTTTGGAGGAGCCTCGAAAAACGGGAAAAGAATATAGGAAGGTTTTTGGAGGAGAAACTCGAAGTGAAAAAGACATGGGGAAATTTGCAAGTGTGTTGCGGGTAATTCCAAAGAAATGGAATATTATTATATAGCTCCATAAAATATTGAGAGGCTTTCATATGTTATAAAGAGAAGACAACCTTCCCTCGATTTAAATGGACCGAAGGTCCACACGATTTATTGGTTGAGATGCAAAATAAATGACATGATGGCATGATGACATGATGCAATGCAAAAATAAATAACGCAAGCACAAAAGAAACACACGGGAGAACCCAGAACATCTGGAATCTTCTGGAATCTTCTGGGACGTCGGTCTCGGGCGTCACAGCTCATCAAAACTTAGGAGGCTAAAAATATCATCTTCATCAAACGCAGCCTCCCCAAGCTTGGGACAAACATTAATTGCAGCAAATAAATTCTCAAATTTATCATTCTCATCAAACATAGCATCCCCAAGCTTGGGCCTTTCCATATCATAAGCATAATCACTCTCATCGTTAATAGTATGGATAGCACCGATAGTATAGCAATTATCATCATCGCAATGAGTAATAGAAGCAACATCATTTGGAAGGGATACCTTTTTGTCTTTGCTTCTCCGTCTTTTCTTTTTCTTCTTCTCATCATGTGTGGGTTTAATCTTCTTTTTGGAGCTCCTTACTATTGAGATTGGTAGAATAGGAGGCTCCTCCTCGTTACCTGATTCATCATAAGAAATAATAGGAGGATATTGGGAAATCTCTTCCCTTTCATTAGTATTCTCTTCATCTCCTATTTGTTTTCTTGACTTAAGGTAATTGGCAATATAAGGATTTTCAATGCAATTCACCGCACAATACATATATATTTCCTCTATATCAAACTCAAGAAGTTAATTAATGGCTAATCCTGGAAGAAACTTAGTTCTACGTTTAATTTCTTCATACCCCAAAAGCAAGATAAGTTCATTATGATGTGCAAGGGAAATAAAGTCATCACAATTTTTGGACACAATTCGATCATGAAACAATTCGCATTGGGTAATGAAATGACCACGTTCATTGCAAAGTTCACAAGTACGGCTAAGATATTTTAAATTTTCAGCACAATCATCTAGCATCTGTAGCAACCACTTAGTTTCTAAATACTTATGCCTCTTGCAAAATCTATCTTCCCTCTTTGGTATGTACTTGCAAACTCTATACACTCCACAAAAATCAACATGCTTATATGATATATTTTCATCATGACTAGTGCAATCATCATTAGTACCATGGATATTCAAAGGATTCACACTAACAACATTGCAAGCATGCTCATCATTCAAGTCTTTAGTGCCAAGCATTCTATGTAATTCTTCTTCTAGTACTTGAGCACAATTTTCCTTTCCATCATTTTCACGAAAGATATTAAAAAGATGAAGCATATGAGGTAACCTTAATTCCATTTTTTTGTAGTTTTCTTTTATAAATGAAACTAGTGATAAAACAAGAAACTAAAAGATTCGATTGCAAGATCTAAAGATATACCTTCAAGCACTAACCTCCCCGGCAACGGCGCCAGAAAAGAGCTTGATGTCTACTACGCACCCTTCTTCATGTAGACGTTGTTGGGCCTCCAAGTGCAGAGGTTTGTAGGACAGTAGCAAATTTCCCTCAAGTATATGACCTAAGGTTTATCAATCTGTGGGAGGTGTAGGATGAAGATGGTCTCTCTCAAACAACCCTGCAACCAAATAACAAAGAGTCTCTTGTGTCCCCAACACACCCAATACAATGGTAAATTGTATAGGTGCACTAGTTCGGCGAAGAGATGGTGATACAAGTGCAATATGGATGGTAGATATTGGTTTTTGTAAACTGAAAATATAAAAACAACAAGGTAGCAAGTAGTAAACGTGAGCATAAACGGTGTTGCAATGATAGTAGACAAGGCCTAGGGTTCATACTTTCACTAGTGCAAGTTCTCTCAACAAGGATAACATAATTGGATCATATTACTAGTCCTCAACATGCAACAAAGAGTCACTCCAAAGTAACTAATAGCGGAGAACAAACGAAGAGATTATGGTAGGGTATGAAACCACCTCAAAGTTATTCTTTCTAATCGATCTATTCAAGAGTCCGTAGTAACGTTCAATCTATCATAGAGTTCATACTAGAATAACACCTTAAGACACAAATCAATCAAAAACCTAATGTCACCTAGATACTTCATTGTCACCTCAAGTATCCGTGGGCATGATTATACGATATGCATCACACAATCTCAGAAACATCTATTCAACCAACACATAGAAATTCAAAGAGTGCCCGAAAGTTTCTACCGGAGAGTCAAGACGAAAACGTGTGCCAACCCCTATGCATAGATTCCCATGGTCACGGAACCCGCAAGTTGATCACCAAAACATACATCAAGTGGATCACATGATATCCCATTGTCACCACAGATAAACACGTGCAAGACATACATAAAGTGTTCTCAAATCCTTAAAGACTCAATCCGATAAGATAACTTCAAAGGGAAAACTCAATCCATTACAAGAGAGTAGAGGGGGAGAAGAAGATCCAACGAGAATAGCAAAGCTCGCGATACATCAAGATCGTGCCATCTCAAGAACACGAGAGAGAGAGAGATCAAACACATAGCTACTGATACATACCCTCGGCCCCGAGGGTGGACTACTCCCTCCTCGTCATGGAGAGCGCCGGGATGATGAAGATAGCCATCGGAGAGGGATTCCCCCCTCCGGTGGGGTGCCAGAACGGGTGTAGATTGGTTTTCGGTGGCTACAGAGGCTTTCGGCGGCGGAACTACCGATCTAGGTTAATTTTCGATGGTTTCAGTATTTATAGGAAATTTTGAAGTCTGGGCCAAGTAAAGGGGAGCTACGGGCCGTCCTTGAGATAGGGGGGCATGCCCCCCTTCCCATGGCGCGCCCTCCACCCTCTAGGGCAGCTCGTGGCTCTCCTGGTCCAACTCTTTTGCTTCGGGGGCTTCTTTTGGTCCAGAAAAAATCATAAAAAATTGGCTCGTCTGTAAAAAACAGGAGAAAAGCAAAAACTGGCACTGGGCTCTGGGTTAATAGGTTAGTCCCAAAAATCATATAATTGTGTATAATATAGCCCATAAGAGACCTAGAAGGATAATATAATAGCATGTAACAATAAAAAATTATAGATATGTTGGAGACGTATCACGCCCCTCTCCATAGTTTTGTCCATCGGTCATATTTTCGTAGTGCTTAGGTGAAGCCCTGTGGAGATAGCATCACCGTCACCGTCACCACGCTGTCGTGCTGCCGGAACTCATCTACTACTTCGCCCATCTTGCTAGATCAAGAAGGCGAGGACATCACCGAGTTGAACGTGTGCTGAACGCGGAGGTGCCGTACGTTCGGTACTTGATCGGTTGGACCAGGAAGAAGTTCGACTACATCAACTGCGTTAATAAACGCTTCTGCTTACGGACTACTAGGGTACATAGACACAGTCTCCCCTCTCGTTGCTATGCATCTCCATGGATAGATCTTGCATGTGCATAGAAGAAAATTTGATTTTCTATGCAACGTTCCCCAACAGTGGCATCATGAGCCAGGTCTATGCGTAGATGATATGCACGAGTAGAACACAAAGAGTTGTGGGCGGTGATGGTCATACAGCTTACCACCAACGTCTTATTTTGATTCGGCGGTATTGTAAGATGAAGCGGCCTGGACCAACCTTACATGTCCACGTACATGAGACTGGTTCCACCGACAGACATGAAACTTGTTTTGCATAAAGCTGGCTGGCGGGTGTCTGTTTCTCCAGCTTTAGTTGAATTGAATTTGACTACGGCCGGTCCTTGAAGAAGGTTAAAACAGCAAACTTGATAAATCAACGTTGTGGTTTTTGCTGTATTTAAGAACGGTTCTTGCTAGAAGCCCGTAGCAGCCACATAGAACTTGCAATAACAAAGTAGATGACATCTAACTTGTTTTTGCAGGGCATGTTATGATGTGATATGGTCAATATGTGATGTGATATATGTTGTTGTAGGAGATGATCATGTTTTGTAATATCGACAACCGGTAGGAGCCTTAGGGGTGTCTCTTAATTATTGTATGAAATGCAAGCGCCATGTAATTGCTTTATTTTATCGCTATGAGTTAGCAATAGTTGTAGAAGCAATATTTGGCGAGACGACCCCGACGCAACGATGGAGATCAAGGTGTCGAGCCGGTGACGATGGAGAGCATAGGATGCTTTGGAGATAGGGATCAAATGCACAAGATGATGATGGCCATATCATGTCACTTATTTTGCTTGCATGTGATGTTGATCTTTTATGCATCTTATTTTGCTTAGAATGGCGGTAGCATTATAAGATGATCCCTTCACTAAATATCAAGATAAAAGTGTTCTCCTTGAGTATGCACTGTTGCTAAATTTCAGCGTTTCGAAGCACCTCGTGATGATCGGGTGTGATAGACTCTGTGTTCACATACAATGGGTGTAAGCCAGATTTACACACGCGGAAAACTTGGGTTAAACTTGACGAGCCTAGCATGTACAGACATGGTCTCGAAACACTAGAGACCGAAAGGTCGAACATGAGTCACATATTAGATATGAACAACATAAAGATGTTCACCATTGATGACTACCCCATCTCACGTAATGATCGGACATGGGTTAGTTGATTTTGATCATGTATCACTTAGATAACTTGAGGATGTTACTTTAAGTGGGAGTTCATTAGTAATTTCAATAATTGAACTCAATTTATCATGAACTTAGTCTTAATAGTTTTGCATGTCTATGTTGTAGATCAATGGCCCGTGCTACCATTCCCCTGAATTTTAATGTGTTCCTAGAGAAAGCTAAGTTGAAAGATGAAGGTAGCAACAACACAGACTGGGTCCATCACTTGAGGAGAATCCTCATTGCTACACGGAAGAATAATGTCCTTGATGCACCGCTAGGTGACAAGCCTGCTGCAGGAGTTGATGCATATGTTATGAATGTCTGGCAAGCTCGATCTGATGACTACTCAATAGTTCAATGTGCCATGCTTTACGGCTTAGAACCGGGACTTCAGAGATGTTTTGAACGTCATGGAGCATATGAGATGTTCCAGGAGCTGAAATTTATATTTCAAGCTAATTACCGGGTTGAGAGATATGAAGTTTCCCACAAGTTCTATAGATGCAAGATGGAGGAGCATAGTTCTGTCAGTGAGCACATACTCAAAATGTCTGGGTATCATAACCACTTGACTCAGCTAGGAATTGATCTTCTAGTTGAGAGTGTTATTGACATCGTTCTTCAATCACTGCCACCAAGCTACAAAGGCTTCGTGGTGAACTATAATATGCAAGGGATAGAGAAAACAATTCTCGAGCTCTTCATAATGCTGAAATCGACGGAGGTAGAAATCAAGAAGGAGCATCAAGTGTTGATGGTTAACAAGCCCACTAGTTTCAAAAAAGGCAAAGGAAAGAAAGGGAACTTCAAGAAGAACGACAAACAAGTTACCGCTCCCATGAAGAAGCCCAAAGCTGGACCTTAGTCTGAAACTGGGTGCTTCTACTGGAAAGGAAGTGGTCACTCGAAGCGGAACTGCCCCAAGTATTTTGTGGATAAGAAGGATGGGAAAATGAAAAAATGTATATTTGATATACATGTTATTGATGTCTTCCTTACTAGTGCTCGTAGCAGTGCCTGGGTATTTGATACTGGTTCGGTTGCTCATGTTTGTAACTCGAAACAGGAGCTGCGGAATAAACGAAGGTTGGCTAAGGACGAGGTGACGATGTGCGTCGGGAATGGTTCGAAGGTCTATGTGATCGCCATCGGCACACTACCTCTACATCTACCTTCGGGATTAGTTTTAGACCCCAATAATTGTTATTTGGTGCGAGCATTGAGCATGAACATTATATCTGGATCTTGTTTAATGTGAGACGGTTATTTATTTCAGTCATAGAATAATGGTTGTTCTATTTATATGAGTAATATCTTTTGTGGTCATGCACCCTTGAGGAATGGTCTATTCTTATTCAATCTCGATCGTAGTGATACACATATTCATAATATTGATGACAAAAGATGCAAAGGTGATAATGATAGCGCAACATACTTGTGGCACTGCCGTTTAGGTCATATTGGTGTAAAGCGCATGAAGAAACTCCATGCGGATGGACTTTTGGAATCACTTGATTATGAATCATTTGATACTTGGGAACCATGCCTCATGGGCAAGACAACTAAAACTCTATTCTTCGGAACAATGGAGCGAGCTAATGACTTGTTGGAAATAATACATACCGATGTATGTGATCCGATGAGTGTTGAAGTACGCGGCGGGTATCGTTATTTTCCCACCTTCACAGATGATTTAAGTAGGTATGGGTATTGAGGGAGTCCCGGATTTGGGGGTCCACGAGTGTCCAGCCCACTGAAGCTGGGCCGGATAGATGGTCGCACGAATCGGGACTAAAGGGGCGCATTGGTACCGGTTCGTGTAACCAACCGGGACCAATGCCACTCTTTAGTCCCGGTTGGTGCCACAACCGGGATCAAAGGCCTCTGTTTCCCGTCCTTTGGGCTGCTGAAAACTGACATTTTGTCCTGGTTGATGCCACGAACAGGGACTAAAGGTGCCATTGGTCCCGGTTGGTGCCACAAACCAGGACCAAATCCTTTGCTATATAAGCAACACTTAGGAAAATTTCAGATTTCCATCGTCAGTCGCCCCCGACGCCGCCAGGCTGCCCGATCGAGCTCGACATCGACGCGTCGCCGCCTCTGCCCCGACCTCGCGCGTCGATGCCCTCTGCCAGACCTCGCCGTCGAACCCCTCTACCCCGACCTCGCCGTCGTCGCCCTCTGCCCCAACCTCACCGGTGCCGCCCAGTGA
>LR738710.1:77830731-77858163 GCA_902687465.1 Secale cereale
CGCTGCCTGCTCTACTCTGCGCGCCGCTGCCCCTACTTGCCACACGCCGCCGCTGCCGTCCCGGCCTGCTCTGCTCTCTGTTCTCTGCGGTTTTTTCTTCATACCCTTTTTGTTCATTGATGTATGTATATATGTATGTTGTATATGTATATGTAATTGCAGATGTATGTATGATCCATGGATATATTGATGTATTGATGTATGCTATTTTTGTCAATTTATGTATATGTTCATATATATATGTGCATATTTAGAAAAAAATTGTGTTGCAAAAGTTACATTTAAGGTTAGTTGATTTAGTGCAAATGTTAGATGAATTTTCTGTTTTTATAGTTTTTTATAGTTTTAGTTATATATACAAATGTTAGATGAATTTCCTGTTTCTATAGTTTTAGTGATAGAATGTAGTTTTTTTTAGTAAGAACTAGTTTATTTTTAGTAAAAGTAGTTTATTTTTAGTAAGAACTAGTTCATTTTTATTTATAGTAAGTGCTTATTAATTAGTTGAACTAGTTGAATTAATAGAACTAGTTTATTCTTTTAGTTCAATCAATTATTCCTGCATCGATGTCGACGATGCCTATCCCGCATTCTCGTCGTCGACTCAACGAAGGCCTTCTTGATCAGAGGAGTCATGTTGGGGACTGGGCTTCGCCGGGCTGGTACTGGGAGGTGCTTCCTTCTGGGGGGCGCAACTTGGTGAGGAGCCAACCCGTTGTTGACCCGAACCTTCTTTGGTGGCGGGCGCGCGGGCCAGTGATGGTGCAGAGGCTTGAGGACCCCGCGGAGGTTGTACGTCACCGTGTCAGCGAGGATGACGAGCACATCCGTCGCTACATGGTTGCGTTGGAGGGCAGGTTCGACAATACATGACAAGTTCTTCAGGGATCTCACTGGAGCTATGATCCTGTGATGGTTCCTTCTCTTTGGGTGTCCACCGCCCGCGCCGATACCTATCGTTCGCTAGGGTTTTAGTTGTATTCATTAATTAGTGATGCTATATGTATGATACTATTCGAGATGTATTAGTGATAATATTCGACGATGTACGGATGCAAGAGATGATTTAGTTTTTCTTATTAAATGCTCAAACTGGAGTCCAACCAAATCTCCATGTCAATATGAGTCCTATAATTAAGATATTTTGAAATGTTTTTGTTTATATTTTCAACCATTGAATTTTGGCATGACTTGTGCTACAATATGTAGGAAATGTCGTCGTCTGACGATGACGATAGGATACCGGCATGCGACTGGTGTGGCGACGACCGGGGTCAGTGCGAAAGGCCACACCTGGTAGACGATCGATGCTTCAGTGTTAAGCTCGATGAGGTCTTCGATTTTGAGACGGTATGCAACACGACAAGTCTTGTTTGGTAATTAAGCATGACTTACGCCTTCTTTTCAACGTGTAATTTTCGTCTTTTACAATTCGACTAGCTTATCCCGAGCCATGCAAGACGCTATGTCTTGGAGCATCTGGATTTCGAAGATTATAAAAGTATGGAGACAAAGAAAATTCATCTCAGGACCATCTGTCGGGCTCATTTCTGAGAAGTAACTCACAGAATAGCCCTAAGTCACACTGGCTCCCAAGCACAACCAGTGGACAACCTTGATATAGATAACCAGTACAATAATATTACACAGGGTTGAGTCAGGGTGACTCAATAATTTATTACAACAACTCAACACACTAGGGTGGCGAAATATGACCGTGGGTGGTGGAACTCAACGCTGAAAGACTAGCATAGAGTCAAGCGTCAGTGTGAGGCTTGACTATTTTATTGGTGTGGCGGAAGCTTGACGGATGGTACAAGTGATAGACTCAAGACACAGGCGTGCTGACTGGGAACCTTCTAAGCGTCGGCCTCGCTAGCGCAATTCTCCTCCACGGGCTCGTCCTCCTCCAAGTCTGGCCAAGTAAATAGCCAGGGACAAGCCAGTGAGTACTTTGAATGTACTCGCAAACATTATGAAAATAAGGTATACTGAAAGCACATGCCATGATAAATAAACTACATGTATGCAACAATTGACAAGACTTGGCATGGTGGAATATGGTTAGTACACGATATTATTAATAATATAAGAAGATAAAATAAATGCCGGTCGGATGTCAAGTGACATCACGGTAGGACTTAAAGAGAAATGCCAGTCGGGTGTCCACAAGAGTAGTGGCGTGATAAACCGCCTGACACTCGAGGGACGCCTCAAAAAGGACTTTAAGAGAAATGCCAGTTGGGTATCCACAAGAGCAGTGGCGTGATAAACCGCCTGACACTCGAGGGACGCCTCAAAAAGGACTTTAAGAGAAATGCCAGTTGGGTATCCACAAGAGTAGTGGCGTGATAAACCGCCTGACACTCGAGGGACGCCACAAAAGGTCTTTAAAATGAAAGCGAGTGTCCGGGGTAGTCTAGCCAGCCCCTGAGACACTCTTGAAGGTAACAACAAAATTATCGGGTTAGTCAATAAATATAATATTCATCATAAATAAATTCATGATAATTCTGACTATGTCGAAAGCATCATGCAAACATAACATACTCAAGTATATTATTTTCCTCCAGAGACTGACACCGGGACCGATACTTGACCCACCCAACTAAGTCCTTGACCGTGGACGCGGCTATTCGAATAGATATAACTCTGCAGAGGGTGTACCCTTTACCCACAAGTATAGGATCTAGACAGCACCGTGCACTGACTAAAACCTAATACGGACTTTGGGTTGAAAACACTCCTGACGCATACCCGCCCACCGGATGCTTGGACTCACCCACAGCATCACTCCGGACACCTTAAGTCAGGGAGGCTACAACCTCCGAAAAGCATGGGATCACTATTAAACGCGCGGATTACAAGGGGTGCCCCCCTCTCGGCTACAACCGGTAACACCCATGCCCCTGACCCGATGACAGGCTACAACCTTCATCGCAGTTATCTGGGTGGCGTGCACCCGTCCAGGGGTTAACAACTTACTAGGCCGTACCCTCCTTTCGGAAGGACCCGTGGCAGCACGGTATACAGCTAGGTGTAAGAGCAAGACTCGATCTAGGCAGACTCAGGAGGTACTGTTAAAATATCATCAGTGTTCTTTTATCAGTATCACATGACACCACTGTGTCAACAAAGGACCATGCCCACTAGCATGTCCCAACCAGCAGCAACATCTCTGCCCTCACGTAACCACTTGTATGCCAGACAAGCTAGTGTGACATGCAAGCCAAAGTAAAACCAACATGACATGACCATGCATGCACATGTGATAACATGCAACGTATGATGCACTACCATACTATGCAACCATGCAAGGAAGTAACATCATATCTCAAGTTCAATAATGCTTGCCTTGTCCAAAGTAATCAGGAGAAAACCCTTCTGAAAATCCAGCAAAAGTTCCCTCTTCTTTTTCTGAAAATTTCAAATTTGAATTCGAATAAGAAAACCAACACAGAACAGAAAAAGTGCTCAAAATATTTTTAAATAAATCTTAAAATAAACTAGAGCAGAAAAGAAAATTTTAGCAAAAAGAATCAACTCATTTGGATTTATATTTTAAAAGTTATTAGCTTTTCAAAACCAGGGGTTTTTCTGTAAAACAGAAGTCCCAGAGTTATTTAAAAGAAAACGTTTCGGTTACGGGTACGTCTTCCTGTGCAGAAGGCGTAAAGCGCAGAGTGCGCTTCCACTTAAAACAGAATAGAGAGAGAGAGAGCTGACGGGTGGGGGCCACCCGTCAGGTTTAAATTCAAACGCGCTCGCGCGCGAGTACAGAGAGGCGGCGGCGATCGCCGGCGACGATCGCCGGGGTCTCAGGGTCCGGCGCTGGTCGCAACATGACCAGCGGGGACTTCCGCATCCAGGGGGTGGTGGAGGTGGCCACCGGCGGTCACCTGAACGGCGGTGAGCTCGTCGCCGGCGGAGGATGATTCTGGTGAGGTGGTGGCTCGTCGGAGAGGGCTCGGGGAGGTAAATTGACTTAGGGATTCGGCAAGGTGGTGGAAAAGGAGAGGATCGATGGAGTTTGGGCTGCTCTGGTGGTGTATGTGCTCGGTTCGGTTCGAGGACAGAGGCGGCGGAGCGGTGGCCGGAGGGGAAGAAGACGACCCCCTCGGGGCCTGGTGGGTGGTCAGGAGGAGGTATGGGAGGTGGTGAAGGCGAGTGCTGGCGCTAGAGGAGCTCGGGAACCCTTTATATAGGCGAGTCGGAGATGGCCGAAGCGGGTGGGGCTCGCCGGAGTTAATGAGGTCGCCGGGGTTGGTTCTGGTCGGTGATCTGAGTGTCGGGGCATTCTAGAGGCCCGTGGCGTTCGTCCGAAGCCTCCGCGTGGTCGGGCTCGCGCCTGCGCGACACGTTGGCGATGTGCTGTCCGCACGGACGCGGCGGAGCGGCCGGCTCCGGCGACTGTCAGACGGGCCCCGTGCGGCGTGGCCGGTGTGTCCTTTGTGCGGAGGTGAGCGAGGGAGTGACGCGTGTGCGGAGAGGTAGGTAGTGGCGCTGCTGGGCATTGAATGGCGGCCGAGGGCCGTGGCGTGTCCGCTCGGCCCCGCCGTGGACGCGCTTGGGGAGGCTGCACCGGCCCGGTGCCACCTCGCCGGCGTGGAGTGGCTGGGCGCTGGGCCAGGGAGTGCTGCGGCACTGGACACAGGCAACATCGCCGTGCGGGAGAGGAAGATGATGGATGCACGGCATCCCTGTCTCTGTCGGCCGAAGTAAATTCAGTTAACTGAATTTTAATTCAGTTATGAACAGTGCCAGCAACCTGTTTGATGAAATGCTTTGAGGGTTTAGGCAACTAGTTTGATCATGGGGTTTTGTGTGGTGGTGTGTGGTTACTCAAAAATGAGTTTGTCAGGAGGCCAAGAATTTTGGTGAAGTTTGGAAATGGTTTGGGGCAAAAACATGATTTCTGGACCAAATTTGAACTGAATTTATTTTGAAAATTTTGAACTGTGGGACCAAATGTTTTTGGAGAAATGGGTTGAGGGTACAATATATATGTAGGGATAATTTTGGTGGATGCAGAAGAGTCATAGAAAATATAGTTCCTTTGTAAATGTCAAGAAACTATGATTTATTCAAATTCCCCTTTTGGAATATAAAATAAATAGAAAGAATATTTTTGTGGAGTGGGGAGGAGTTGTGAAATATCACAGAAGGTGTACATGACTTGAGAGGAAAAAAATTTGGAGTGGCAGAAAAATTATTTGGGAATTTTTATGGTGCTAGAAGAGGTGGAAAAGATTTTTGCTTTTGAAAATAATTGACCAAAGCCAAAGATTCTTAAGAAAGAAAAAGTTCTTAAAACCTCCAAAATACTTAAATCAAATAAGTCCATCCTTCAAACAGAACCCTCCAACCAAAATTTAAAAAAAAAAACTTAGTTAAAGTTTTGCAAAAGTTTTCAAAACTCCAGAGGAATATTTTTGGGGTGTGACAGCACCTACCCCCTTAAGAAAAATCTCGTCCCCGAGATTCCAGCTGTTCCTCAAACAGGTACGGATACTCAGTCCTTAAATGATCTTCTCTTTCCCAGGTTGCCTCTTCCTCGGTGTGATTGCTCCATTGGACTTTGCAAAATTTTATTGCATTTTGCCGGGTCCTCCGTTCAGACTCCTCTAAAAATTTTATAGGACGCTCCCGATAGGTAAGGTCGGGTTGAAGGTCTAATTCCTGGTGCTGCACCTGTTTTTCCGGGTTGCTGATACACTTCCTCAGTTGAGACACATGGAACACATCGTGGACATCTGATAATTCTGCGGGTAATTCCAGTTGATAAGCAACCCTGCCCCTTCTTGCAGTTATTTTGAATGGTCCGATAAATCTCGGTGCTAATTTCCCCTTGACCTTAAATCTCTGTAGCCCCCTTGTTGGAGATACTCTAAGATACACGTAGTCATTTGGCTCAAAGTGGATCTGGCGGTGTTTTTGATCATAATAACTCTTCTGTCGGCTCTGAGCTGCCTTTAGTCGGTCCTGAATAAGTTTTACTTTGGTTTCTGCCTCTATTAGCATATCTGGTCCAAAGATTCGGCTGTCTCCGGTCTCAGACCAATTTAATGGGGTTCGGCACCGTCGTCCGTATAATGCTTCGAATGGTGCCATTTTTAGGCTAGCTTGATAACTGTTGTTGTAGGAAAATTCTGCATAAGGCAAACTATCCTCCCAACTGACTCCGTAGGTAAGCACACATGCTCTCAACATGTCCTCTAATATTTGATTTACCCGCTCTGTCTGTCCTCCGGTCTGCGGGTGGTATGCTGTGCTGAAGGCCAGTTGCGTGCCTAAGGCTTGCTGTAAATGTTCCCAAAATCTAGAGACAAATTGGGTGCCTCTGTCGGAGACAATTATTTTGGGTACTCCGTGTAGACAAACAATCCTGGATAGATACAGCCTGGCTAGCCTCTGTGTTGAGTAGGTGGTTTTTACCGGAATGAAATGTGCTACCTTAGTTAGTGAATCTATTATTACCCAGATGGCATCATTCCCATGGCGTGACCTTGGCAAACCAACCACAAAATCCATGCCAATCCTGTCCCACTTCCATTCAGGCACCTTAATTGGTTGCAACAACCCTGCTGGTCTCTGGTGTTCCGCCTTCACTCGTTGGCAGGTATCACAACATGCCACATATATGGCTATATCCCTTTTCATCCCGTGCCACCAGAATCTCTCCTGTATATCCTTATACATTTTTGTCCCTCCGGGGTGAATAGAATATGGAGCGGTGTGTGCCTCTGCCATTATTTGCTGCTTTAATTCCTCAATGTTTGGCACGCATAGTCTCTGTCCAAACCAGATAATTCCTTGGTCGTCTTCAATAAATTCGGGCGCTCTGCCCAGTTTCATCTTTTTCCTAATTCCTTCAATACTCGGATGTCCCTTCTGGGCGTCTCTGATCTGGTCCTCTAAGGTTGGTTTTATTTCCAACTGGGAGATGGTCCCTTCCGTGACTAGGGCCATGTTGAGTTTGGCAAATTCCTGGCTGAGCACATGTTGCGAGAGCTGTACGCTGCCATTTCCGGCGTATGGATTTCTGCTGAGGGCATCTGCCACAACATTGGCTTTACCAGGGTGATAGTGAATTCCTACGTCATAATCCTTAATTAATTCAAGCCATCGTTGCTGTCTCAAATTTAATTCCGGCTGCGTAAAAATATACTTAAGACTTTTGTGGTCCGTGTATATTTCACATCGGTTCCCCAGAAGATAGTGTCGCCACTCTTTGAGTGCGTGTATTACTGCAGCAAGTTCCAGATCGTGAACGGGGTAATTTTCTTCATGTCTCCGTAGCTGCCTTGATGTGTAAGCTACTACTTTTCCTTCTTGCATTAACACACACCCAAGGCCTTTCCCGGATGCATCACAGTATATATCAAAATTTTTGTGTACATCGGGTACAACTAGGACTGGTGACGTTGTTAACCTCTTTTTCAACTCCTGAAAACTCTTTTTACAAGCTTCAGTCCATTCAAACTTCTTATCTTTCTTGAGTAATTGGGTCATGGGTCTGGCTATAGTGGAAAATCCTTCAATAAATCTTCGATAATAGCCTGCTAGACCAAGAAAACTTCTGACCTCCGTTACGTTTGTGGGTTGCTTCCATCCCAATACATCCTTTACTTTTCCCGGGTCCACAGCGATTCCATCTTGGGTTAGTACGTGTCCAAGGAAACCCACTTCTCTCAACCAAAATTCACATTTGCTGAATTTGGCATAAAGCTGATGTCTTCTTAATTCTTCTAGTACTATCCGAAGGTGCTGCTCATGTTCTTCGGGCGTCTTAGAGTAAATAAGTATGTCATCGATAAATACCACCACAAATTTATCCAAATATTTCATGAAAACTTTGTTCATGAGATGTACAAAATATGCAGGGGCATTGGTCAAACCGAACGGCATTACTGTGAACTCATATAATCCATATCTTGTGGTAAACGCCGTCTTAGGTATGTCCGTCGTCCGAATTTTTAGCTGATGATAACCTGACCTTAGGTCTATCTTTGAGAAGACTTTAGCTTCAGCTAGCTGCTCAAACAAGTCGTTGATTCTAGGCGGTGGATATTTATTCTTGATAGTGACCATATTAAGTGCCCTGTAATCAATGCACAGCCGTAGGGTACCATCCCTCTTTTTGGCGAATAAAACTGGCGAACCCCATGGTGACGAGCTGGGTCGTACGTAACCTTTCTCCATCAACTCCTTAATTTGCTTCTTTAATTCTGCCAATTCTGTTGGGGCCATACGGTACGGTTTCTTGTATATGGGTGTCGTTCCAGGTGCTAGTTCAATAACGAACTCAATCTCGCGGTCCGGTGGCATTCCTGGTAACTCTTCAGGAAATACATCAGGATATTCACAGACTACAGGAACCGTATTTAATTCCACCGTATCCACTTGATTTGATTTCCCTTGGAATGTGGCAATCTTCCTTGTACCCACTTTGATGGTCTTCCCTTGGCAATTGGTAAGAGTTACTGTGCGGTTATAGCAGTCTATAAAACCTTTGTTTGTGGTTAACCAATCCATTCCCAGAATAATGTCCAAATCAACTGCGTCCAATATGATGAGATTGGCTAGGAATCCCATTCCTTCAATTTCGATGTTCACATCCTTGCAGTACCATTGAGTATTTTGCTTCGATCCCGGGGACTGAATAACCATGGAATTTTGCAAAGGCAAAAAGGGAAACTGATTCTTCGAGGCAAATCTTTTAGAAATGCAAGAGTGGGAAGCTCCGGAATCAAATAAAACTGTAGCATTTACTGAGTTGGCGGGGAACGTACCAAACACGATATCCGGTGCGTTCTGAGCTTCCTCAAAATTCACGTGGTTGATATGTCCTGGCTTGTGGTTGTTATTGGGGTTGAAATTATTGCGTCGCGGAGCGTTGGTCGCACCGCGGCCATTGGTGTTGTTGTTGGCTTTGGGAGGGTTGTTTCCTTGTTTCGGGCACTGTTTAGCGTAATGCCCCTCTCCTCCACAGGAGTAACAGGTAACTCCAGAATGAAAATTTGTATCCTTAGTCCTATTGTGGAATGCACTGCGGTTCTGGGGTGGAGCTGTATTTGTTGGTCGAGTTACTACTGGCTTTTGAACATCATTCCTGGGCCTGTTGTTGCGTACCTGTCCTGACTGGTTCATGCGACGCTTGCGAGCCTCATCCATATTGCGGTGTTCATTTTCCAGAATAATAGCCGTGTCCACAAGTGTCTTAAAGTCTGGAAAAGTATGAACCATCAGCTGGCACTTTAGGGATGAAACAAGTCCGTCGAGAAATTTTTCCATCTTTTTGTTTTCTGTCATATATTCGTCGTTGGCGTATCTGGCCAACTGAGTAAACTGATCCAGATATTGGGACACTGTGGAGCCCCGCTGTTTGAGATCCTCAAATTCCCTCTTCTTTAATTTCATAATGCTATTTGGGATATGCGCTCCTCGGAAATGCTCCTTGAGTTGTGCCCATGTCATATTTGCTCCGTCAGGGTGGGTGTGACATAAGTTTTCCCACCACGACGCAGCCATTCCAGAAAAATAATGTGGTGTGTACAACACCTTTTCCTGGTCCGTACACTGGGCAATGTCCAATTTTCTTTCCATGTCTCGAAGCCAGTCGTCTGCCTCTAGTGGCTTGTCAGTGTGCGTAAAAACCGTTGGGCGGGTCTTTTGCAACTCAGATAGTTTGGACCTGGGTTGCTGTTGTCCATGGTGATTTCCCATGTTAATCAAATGCTGCATCATCTCCTGATGTTGTTGCTGACTCTGCTCAAATAAGCGACACACTTGCGGAAATGCTGAATCACTGCTTTGCTGACTCGTCTGCCCTTGAGTAAAATTATTTTCCATCTGTCCAGCGTTGTTCTCATCTGGAGTTGGCATAGAACGGGTCCAGGGACGATGCATTTTCTTTCTGGGGTATTTGCATAACAACAAAGAAAATAATCAAAAAGGCAGAAATAAGTTTCCAAATAAATTTTTCCCCCGGACAAGGTAAGGCAAGGCAAACAGTTATATTACACAAGTGATTTTAATTATACAAGCAGGATTTAATTATACAGGATATAATTATACAGGGTACATGCGGAAACTGTATCATACAAGATCATTTTATTTTACTAGCGCACTCTCCGTGCTCTCATCGGCCAGCGGTCATAGCTATTTTACAAAGGCTAGGCGGAACAGGAAATAAATATATTACATCCGTGTTCTCAAGTGGTCGTTTGGCGAAGAAGACTGTGTTCGTTCACACAGCTCATCCTAGGTCCTGCTGAGAGTGAGACTCAGGCAAGGCACCCATGATGTGATATCGCCCTCCTCCTCTTCCTCCTCGAGGATCGCCTCTAGTCGTGTAGTCGTTGATGCCGTGCCTGCTGGAGGTGGCACCGTGCTGGTCAGTGGAGAAGCTCTGGTAGGAATGGGTGCAGCCGGACGGCTAGCATCGCCAGTCGGGGTCGAGCGCTGAGTCGCAGGATTAGCCAGAGGAATATTTGGTGTAGTGGAGGTGCGTGGAGCACGAGGCGAAGGAGAGCGGTACTCGCTCCTGCGAATGATTCTTGCACGAGACAAGTCCATCCGCGCAGTGAGGTAGTCATCCACCATGGAGGTGAAAGCTGACTCCAAGGCCATGATATACTGGACAAGTGGCTCAATAGCCGTATCCTTTTCCCCTATGGTGCAGGAAAAAGCATAGTGGCTGGTGTATGGAACGTGACAAGGCATGTAGTAATAGGGACGGTCCTGCATGACGGGCAGGATATCCCTGAGACGTGCGATAGCCTCACGTGCGGCCATCTGGATAGCATGCCTCTCAGTGGGCATGGCTCTCCCCATGAAGCGGTAGTTGCGGAAAGATACGGACGCACCACCCCGAATATATACCGAAGCCTGGTACATAGTCAGGGTCTCTGAGATCTTGTCCGGGTAGATGACGTACTCCGGACGCCCAAGGGACCCCAGCGCGTCTTTCGCGATGCTCGCGAGAAGACGGGAAAATCCCGCAGGCTCGTTGGCGAAAACTTGCGACGGGCAGCTGCCACCAGCCATCTACAACAGTAGACAAAAATCCAAGTAGTCATGTCATAAGTGTATGATGACTACAGAAAATTTGCTACGATGCATGAGATGCATGCTGGAAAAAAAAAATGTCAGCATTGACTCGGTGTCTAGTGATCGTGCCTAGGGCTCCTACAGTCAGCCTGGCTCTGGTACCAAGGTCTGTCGGGCTCATTTCTGAGAAGTAACTCACAGAATAGCCCTAAGTCACACTGGCTCCCAAGCACAACCAGTGGACAACCTTGATATAGATAACCAGTACAATAATATTACACAGGGTTGAGTCAGGGTGACTCAATAATTTATTACAACAACTCAACACACTAGGGTGGCGAAATATGACCGTGGGTGGTGGAACTCAACGCTGAAAGACTAGCATAGAGTCAAGCGTCAGTGTGAGGCTTGACTATTTTATTGGTGTGGCGGAAGCTTGACGGATGGTACAAGTGATAGACTCAAGACACAGGCGTGCTGACTGGGAACCTTCTAAGCGTCGGCCTCGCTAGCGCAATTCTCCTCCACGGGCTCGTCCTCCTCCAAGTCTGGCCAAGTAAATAGCCAGGGACAAGCCAGTGAGTACTTTGAATGTACTCGCAAACATTATGAAAATAAGGTATACTGAAAGCACATGCCATGATAAATAAACTACATGTATGCAACAATTGACAAGACTTGGCATGGTGGAATATGGTTAGTACACGATATTATTAATAATATAAGAAGATAAAATAAATGCCGGTCGGATGTCAAGTGACATCACGGTAGGACTTAAAGAGAAATACCAGTCGGGTGTCCACAAGAGTAGTGGCGTGATAAACCGCCTGACACTCGAGGGACGCCTCAAAAAGGACTTTAAGAGAAATGCCAGTTGGGTATCCACAAGAGTAGTGGCGTGATAAACCGCCTGACACTCGAGGGACGCCTCAAAAAGGACTTTAAGAGAAATGCCAGTTGGGTATCCACAAGAGCAGTGGCGTGATAAACCGCCTGACACTCGAGGGACGCCTCAAAAAGGACTTTAAGAGAAATGCCAGTTGGGTATCCACAAGAGTAGTGGCGTGATAAACCGCCTGACACTCGAGGGACGCCACAAAAGGTCTTTAAAATGAAAGCGAGTGTCCGGGGTAGTCTAGCCAGCCCCTGAGACACTCTTGAAGGTAACAACAAAATTATCGGGTTAGTCAATAAATATAATATTCATCATAAATAAATTCATGATAATTCTGACTATGTCGAAAGCATCATGCAAACATAACATACTCAAGTATATTATTTTCCTCCAGAGACTGACACCGGGACCGATACTTGACCCACCCAACTAAGTCCTTGACCGTGGACGCGGCTATTCGAATAGATATAACTCTGCAGAGGGTGTACCCTTTACCCACAAGTATAGGATCTAGACAGCACCGTGCACTGACTAAAACCTAATACGGACTTTGGGTTGAAAACACTCCTGACGCATACCCGCCCACCGGATGCTTGGACTCACCCACAGCATCACTCCAGACACCTTAAGTCAGGGAGGCTACAACCTCCGAAAAGCATGGGATCACTATTAAACGCGCGGATTACAAGGGGTGCCCCCCTCTCGGCTACAACCGGTAACACCCATGCCCCTGACCCGATGACAGGCTACAACCTTCATCGCAGTTATCTGGGTGGCGTGCACCCGTCCAGGGGTTAACAACTTACCAGGCCGTACCCTCCTTTCGGAAGGACCCGTGGCAGCACGGTATACAGCTAGGTGTAAGAGCAAGACTCGATCTAGGCAGACTCAGGAGGTACTGTTAAAATATCATCAGTGTTCTTTTATCAGTATCACATGACACCACTGTGTCAACAAAGGACCATGCCCACTAGCATGTCCCAACCAGCAGCAACATCTCTGCCCTCACGTAACCACTTGTATGCCAGACAAGCTAGTGTGACATGCAAGCCAAAGTAAAACCAACATGACATGACCATGCATGCACATGTGATAACATGCAACGTATGATGCACTACCATACTATGCAACCATGCAAGGAAGTAACATCATATCTCAAGTTCAATAATGCTTGCCTTGTCCAAAGTAATCAGGAGAAAACCCTTCTGAAAATCCAGCAAAAGTTCCCTCTTCTTTTTCTGAAAATTTCAAATTTGAATTCGAATAAGAAAACCAACACAGAACAGAAAAAGTGCTCAAAATATTTTTAAATAAATCTTAAAATAAACTAGAGCAGAAAAGAAAATTTTAGCAAAAAGAATCAACTCATTTGGATTTATATTTTAAAAGTTATTAGCTTTTCAAAACCAGGGGTTTTTCTGTAAAACAGAAGTCCCAGAGTTATTTAAAAGAAAACGTTTCGGTTACGGGTACGTCTTCCTGTGCAGAAGGCGTAAAGCGCAGAGTGCGCTTCCACTTAAAACAGAATAGAGAGAGAGAGAGCTGACGGGTGGGGGCCACCCGTCAGGTTTAAATTCAAACGCGCTCGCGCGCGAGTACAGAGAGGCGGCGGCGATCGCCGGCGACGATCGCCGGGGTCTCAGGGTCCGGCGCTGGTCGCAACATGACCAGCGGGGACTTCCGCATCCAGGGGGTGGTGGAGGTGGCCACCGGCGGTCACCTGAACGGCGGTGAGCTCGTCGCCGGCGGAGGATGATTCTGGTGAGGTGGTGGCTCGTCGGAGAGGGCTCGGGGAGGTAAATTGACTTAGGGATTCGGCAAGGTGGTGGAAAAGGAGAGGATCGATGGAGTTTGGGCTGCTCTGGTGGTGTATGTGCTCGGTTCGGTTCGAGGACAGAGGCGGCGGAGCGGTGGCCGGAGGGGAAGAAGACGACCCCCTCGGGGCCTGGTGGGTGGTCAGGAGGAGGTATGGGAGGTGGTGAAGGCGAGTGCTGGCGCTAGAGGAGCTCGGGAACCCTTTATATAGGCGAGTCGGAGATGGCCGAAGCGGGTGGGGCTCGCCGGAGTTAATGAGGTCGCCGGGGTTGGTTCTGGTCGGTGATCTGAGTGTCGGGGCATTCTAGAGGCCCGTGGCGTTCGTCCGAAGCCTCCGCGTGGGCGGGCTTGCGCCTGCGCGACACGTTGGCGATGTGCTGTCCGCACGGGCGCGGCGGAGCGGCCGGCTCCGGCGACTGTCAGACGGGCCCCGTGCGGCGTGGCCGGTGTGTCTTTTGTGCGGAGGTGAGAGAGGGAGTGACGCGTGTGCGAAGAAGTAGGTAGGGGTGCTGCTGGGCAGTGAATGGCGGCCTATGGCCGTGGCGTGTCCGCTCGGCCCCGCCGTGGACGCGCTTGGGGAGGCTGCACCGGCCCGGTGCCACCTCGCCGGCGTGGAGTGGCTGGGCGCTGGGCCAGGGAGTGCTACGGCACTGGACACAAGCAACATCGCCGTGCGGGAGGGAAGATGATGGATGCACGGCACCCTGTCTCTGTCGGCCGAAGTAAATTCAGTTAACTGAATTTTAATTCAGTTATGAACAGTGCCAGCAACCTGTTTGATGAAATGCTTTGAGGGTTTAGGCAACTAGTTTGATCACGGGGTTTTGGGTGGTGGTGTGTAGCTACTCAAAATTGAGTTTGCCAGGAGGCCAAGAATTTTGGTGAAGTTTGGAAATGGTTTGGGGCAAAAACATGATTTCTGGACCAAATTTGAACTGAATTTATTTTGAAAATTTTGAACTGTGGGACCAAATGTTTTTGGAGAAATGGGTTGAGGGTACCATATATATATAGGGATAATTTTGGTGGATGCAGAAGAGTCATAGAAAATATAGTTCCTTTGTAAATGTCAAGAAACTATGATTTATTCAAATTCCCCTTTTGGAATATAAAATAAATAGAAAGAATATTTTTGTGGAGTGGGGAGGAGTTGTGAAATATCACAGAAGGTGTACATGACTTGAGAGGAAAAATTTGGAGTGGCAGAAAAATTATTTGGGAATTTTTATGGTGCTAGAAGAGGTGGAAAAGATTTTTGCTTTTGAAAATAATTGACCAAAGCCAAAGATTCTTAAGAAAGAAAAAGTTCTTAAAACCTCCAAAATACTTAAATCAAATAAGTCCATCCTTCAAACAGAACCCTCCAACCAAAATTTTAAAAAAAAACTTAGTTAAAGTTTTGCAAAAGTTTTCAAAACTCCAGAGGAATATTTTTGGGGTGTGACACCATCGTGATTATGATTTTCTTGTAAAGCTATACAATTCGGAGAGCGTAACCCATTTTGGTTGCTCGAACTGAAGAGCACTGTGCAAGGCATATGATTTTTAGGTGGGTATGCATGTCACCTTTGACCTTGGTGATGATGACGATGGCATGTGGGTCTTTGTTGATACACTTCCAGTTCTACCTCTATGTGAGTTTCTCAAACATATTTATTAAGTAATTTATATGTTTATTTCAAAATATTTGACAACTTATTTCCATTAACAGCTTATTTATATTCTTCAATAAATGTACGCAGTGTGGTAGACAGAATCCACTACACTGATGGTGCAGAATTAACTTGTTAGAAGAAAAATCATCTTGTCTCATTACTTTCTTATTTTGAGCATTACAATATCTATTCTAGAACTCCTGCACATTATGGTCAATACGTGCCACTAGTGTACATGTTGAACTACGGTAACATCCATGGAGATGTCATGGTAAGATTTCTGCCCGATCATCTTTTGCATAAATTCTTCTAAAACTAAACTACATTACTAACTACGAAGTTATTACTATGTGTTTCAACAGAAAATCCCTTCGGATTGTGTGCCTCATCTGATGTTTCAGAAAGGTCACCTTAATGTTATGATCTTATTACCGTACTCATCAGGTCATCATCCTACGCATAACTATCCATACCGGATTTCTAAAACCAATGAAGACATGACAATCAAAGATTGGAAGAAATATATGGTGAATCGTACAGAGCTACATGTAAGCGATATTGTGCGAAAGCCAAGAATTGGAGATAGGATAATCTGCATTCTCCATAATGGAGAGTCGGGGCCTATCTTGTTTTATGCTATTTCATCTTAGAGAGGGTGTAATTAATTAAGTCTGGCTACTCATGATCATGTGCTAAGAAGTTGTTAGATGACTATGATGATGATGATGATGATGATGATTAGGACTTGTTATTATGACAACGAGTAGAAGTTGTGAGATGACGATGATGCTGAGTACGACTTTTTATTATGACAACGACGATGATGATTTATTATTAATTATGATGATGCATTGTTATATGAGCATGCACGGAGATAAGAGATGACACTTCTCTCTATTAGCTAGCTAACACAATATATGAAACCCCTAAATTAACCCTACAAAACCCCCAAACCCCCTCCCCCCTTTCAGAAAAAAACAAAAACCCTAGCCCCATGAACTGCTGACGCGTGGAAGCTTATTTATCCCGGTTGGTGCTACCAACCGGGACAATTGCCCCCCTGCCTGGGCAAGGCACAATTGCCACGTGGAGGCCCATCTGTCCGGTTGGTATAAGAACCGGGACTAATGGTCTAGGGCATTTGTATCGACCGTTTAGTCCCGGTTCCCCAACCGGGACAAATGGCCATTATGAACCGGGACAAATGACCCTTTTTGCACTAGTGGTAACCCTCCTATTTTTATATAATAATTTGAGAGCATAGATGATGTTGTGCGGATAGACATGGACCACTTTGTAATGGTGAATGGACCAAATGACAGTTGTATGGTATCACTGCTGGTCTGTAATGCTTGAAGCAAAGGCATTGTTACAGGATCTTGAAAAGATATGAAATATTTAAACATGTCCATCTGCTTGGCTGCAATCACTCTAGTTGATGGTGCTTGCATTTGTTGGAGAGAGTGTATCCTATCTTCCTCACATATCACTTGACTCTTAGCATGTGATGCTAGGCAAAATGCAGAGTTCAAGAAGATTGCTCTGGTGGGTAGCATGTCAACTTCATTTAGAAAGGACTGGGAAACTCTTTCTAGTGTGAGTGCTTGGAGAGAAGTAGGAATATTTTGTGTATGGCTTAGGAATAGTTTCATGATCATGTTGGCTTTATGATGCTTGTGTCAATGCCTACATAGTATGGTTTTTCTTTCCTTGTGTGCAATGTTAGGACCTTTCAAATGCACGTAGTACCTACTCCCCCCGTCCCATAATGTAAGATGTTTTTGCAAGCTATGTTAGCTTTCAAAAATGTCTTACATTATTGGACCGAGTAGTACTTGATACATGGATAAGTGGATCCCTATGTAGTATGGAAATGGTATAGGACTATAAATACAACCTAATACTTTTAAAGGGGTTACCATCCGCTTGCCAGCCGTTGCAAACGTCTTGCTCATGGTACAGACATAACACACAATGGGAATTTTCTTTGTGTCTATTAAGTTGTTCAAAATGTTAACATGTTGCTTGTATAGAGTCACCTTCTTTCTGAACAGGAAATCTTCACTGAGCTCATATATGCCCAATGTCCTCGTATTCCTATTGAATTTAGCGGGCAACTAATGTTCACCGAGCTCATCTTGTTTAAATAGGGTAAGTAGTTTCTTACAAGGAATATTGTATTGTCCAGCAGATAAAGTGATCCTCTTCCTTGCATTTGCTGGTGCTTACGAAAGAGCATTTTATAAGAGAAATAAACAACAGAAAAAAGCAATAAAAATTAATCTTTTCATGTGGGCTTACCTTTTTTGTCAATCATCTAATGGCTGTCGGCGCGTGAAATCATATGCTTCTTTGCGTGTTTGCGTCGGTTAGCACTAATACGGACTATGTCAAATTTCGAACCCGTATCCATCTCCTCTTCTTTGATAGGCACCTGCTCCAAGTAAATGGTAAGGTTCTTATAATTGGTGATGTGTAGCTCTTTCTATTGCCGTGGGGAAGCTGTGTACATGGAGACAAGTGTAATGCTTCATCAACACAAAAACGGGTTATGATGACAAGAATGGAACTTTTATAGGAGGAAATAGAGGTGCTCGTCAAATTGTGGTGATGAATTAAGGGTAACAGAATTCATTGAAACTTATGAGAAATTAATTAATAATATGTTTAGTTACCAAATTGTACTCACTTGAACCTGTTAGGTTTAATCTTGATATTTGTATCAGCATGTTTGTTTTCTTTAGACATGTAGTATAGGATCAGGAGTTACAGTCGACGAAGGTGCAGCGGAGACGTGGGAAGAAGGCGAGACGCCGAGCTGCCGTGCGATGCGGTGAGCACGGCGAGATGCCGACGGCAGTGTGAAGCTGCGGTGCTGCGTGAGGCAGCAAAGTCGTGTGATGCGACAAACGCATGGACGGCAAAGCGAACCGGTTGGCTGGATGGATTAGTTAGTTGCATGCCTAGTTAGTAGGAGAGGATTGAGTCACATGCCTGCAT
Source organism: Secale cereale (assembly GCA_902687465.1). Taxonomy (NCBI): domain Eukaryota; kingdom Viridiplantae; phylum Streptophyta; class Magnoliopsida; order Poales; family Poaceae; genus Secale; species Secale cereale. The sequence goes on from LR738710.1 coordinate 77,849,149, forward strand.
GGATAAGTTGTTAGCTGGCTGGAGAGATTCCAGGGTAGTTAGCTTAGTGCGTGCGTACGTGAGGTAGTGCCGAGTGTGCCGGCCAGCCGTGAGGTAGTGGCTGGGACTGGATTCATTTGTACATGGTATTTAAGTTGATCAGATGAATGAAAAAAGAGAGGCCGAGCGGGCCATAGGAAAAGATGTAGCATATGTGTGTCTCACCGGGAGAACAAAGTAAAGCTTGTTCCTCCACGGTGAGGTGTGTGTGTTCCTTCTATGTGTGTGTGTTCTTGTGTTCTTGAGAGAAGAAGATAGAGAGAAACCACAAGAGAGTTGTGTGAGGCAGCTCGAGGTAGAAGAAGAGCGGCGCCGCGAGAGACGCGGCGCCAACAATTGGTATTCAGAGCCTTGTTGATCCGAGGCGGTGGCTGAGCCACGGCGGACTCCACGTGAGGTGGGGGACGGCGGCGCGAGGTGGAGGCCAGCGATGGCGCGATGCCGCGGGCGGCCAGTGTCGGTGCGATGCCGCAAGATGATGATGTTGTGGTGGTCGGCATCGCGAGGACGTCATCCACGACAAGATGGTCCATGGTGACCGGCGCTGCGAGGGCGTCGGCTGTGGCGCGATGGACTCCATGCGAGATGGAGGCCGGCGACACGGGAAGGAGGATGGTGGCCATGCGGTGCCGCTAGGTGGAGATGGCAGCGCGAAGCTGCCGCAAGAAGATGGCGGTGCGATGCCGTTGAGAGGAGACGATGGTGGTGCGATGGCATCATCTCAAGGAGAGTCGGTGTGATGCCAACGGCGGTGGTGCGATGCCATCGCCATCATGAAGAGTTGGTGTGAAGCCAACAAAAGTTGCAGCGTGTCATCCACGCCAAGAGGTGGCCGCCGCGTGCGGCAAGAGGACATGGTGATGGACGCCGGCGTTGTGATGGCGTCGGTCCACGACAAGGTGTGCAGCGCCGCGATGGCTTCGTCAAGTGGCAGCTGAGCCGCGTGAAGATTGGAGTATCAAGATTAGGAGGGAAAATGTTAGGTTTAATCTTGATATTTGTATCAGCATGTTTGTTTTCTTTAGACATGTAGTATAGGATCAGGAGTTACAGTCGACGAAGGTGCAGCGGAGACGTGGGAAGAAGGCGAGACACCGAGCTGCCGTGCGATGCGGTGAGCACGGCGAGATGCCGACGGCAGTGTGAAGCTGCGGTGCTGCGTGAGGCAGCAAAGTCGTGTGATGCGACAAACGCATGGACGGCAAAGCGAACCGGTTGGCTGGATGGATTAGTTAGTTGCATGCCTAGTTAGTAGGAGAGGATTGAGTCACATGCCTGCATGGATAAGTTGTTAGCTGGCTGGAGAGATTCCAGGGTAGTTAGCTTAGTGCGTGCGTACGTGAGGTAGTGCCGAGTGTGCCGGCCAGCCGTGAGGTAGTGGCTGGGACTGGATTCATTTGTACATGGTATTTAAGTTCATCAGATGAATGAAAAAAGAGAGGCCGAGCGGGCCATAGGAAAAGATGTAGCATATGTGTGTCTCACCGGGAGAACAAAGTAAAGCTGGTTCCTCCACGGTGAGGTGTGTGTGTTCCTTCTATGTGTGTGTGTTCTTGTGTTCTTGAGAGAAGGAGATAGAGAGAAACCACAAGAGAGTTGTGTGAGGCAGCTCGAGGTAGAAGAAGAGTGGCGCCGCGAGAGAGGCGGCGCCAACAGAACCTAGTAGGAAGATGTTATTTATGAGCTTGGACCAAACGGCTCGTGTAGACACCCAGATGCACCCTTGCTCGAAATGACCCATCACACCAAGGGCTACATAAACACCTACAGTATGCACAACTCATCTTATCACATTGGCAAGAGCCAAATAGCTTATCCTTGCCACCACGAAACAACGTGAATAACCTAGCCCCTCACAAAAGTCTACTTTCCAGGGGGAGAAAGGGTCCAAAATCTAGTTGTTAGTTAGGGAGCTTTACGAGAGAATGCACAAACACCCAGACGTCTTCATTATCTTACAGCAAAAAGAAATAGGTACGAGGCAAAAATCAACTCACCCAATGCAAAGCACTGCATCCCGAGAGCAATATATATCCAGGGGCACGCAGACACATATCACACATCTCCATATACAATAACCTTGCATGGTTTGTAGAGCTAAATCACCCCCATCCTCATCATTCATTCAGAGCCATGGCTCGCTACGTATATTGCTCAGAGCTTTTAGTCTAAATCATCCCAGCCTCAATATTCTTTCACAACCATGTCTAGCTACATATATTGACGACATGGATTCCCAGAGCATGTGCCTCTCGTGCGCCTGCACCCCCCCCCCATGTCGTCGGCTCGGCCAGCTTAGTATGCGCCACCGCCGTTCGCTTGCACCACCATGTTATACATGTCCAGTTCCATGGCGTCCTTGACCAATACAACAAACCATACTGATTAAAACTAGAACCTCATGGACAATTTATTTAGCTAGGCCATGGCTGTGAAAGAATGTTGAGGATGGGAGATGATTTAGACTATAATGATTTAGACTAAAAGTTGATGACTTCTGGTTGTAAGACAGTAAGAGTACAAGGTGCGGTGGTGCCCGCAGCCTTGCAGCCAGACTGGGCGGTGTGCCCCTATGCGCATAAGGGGGAGCGCGCCCACCACCGCGACCTGTGCCGCTTCTCCTACATCGTCGTCTCGTGCTCGGAGTATCATATTCCAACACTAGGTTTGGCTCTCCTCGCTCCCTCTTCATCCACTTTCCTGATTGAGAGGGAGAGATAGAGGGGTACCAGTGGATGGGGATTTCCAGGCTTCCAGCAATGGATGCATGGGGATAGGGTGGAGACAATGAAATGTATTGTGGTCGATGATGTCCTTCGGGCGGCAACGAGGAAGAGCAGCGGCAGGGCCAACACCGTGTCGAGGCGTCCGTGCGGATTCTGCCCTGGGGGGAGTGGCGATGGACAGTCGTGAGTGGAAGGGAGAGAAGCGGTCAGAAAATGTCGGTGTGTGCGCGTACTACTGAGTTCACACGCTCCCGATCTGCCTTGGTCCTGGCGTGGTGAGTGTGTGCGCCAAATTAGGAAAAATCCGATTCCTGGTGGTAGCACATAGTATGCAGCCGGGTTTTTTTTCGAAACGGAGACAAAAGATTTACCTCATCGATTAATTAAGAAGAAGAGAGTTGCCGAGTTAATTGACGGAAAATCGAGCGAAAACCAATACATATAGACCACATGTGGACTACTCGCTAATAAAGAAACTCGATGACCTCACAGTCAACCCGATAAACCTACATAACACGCAACAATCATGAACACTGGCGCGTCTATGTCGCAAAGAAGTAGATCGTTATCCACATGTAATCTAAATGGTTTTATATTTCTTTATAAAGGAAGTAGATCATTATCCACATGTTGTATATCAGGTGCCTTTAAGTTGGTGTGTTCGAGGACCAAAAATGGTTTAGAGTGCTTGAAAAAATATGATCACTGGCAGACTCAAAACGCGCAACAGATTAGCAAGATTAAAAGAGGACAACATCCCGTGACGGTACCCGTAGAGGCATAGTCAGCGACAATATCCTGGTTTGCTCGCGGCTGCCGTGACGTCACGGCGCACTAAGGAGCCATTTGGTTTGTGACTGACTTTGTCGAAGGTTGCCACATTTAAGATTAGGCAAATTTAATCAATTTAGATGAGTATTTGGTTCAAGTCATACTTTAGACAAGCCAAAGTAGGGCCCCACATAGCATACACATAAAAAATGTGGTAAGATTTTTTTAGGCTTGTCAACTTGTGCCTCTTATTTTGATGAACTAACCTTAGACAAGCTTGGCAAAAATATATGGCAAAATGTGACAATGTAAGGCCTAGAACCAAATAGCCCCTAAAATGGATGGATCGGCATCTAGGTATATGTAGAACAGGTTTCTAGGCTTTCACGAGACCATAATGAGCTAGTTTTAGGCTTGGTTTGCACACACTACGGATCTATGGCCCGGGCCCTAAGTACATACAGATTAGTAGTTGAGTACGTCCATTAGTGCTGGTCCACTGTAGCAAGAGAAGAAAAAGAAAGACAACATGAATCGTAAGTGTTAAGAGGCCATGCTAACGGTGCAGCCGAGAATGTCGCCATGAAGGAGAGGCCACATCCCCTGATTTTGGCTAGCAGATCCATACCCGAGTGATGCTCGCCGCCTCCGGTAAAAAACTATCACACGAAGCGACTCTTCAAGGTTATTCGCTTTTATTCGTTATCAGCCACAAACACACAAGGAAAACGAGCCCTTAAAACTCAGTCACATATAAGGGCACCTCCAACGGCAACCCACAAATTTTCTCTCGCATCCGTTCGTGGACACGGATGTAGAGGCGGCCATCCAATCATGGTCGTAAATGTTCGTATTTGTTATATTTTCATCGCCAAATAACTACGTGATTTTCTTTGAAAAAACTATAATTAATAGCTTTTGTTTAGCTGAAGGCTATTAATCCATGTGCTAGTGTAGTTTTAGCCATTGCTAGCTGCTTCCGCCACTAAACTAGCTTCCTTCCGCCATTGAATTAATCGTCTTGCCACATGCTAATCATATGACCTTCGCCAAATACCCGAATATATTTGCAAAGCTTGCGCCAAATGCCCAAATACTAATTACCTTACTAAATGCTAATCATATGGAAAGAAGTAACATTGCGCCAAATGCCCAACTATATTTGCAAAGCTTTCGTCAAAAGCCCAATACTAATCACCTAACATGCTAGCCTTCCGCCATATGGATGAAGAGGTGGGGTACGTGACAACTTTTGATTTGTCATGAGGATGTCCAGACTCCCGCACAACTCACTCACGTTTGTCTCCGCTTTGTGGAAGAAAGTACGTCTGGACAGCACCGCAGACCGATACAAGACCGTGTTGAATGGCTTCGCGGTTCGAACAGCACAATCCGGATGGATACGGGCGGTTTACGGGTCTTCCGTATATGCCCCAAGACCAAGACATGTTTCCTGTGATCCACCCAAACGGCCATTGCTGCCATTTCCACGTGTTTCTCTAATCTAATCCTTGTTGGCAAACTTATCAGTTCTGAATGCTTATCATATTTTCGGGTTTCTCAATCAACAGAAATCTGTTATATGCCACAAATACCAAGGGCCTCTTTGATTCAAAGGATTTTCATAGGATTTTTGAAGGATTAGAATCTTTAGGATTTTTTCATACGCTGATCGTTTGATTTGCGGGATTGAATCCCATAGGATTTTTTCCTATGGATTCATTTGTACTGCATGTTATAGGAATTCCAGCATCTACTCCAACCTCTTGGTGGAAATCCTTTATTTTTCCTGCGACATAATCAAACAAACTTAAATCCTATAGGAATCCAATGAGCATGTCATTTCAATCCTACGTTTTTCCTATTCCTCTGTTTTTGCAATCCTTTGAATCAAAGAGGCCCCAAGTATTTAGTGATCTAAATGATCTTATATTATTTTAAGGAGGGAGTACTAGTTTAGTAGAGAACAGCCTGGGCGCTTAGCCTCACATGGCACGTGTTGGGTTAGTTAACTAGAGTCCAGAGGTGACCCGCACAGTACCGCATGCGTTGGTTAGTTAACTAGAGTCCAGAGATGACTCACATTGTGCCGCATGCGTTGGTTAGATAACTAGAGTCCAGAGGTGACCCGGACTGCACCACATGTATTGGGTTAGTTAACTAGAGTCCAGAGGTGACCCGCACCGCACACGCAGCCGGGGCGGTTTGCCTCACACCTCACTCACTGGTTAGTTAACCAGGGACCGATGACCCGCACTGCACTGCACCGCTCCGCTCCGCACCGCACCGCGCGCTCCCGGGTGGCATGCAAGGACAAACTGATGAGAGGGCTGGTGGGTTTTGTCCTATCGCCGCACAGAAATCCAGGTGACACCATGGCCAGATAGATCGAGGGATGTAATGCAAATCAATTATGAGGATGTCCATTAGTGCTTTAAGAAAAGTAGGTAGGTAGAGTGGCTTGTTGGATAAGCAGATTATGGCTTCAGGTGAGTCGGTTAGTTGGTGGGTATGGATTGTTTATGATCTCTTATGGAGTGTGTGTGTGTGTGTGTGTGTGTGTGTGTGTGTGTGTGTGTGGTGTCCCCATTCTTAGTGCAGTTTTATAGCATTTGTTAGTATCCAGCACACACAAAAACGTATTAGTAAAATAATTTTTATTTTAAAACGTTTCATTTTAAGAAGGTCTGTGTTTGCAATGTAGATGTTGTTCAAAGTTTCGTCATGAAAAGTGGACCCTAATAGGAAGGGACCATGCCCTCTGTGTGTTCTTAGAGCAAATGAGCATGCACTCTGGGGAATAGATCATTTCTCAAAAAACTGCTCTGAGCGAACGCTCGAAGGGCCCTCCAATGCACACCACTAACCCCTCTCATCCTCCTCAACACCCTCTTTTTCCTTGCTATCATAGTGAAATTGCCATGCTATCACAATGTTATCAACAGAAAAAACTTGCCTTGTTACCATGTGTGCAAAGATTGCCATTCTGCAGCATGGAAGAACTGTTGTGCTACCTATTCGGTAATTGTCATGTCGGAATGGAAGATGATTGCCATGACAAAACATTTTGAACATCCTACAACAGAACAAAGTTTATAGAAAATGTACATGATTTTGATGGAAATATGCCCTAGAAGGTAATAATATTGTCATTTTATATTTCTTTATTCATGATAATGGTTTATTATTCATGCTAGAATTGTATTGACCGGAAACTTAAATACATGCGTGAATACATAAACAAATAATGTGTCCCTAGTAAGCCTCTACTAGACTAGCTCGTTGAACAAAGATGGCTAAGATTTCCTTACATGTCCACGTACATGAGACCGGTGCCACTGACAGACATGAAACTTGTTTTGCATAAAGTTGGCTGGCGGGTGTCTGTTTCTCCTGCTTTAATTGAATCGAATTTTACTACGGACGGTCCTTGAAGAAGGTTGAAACAGCAAACTTGATAAATCACCGTTGTGGTTTTTGCCACAGGTAAGAATGGTTCTTGCTAGAAGCCCGTAGCAGCCACATAGAACTTGCAATAACAAAGTAGAGGACATCTAACTTGTTTTTGCAGGGCATGTTATGATGTGATATGGTCAATATGTGATGTGATATATGTTGTTCTAGGAGATTATCATGTTTTTTAACATCAACAACCGGTAGGAGCCTTAGGGGTGTCTCTTAATCATTGTATGAAATGCAAGCGCCATGTAATTGCTTTATTTTATCGCTATGAGTTAGAAATAGTTGTGTGACGCCCCCGATTTGTCCGTACACTAATCATGCACGCAAATGTGTACGGCCAAGATCAAGGACTCACTGGAAGATATCACAACACAACTCTAGACACAAATTAAAATAATACAAGCTTTATATTACAAGCCAGGGGCCTCGAGGGTTCGAATACCTAAGCTCGAAAACACAAGAGTCAGCGGAAGCAAAAATATCTGAGTACAGACATAAGTTAAACAAGTTTGCCTTAAAAAGGCTAGCACAAAAGTAACAATGACCAAAAAGGCAAGGTCTCCTGCCTGGGACCTCCTAACTACTCCTCGAAGCCGAACTCCATGTAGAAACATCATCGGGATCCTCTGGCTCCTGGACTCCATCATCTGGTTGCGTCATCCGAGAAGAAGGAACAGAAGGGGGAAAAGGGGAGCAAAGCAACCGTGAGTACTCATCCAAAGTACTCGCAAGCAAGGATCTACACTACATATGCAAAGATATATGTGTAAAGGGGGTAATATATGTGGGTTAAACTGCAGAATGCCAGAATAAGAGGGGGATAGCTAATCCAATCGAAGACTACGCTTCTGACCACCTCCATCTTGCAGTAGTAGATGAGCGTAGCTGGAAACTAACACGTAACCTCGCATCTCGCAGCCTCCGTCTTGCAGCAATAGAATAGAATAGATGGTAAGTTCACCAAGTAACAATGTCTAGCATAATCCTACCCGGCAATCCTCCCGCACATCACCCTGTGAGAGAGCAACCACCAAGTTATCTCTGGAACTTATCTGGGTGTGTTTTATTACGTATCCAGTTCTAGTTGTCATGAGGTCAGAGTACAACTCTGGGTCGTCCTTTTACCGAGGGACACGGCTATTCGAATAGATTAACTTCCCTGCAGGGGTGCACCACATAACCCAGCACGCTCGATCCCATTTGGCCGGACACACTTTCCAGGGTCATGCCCGGCCTCGGAAGATCAACACGTTGCAGCCCTACCTAAGCACAACAGAGAGGTCAGCACGCCTGTCTAAAGCCTAAGCGCACGGGGGTCTGGGCCCATCGCCCAATGCACACCTGCACGTTGCGAGGGCGGCCGGTAAGCAGACCTAGCCTCTCGTAATACCAGAGTAGGCGTTCCGGTCCAATCCGGCGCGCGCCGCTAAGTCGCTGGCGTCAAGAAGGCTTCGGCTGATACCCCGACGTCGAGTGCCCATAACTATAGCCACGTGGCTGGTTATTGCGTATAGGCCAATGGCCAGACTCAGATCAAATACCATGATCTCGATAAGCGTGTTATTATGAAATATCCGCGGGCAACGACCAGGGCCAGGCCCACTTGTCTCCTAGGTGGTCGCAACCTACCCTGTCACTCCGCCACAAAGTAACCATCAGGGGGCTGCCGGGAACCCAGGCCCACCACTACCTCGGTGGAACCACCTGCCCCTTCAGCCCCCATCTCCGAATCATCATCATGTGTATGTAAAGTATGTATATAGTATATACCCATGATCACCACCTGAGTGATCACGGCCCGATAGTATAGCATGGCAGACGGACAAGAATGTAGGGCCACTGATGGAATACTAGCATCCTATACTAAGCATTAAGATAGCAGGTAAGGTATCAACAGTGGTAGCAACATGACAGGCTATGCAAAAGAATAGGAGCTATCGAAACATCAAAAGTAGCAAATCTAATGCAAGAATAAGAGACAAGAGAATGGGCAATATCTGGTGATCAAGGCGGGGGG
>LR738710.1:77860418-77881213 GCA_902687465.1 Secale cereale
GTTCCTACTCCTTTTCATTTTTGTTTGTTTGTTTGCCTTTTCTTTTATTTATATCATTTCTTTTATGTTTCCTTTTGTTCTTGTTTATTTTAGTTTTAATAATATACCAAAGTGGCATCTAAATTGATGTTGCCAGTTGTACCACTGCTCCAATGATTTACTATGCAAACTAAGATAGTTACATGATTATTTAATATTTAAGAGTATTTGAATAATAGTTTTTGCTATTGTTTTTATTATTTTGGTGCATCCAGACATACTATAACAGTGTGGTTTCTCCATCAAAAATACTTATGATTTATTTGACACATCTCGAACATTTTAGTTTTAATATTTGAAAACTTTTGGTGTTTGCCTTTAGTTCAAATTTGAATTCGAACCGGTTTCGAACTAACACGAGATTACCAACAGTAATTACTGTGATGCGTCGTCATTATCAGAGGGTTACTGTAGCGTAACTATCCGGCGTCACAATTCTCCTCCACTACAAGAAATCTCGTCCCGAGATTTAAGCGGTGGAGTAGGGGGAGTGCTGGTAGCGAAAACATAACGAGTCTTCTCGGTCTTGGCTGCCCTTTCGAAGAGGTTGATCCCTTCCGTTGATGTCTTCATTTCTCTGCTTCAAGTTATCGTGATCAAGTCGTCATCCTTTCTTCAGGATCTCCATCGCCCTACGAACACGATAAGGGAGAAAACTTTGGAAGAATGAATCTCCACAAAGTTGGGCATCTAACGACGAACTCAATGGGAATTACACGAGGTACCCCACGAGTTGTATTTCAGTGTATTCGTTGAGTGCAATATACGATGGTACCAAAGTTTCAATTGGGTAGGCAATCATTCGATGCCTAGACAGAAGCTAGAATGGGGCCTTGAACAACGAGAATAACTTGGTGTTTGATTCCAGGATGAATAATGGTATAGAATTTAGCTCGTGAATCACATACGAAGCCAGGTGCAAAGGATACATTAGAATCCGGGTTGTAAAGAAGAGTTAGGTTTCGATCCAGTGGACCTGTGGGTTATGGGACCACCATGTGGATTAAGAGTAGGAAGGGCAATGACATCTTGCACAGAAAGCAAGGCATGTCATAGGATAGTATGTCAGCTAAGTTGGCAACAATGTCGGAACCAAGGTGTAATGCCCAGGATGGGACTATACCTCCTACGTGTCGAGGCACGACTTAAAGGTATAAGCCCATCCTAGAATGATCTCAAGTTTGGTATCTTTGCACAACTCATGTAAAAGAGGGATTAAAATGCAAAAGGAGATAGTTGGCTTACACTCGCCACTTCACACAATACATTACATAAGCAAACATCATTCAAATCATCACAACCCGACTACGGGCAAAGATCCAAAAGAAAGATACCAAACAACATAACGCCACAGGTCCAGATCGAATCCTAGTAGAAACCACTACTGATCGTCGAAAACGTCACAAGCATACGGCCACAATCTTCATTGAGCTCCCAGTGAAGAACTGATCCTTCTCCTGCATCAAACTCGGCTGAACCTGCATCTGGTGTGGTGAAGTAACTGTGAGCCACAGAGGACTCAGCAATCCCGTTCCCGGGTAACACGACTATTTAAGCCTTGGGTGTGGATAAGGCTGAAGAAAGAATAAGAGGTGAAGGAACAACAAGAGTCTGCAGCAGCAACTAGCACTAACTTACGTAAAAGAGAGCGAGAAGAGAAGTGCCTCGGTCGAGAGATGATCACGAAGTGATCCTAACTAAAGCCGGTCAAACATAACCCCACCGTGTTCAACTCCCGAATCCCTATTCGGATATTGACAGTCACGATACACACGCTGGTAGTGTATTAGAACAATGTGTCAAGTTATCTACAACCGGATATTAACAAGCTCCCATCTGCCACATAACCGCGGGCATGGCTTTTGAAAGTTCAAAACCCTGCAAGGGTGTTCCAACTTGGCCCATTACAAGCCCACGATCCGCGGAGTTGCAACTCCATAGGTGGGAAGACCCGAGTATTCTCGGAATCCCGTGCTCAAGATACTCCGAACTAAGGTAAGGCTAATCCAGCAAATCCTCCCGGCGTGTCGACACCCTGATAGTAGCCGCGCGTATCTAAGTCTCAGGACACGACCGGATGGGTGAAGCTACGGGTTTTTACCAGCCCTTGAGTTTCCTCGAGGTGGCCCCGCAGGCTCCCCGTTTCGGACCAACACTCATGTGGAGAACTGGCCCGGGGTTGTTGAATTAAAATAAAAGGGATAGCTAGTCCCTATGCAAGTTTTATTAGTTATTAGGCGAATAGTACCAATGTTGGGACTTGTTGGAAAAGACTTAGCACTTAGCGGTTTATCGAGGGGGTCCCATACACCCCAACCGTGTTAGGAACGCATAATCAAGGAACATAACACCGGTTTATACGGTTCCTAACGGCATGAGTGGAACAAATCACCAAGCAAAAGGCTTAGCCTTCCACGCTTGCCAATATATAGATGATTTCATTTAAGCATTTATATAGTGTGATATAACCCAACAAACTTCAACATGAAGCAAGCATCTTCAATCTTCACCTGCCACTAGCAACGCGATAAGAGGGGCTGAGCGAAGCGTACTTAGCCATTCAACGGTTTGCATAGGTAGGGTGGTTAAACAGGTTCATGGTTACAAGTAGGAGGCTGACAGGAAAGACATGGGCATCGAGGCAAAACTATAGATCGAGACTACTAGCAATAGGCAAAAATAGTAATGTTATCGGGGTTCGGTCATCTTGCCTGGAATTCCACAAGGGAGAAGAACGAATCCTCGAAGTAGACGGAGCAACACAGTCGAGCGAATCCTCACAACTCCGGAACGAAACCGAAGCTAACAAGAGGAGCAACCGGAAAGAAAGAAACAACACGGTAAACACACAAGCATAAACATGGCATACGATGCACAAACAAGTATGATGCATGTCCGGTTTTAAAATGCATGGCATGGCAAAGTGCACAAAAAAAAACTACAAGTTAACTGGAGCACAATATGCAACGAGTTGCATATTGACGAAACACCACATTTTCATTATTTAATTGGCTCTCGTTTATTTACAAGACAAGATTAAATGTTTGTTAACATGGCAAGAGGTGAAGCATAATAAAACTACACTATTTAGACATTTTAAATGAGGCCGGAAATAACAACAACAATTCCGGAAAATCCCCATGAGCATGTTTAGTAATTATAAGCAAACAACAATTTAACATATCAAAGGTTGTTAACATGATGCGGATGACATGATCAAGTTTATGCAGTTTTTTAGTAAAAGTTAACATGAAAAGATCTGGAGTATTTGTCACCGTGGTGGAAGGAAAAAGGTGCCACGGCAACAATTCCGAAAATGATGCCACGGCAACATATCGGTTTCGGTAACTCGTTGAGAGACCGGTGCAAAAGGAAAGATGGCGTGAGCGAGTCGAGCAAGATGGAAGGTGGGGCGATCCCGTCACCGGGTTCCCACGGGTCGGCGGCGAGGCAACCGAGGAACATGACAAAAGATGAAACGACACGGTGCACACGAGGGAAACATTTCATACAACACAACAAGTATCTCACGGGTCAACGTCTCGGGGTTATACCTTCAAAACAATCGTTTCGGGGCGGTTCGAGAGCGATTCGAGATAGTAGTGGAAGTAGACGTTCCGTTCGGAGAGGAACTAGACGTTCTCGTTTCTGAAGAGGTACTTGACGGGTCGTCGAGCGACGGTAGTTGAAGTAGTGGTACATGTTCGTTTTGGAGAGGAACTTGATGAACCCAACATCTTCGGGGCGACGGTAGTGGAACTTGGCGACGGTAGTCGTTCACGTGACGAGTTCGTAGTAGTACTTGGCGCATCCATCTTTTCCGGGCGACGGTAGTGGTACATGCCGTAGAGGGAAGTAGTTGTTCTCGTTCATCGGTAAGGGTACTTGACGACGGTAGTTGTACTCGTTCGGGGTACTTGCCGAGTCGGTCATCGTGGTACACGTTATGTAGTGGTACTTGGTCTCGGCGACGGTAGTTGTACTCGTTCGGGCGTCAAGTTCGTAGATGTTCGGGTTTTTCGTAGATGTTCGGGTTTTTCGTAGATGTACTTGAGGCAACACCGGGTGTAGTCATACACGATTTGGAGGGGTACTTGCGGGCTGTCGGCGAGTCTTGACTGGATCCACCGTACCGAAGACGAACGTACATATCTTGGCGTTCCTGGGTACTTGAGATAAACAAAAACAGCAACAACAAAAAAACAGGAAAAGGCTGCGGGGTGCGGCGCTGCTGGTCGCTGTTGTGAGACGAGGACGGGCTTGGCGAGGAGAACGACCGGAGGGGCTGCACGAGGCGAAGACGGGCGCGGTGGAGGCGCTACCTTGGCGCGCAGAGGACGGAGCAGAGCCGCCCGACGCTGGGGATGCGCGAGGAGCACGCTGGCCTGGCGCTCGGGCTGGAGAAGGGAGCCGCGGTGGGAGATGGAAGCCGAGCCTCGGTGCTGGAGAAGCGCAGAGGCGGGCGGAGGGAGGCGCAGGGGCGCCATGGCGATGCGGTGAAGGGCGGAGGGGCTCGGGCGTCGCGGGGCCAGAGGCGAGGCGCCCTTCGCGCGTCCTGGCTGGCCTCGGGAGCTGGAGCGGGGAGGCCGGCCTCGCTAGCTTCGCTCGGGACGGACGAGGCCCTCGGGACCTCCTGGCGCGGGGACAGCAGGGCTGACTCGGGAGGCGGAAGAGACCTCGACCGGATGCGCTGCGGGGCTCGGCGGGATCCTTCTGAGAATGGAGGCCCGGCGCGAGGCACGCAGAGGAATAGGGGCGCTGGCTATAGGACGGGAGATCGAGGGGAAGGCGCTCGGGGGAGATGCTGGAGGCGATGGGGTGCTCGAGAGGAGGGAGCGGGGTGCCGGCCTGACGAGGGGATCGAGAGAAGGAGCGCTGGCTCGGGAATCGGGGTGCGGGGCTTGAGGTGCGGCGCGATGGGGACGAGGGAAACAGGAGCGGTGCTCGAGAGGAGGGTGGCGGCGGCTGAGGGAAGGAGCGAGGGGAGAGGCTCTTGGGCTAGGGTTTGGTGGAGTTGGCCTTGGGCCAGAAGGGAATGGGCCGGCTGGAAGGGAGGAGGAGGCCCAAGAGGCTGGTTGGACTACTCTCTCTACTGCTGTTTTTCTAAATTAAACCAGAAAACAACAAGAAGAAAGAAAAGAAAGGAGGAGATAGGAATAGGCTTAGGGCATAGGGTAAAATTCCCTGGGCTCACAAAAATGTGAGGAATTAAATAAAATTGCTGGAGGGTTTTTGGAAGAACCTCGATTAACGAGAAAAGAAAATAGGGAAGGTTTTGAAGTCAAACTTGATATGGAATAGGCATGGGGATTTTGCAAGTGTGTTACGGTTAATTCCAAACAATGGAATATTTATTAATATAGCTCCATAAATATTGGGAGGCTTTTATATGTTATAAAGAGAAGTCATCCTTCCCTCGACTTAAATGGACCGAAGGTCCACACAATTTATTTAAGTTGAGATGCAAAAAATAAATATGACATGATGGCATGATGACATGATGCAATGCAAAAATAAATAATGCAAGCACAAAAGAACACACGGGCAACCCGGAACATCTGGAATCTTCTGGAATCTTCTGGGACGTCGGTCTTCGGGCGTCACAACTCTCCCACACTAACAGAGGATCTCGATCCGAGATCCTAGAGATGGCACCGGGTAGAAAATGAAAAAGAAGAGGTAAAACAAAGTTGCTTCTTTGACAGACGAGTGAGACCATGAACCTTGAGAGGTTGAACAAACTTGAAAGAAAGAATGCAACAGAGATGAACGAATATGAAAACTCCGTTAGAAAAGAGGAACAAGGAGCATTATGAGAACCTTGAAGGTTGAAAGACATGAAGCAAGAGCTCACGGATGACAGAAGAATTTCAAAACCACTCCGGTTAACCAAGATTGAGAAAGAATAAGAACGAAATAATTTGGACAGCACTCCGTCTGAAAATGGAAGGAGTAACATGAGTTTGAGGAGATGGAGTGATACTTGATGAAAACAACAACACACAGCCTCCGGAACATTGAAAGAATGGCACAAGGGGTAAGAAAGATTCAGACATCACTCTGGTTAAAAGACAGGCAAAACTTGATAAGATGACGGAACTAGAATGTAGGTGACAACATTCCAGTTAAATGATAAGCAAGGAAAAGAACATGATCTCGATAAAATGAGATGATGGTTTGGAGAGAGCAACATCAGAATGCCTCCGGAATGAAAGAATAGGATAGGTCGTTGGAAAGAAAAGAACGGAGAAGAAAATGACAACTTCTCCCACGAATGAATAAGAAAAACATCCTTACGAAGAAGGGTTGAGCGGAGTTGTTGGAAAATCAACAACGAGAAGAATAAGCTCGTTGTGGGCTTATGGAAAACATCTCAAATTATGAGGTGACAACCAACCACTGACGAAAACATTTGAATGGATTGAGATCAACAAGGAGACAAAAAAAACTTATTTCACCGGAATGATAAATGAAGAACTTGGGTCGTTTATGAGCACCATATTAGCAATAATCCTTAGGAAAAGCTTTTAGGTGAAATACAACCCAAGATGACTCCAACAAATAAATTAAAGGGTTGAGAAGATCTCCTGAACAAGGAAAATGATGGTTTTAAATATCTCATTCTTGATAACTCGTGAATCATGAAACATGAAGGAATTGTCAAGAATGACATAACACCACCTCAAAAGATAAGGGAGCAAGAATTGCACTTGGAAATCATGATGAAGAAAACTTGAGCTCCAACAAGAATCTTGATGAAGACTTCAAGGATGAATTAAAACATGATGAACCACCATGAAGAACTCCGGTAATGAAAGCATGAGAAGTGAAAGATGAAAAGAATAAGATTCAAGGCCTGCGATGAATTAGATGGAGCTTTGGAATGGTATAATTGAAATAACTTGGAGCTCCGGAAAACAAGATGGACAACTTAGAACCGAGAATATGATATGATGAACAAGCTCCAGACAAAGAATTAAATAACCTTGAAGGAATAAGAATAAGAATTATGTTTGCATCTCCTTCACCAATTTAAATTGATGACAACCAAAGGATTTGGCATACTACTTATTCTCGTTGGAAAGAATTAAGAGAGATCTCGCACAAGCTTGAGAAAAGTCTTCAATGACTCACCGGTAGGATTGTGAAAAGAACAAATGAATTAAAATGATAACAACGGAAGAGGAATCTTGAAAGAACCACCGTAAAATATGGAGACGAATGAAGAGACATCAATGAAGAATATTTGGAGGACAAGTTGAAAACTGAGAACGAAGAAATATTCTGAAATGATGGCCTTCGGAGGATCACAAGAAAAGAATTCATGAAATGCTTTGGATGGGTATAAAAAGAATTCCTCACAATCTGAACAATAATGAGGATGGCATGAAGCTAGAACCACGAATCTTCAAGAAGACGGGCCAAGATTTAAGGGAAACACTTCTTCGGTCTTCAGATGTTGAGAGTGAAGACGAGAATGCCATGAAGAATTTCGGGATACTCCGGACGAATGACAAGAGGAAGGTGGAGCAAAAGATGGAAATAATTGAAAACAAGCTTGGAGAAGGCATGTGACTGATGGAAAACATTCTTACGTCCACTTTGAAAAGAATTTGAGTATAACTCCAGAAAATAGAAGAGTCAGGTAAGATCCTGGGAAAAGACCTGTGGGTTAGGGCCCACTCAAAAGAAAATCACCGTTGAAAAAGATTGCTTAAGAGATATTGCACCGGTTGAATTAAATGGCTTGAATAAGATGACAATCCTCAAAAATAGCTTGAAAGGATTAAGAATGGAATTATGAATCTTCTGAGATATCTTCAGCTCTCCAGATATGAATAGCAAGAGGAGAATGATTAATTGATGTACCGGAATAAGAAAGCATTGTGAAATGAGGAGAAGGATAAGATCAACACCGAAATCTTGAATTACATCCACCAGCAGAATTTGAGAACAAAAGAATGATGAACTTGAAGCTCTTGAGCAACTTCACGATAAATCACCGGATAAGAACATTAAAGGAAATGAATGAAGAAACATCACATGAATAAAATGGATACTCCATTTAAGAATTTCTGGCTCCAAGAGGAAGAAGGGTGGGAGGGCGGGAAAACAAAGACAACTTGGTATGAATGAAACAGACAAATCGTCAGATTTCTCAACGACGTCCGTATGGAGTCACTTGAAAAGAAGGCACACCGGTTGAAAAGGATTAACATGAAAATCTTGCTTGCTCAAGAAGGACTAGCACTCCCATAGAAATAAGAGAATACCGATTAGAAAGGTATGGAATCAACACTTGACATCGAAGCAACTCGAATACCAGAATCAAGACAAGAACAAAGGATAGATATGCAACATGATCTTCACAATATCATCCGAATAGAGAATTGAACGAATGAGTTCCGCAGGTACATCAACTTTGTCGAGAAGCCACTTGGAGAAGGAAAAGGTAAATAAAAAGGAACAAGGATCAGATAGAACAAATACAAGATAGAAGCTTCGTTCGACATCTTCGTGCTGAAAGCTCATGGAACGTGTTACAAAAGGGTTTTGCAATCCCCGGATCAGCATAGCCAAGGACCCTTTAAGATGCAACTCCCGATCGGAACAAGCCCATAAAACCACTTCACTCAATGTAGAACCCCGAACTTCATATCATGCATTCGTTGGAGAAGAATGCCTAGAACTACTAGATGAACCCACCTATTAATTTCCGAAAGTTTCCAGTTATGCAATCAGGTGTTGGGGATACAGGGGAAGCACCGCGCACTCAACTCTAATCCTACATCCAGCTGTATCCATCCTTCAACACATAACCAGTTGTTCTCGGAAACCGTTTACCTCGGACCTTCGAAACGCATCCACTATACAAGCTATGGCAATACTCCCGAACTACCTCCCCAGTACTGGGTGATGTCGGGGTTATCTTGCCACTAACCGCATATGAGAGTTTTCGATGTCGGCCCTCTTAAGTATTCTAGAACTACCGCGATGGATTTGTGACGACAACACCTCGGAGCTCAACTCCTCGGGACACTGCCACAACCCCTAATGACAGGAGGCATCGAGAACAATGTTCTCATCACAAAGACATCGGAACAATCCAAACAATACTCGCGAGATCCTAAAAATAATTTGGTGCAATTTTTGAAATTGGAAGAGGCAAGAGTAGACGTCAGGAGTCCTCACCAGAGAGAAAGGGGATGAGAAGCAAAGAAATCCTACTCTCCGATATAAATATAGGACTCAAAACATTTTCAAGTGTGTGCCTAGACTCAACCGTCAACTATTCGATCAATCAGTGGGGCTTCTAGGTCGGAGAAGGCTCTGAATACCAACTTGTAATGCCCAGGATGGGACTATACCTCCTACGTGTCGAGGCACGACTTAAAGGTATAAGCCCATCCTAGAATGATCTCAAGTTTGGTATCTTTGCACAACTCATGTAAAAGAGGGATTAAAATGCAAAAGGAGATAGTTGGCTTACACTCGCCACTTCACACAATACATTACATAAGCAAACATCATTCAAATCATCACAACCCGACTACGGGCGAAGATCCAAAAGAAAGATACCAAACAACATAACGCCACAGGTCCAGATCGAATCCTAGTAGAAACCACTACTGATCGTCGAAAACGTCACAAGCATACGGCCACAATCTTCATTGAGCTCCCAGTGAAGAACTGATCCTTCTCCTGCATCAAACTCGGCTGAACCTGCATCTGGTGTGGTGAAGTAACTGTGAGCCACAGAGGACTCAGCAATCCCGTTCCTGGGTAAGACGACTATTTAAGCCTTGGGTGTGGATAAGGCTGAAGAAAGAATAAGAGGTGAAGGAACAACAAGAGTCTGCAGCAGCAACTAGCACTAACTTACGTAAAAGAGAGCGAGAAGAGAAGTGCCTCGGTCGAGAGATGATCATGAAGTGATCCTAACTAAAGCCGATCAAACATAACCCCACCGTGTTCAACTCCCGAATCCCTATTCGGAAATTGACAGTCACGGTACACACGCTGGTAGTGTATTAGAACAATGTGTCAAGTTATCTACAACCGGATATTAACAAGCTCCCATCTGCCACATAACCACGGGCACGGCTTTCGAAAGTTCAAAACCCTGCAGGGGTGTTCCAACTTGGCCCATTACAAGCCCACGATCCGCGGAGTCGCAACTCCATAGGTGGGAAGACCCGAGTATTCTCGGAATCCCGTGCTCAAGATACTCCGAACTAAGGTAAGGCTAATCCAGCAAATCCTCCCGGCGTGTCGACACCCTGATAGTAGCCGCGCGTATCTAAGTCTCAGGACACGACCGGATGGGTGAAGCTACGGGTTTTTACCAGCCCTTGAGTTTCCTCGAGGTGGCCCCGCAGGCTCCCCGTTTCGGACCAACACTCATGTGGAGCACTGGCCCGGGGTTGTTGAATTAAAATAAAAGGGATAGCTAGTCCCTATGCAAGTTTTATTAGTTATTAGGCGAATAGTACCAATGTTGGGACTTGCTGGAAAAGACTTAGCACTTAGCGGTTTATCGAGGGGGTCCCATACACCCCAACCGTGTTAGGAACGCATAATCAAGGAAAATAACACCGGTTTATACGGTTCCTAACGGCATGAGTGGAACAAATCACCAAGCAAAAGGCTTAGCCTTCCACCCTTGCCAATATATAGATGATTTCATTTAAGCATTTATATAGTGTGATATAACCCAACAAACTTCAACATGAAGCAAGCATCTTCAATCTTCACCTGCCACTAGCAACGCGATAAGAGGGGCTGAGCGAAGCGTACTTAGCCATTCAACGGTTTGCATAGGTAGGGTGGTTAAACAGGTTCATGGTTACAAGTAGGAGGCTGACAGGAAAGACATGGGCATCGAGGCAAAACTATAGATCGAGACTACTAGCAATAGGCAAAAATAGTAATGTTATCGGGGTTCGGTCATCTTGCCTGGAATTCCACAAGGGAGAAGAACGGATCCTCGAAGTAGACGGAGCAACACAGTCGAGCGAATCCTCACAACTCTGGAACGAAACCGAAGCTAACAAGAGAAGCAACCGGAAAGAAAGAAACAACACGGTAAACACACAAGCATAAACATGGCATACGATGCACAAACAAGTATGATGCATGTCCGGTTTAAATATGCATGACATGGCAAAGTGCACAAACAAAACTACAAGTTAAGTGGAGCTCAATATGCAACGAGTTGCATATTGACGAAACACCACATTTTAATTATTTAATTGGCTCTCGTTTATTTACAAGACAAGATTAAATGTTTGTTAACATGGCAAGAGGTGAAGCATAATAAAACTACACTATTTAGACATTTTAAATGAGGCCGGAAATAACAACAACAATTCCGGAAAATCCCCATGAGCATGTTTAGTAATTATGAGCAAACAACAATTTAACGTATCAAAGGTTGTTAACATGATGCGGATGACATGATCAAGTTTATGCAGTTTTTTAGTAAAAGTTAACATGAAAAGATCTGGAGTATTTGTCACCGTGGTGGAAGGAAAAAGGTGCCACAGCAACAATTCCGAAAATGATGCCACGGCAACATATCGGTTCCGGTAACTCGTTGAGAGTCCGGTGCAAAAGGAAAGATGGCGTGAGCGAGTCGAGCAAGATGGAAGGTGGGGCGATCCCGTCACCGGGTTCCCACGGGTCGGCGACGAGGCAACCGAGGAACATGACAAAAGATGAAATGGCATGGTGCACACGAGGGAAACATTTCATACAACACAACAAGTATCTCACGGGTCAGCGTCTCGGGGTTATACCTTCGAAACATTCGTTTCGGGGAGGTTCGAGAGCGATTCGAGATAGTAGAGGAAGTAGACGTTCCGTTCGGAGAGGAAGTAGACGTTCTCGTTTCTGAAGAGGTACTTGACGGGTCGTCGAGCGACGGTAGTTGAAGTAGTGGTACATGTTCGTTTCGGAGAGGAACTTGATGAACCCAACATCTTCGGGGTGACGGTAGTGGAACTTGGCGACGGTAGTCGTTCACGTGACGAGTTCGTAGTAGTACTTGGCGCATCCATCTTTTCCGGGCGACGGTAGTGGTACGTGCCGTAGAGGGAAGTAGTTGTTCTCGTTCATCGGTAGGGGTACTTGACGACGGTAGTTGTACTCGTTTGGGGTACTTGCCGAGTCGGTCGTCGTGGTACACGTTATGTAGTGGTACTTGGTCTCGGCGACGGTAGTTGTACTCGTTCGGGCGTCAAGTTCGTAGATGTTCGGGTTTTTCGTAGATGTACTTGAGGCAACACCGGGTGTAGTCGTACACGGTTTGGAGGGGTACTTGCAGGCTGTCGGCGAGTCTTGACTAGATCCACCATACCGAAGACGAATGTACGTATCTTGGCGTTCCTGGGTACTTGAGATAAACAAAAACAGCAACAACAAAAAAACAGGAAAAGGCTGCGGGGGTGCGGCGCTGCTGGTCGCTGTTGTGAGACGAGGACGGGCTTGGCGAGGAGAACGACCGGAGGGGCTGCACGAGGCGAAGACGGGCGCGGTGGAGGCGCTGCCTTGGCGCGCGGAGGACGGAGCAGAGCCGCCCGGCGCTGGGGATGCGCGAGGAGCACGCTGGCCCGGCGCTCGGCTGGAGAAGGGAGCCGCGGTGGGAGATGGAGGCCGAGCCTCGGTGCTGGAGAAGTGCAGAGGCGGGCGGAGGGAGGCGCAGGGGCGCCATGGCGATGCGGTGAAGGGCGGAGGGGCTCGGGCGTCGCGGGGCCAGAGGCGAGGCGCCCTTCGCGCGGCCTGGCCAGCCTCGGGAGCTGGAGCAGGGAGGCCGACCTCGCTAGCTTCGCTCGGGACGGACGAGGCCCTCGGGACCTCCTGGCGCAGGGACAGCAGGGCCGGCTCGGGAGGCGGAAGAGACCCCGACCGGATGCGCTGCGGGGCTCGGCGGGATCCTTCTGGCGATGGAGGCCCGGCGCGAGGCGCGCAGAGTAATAGGGGCGCTGGCTATAGGACGGGAGATCGAGGGGAAGGCGCTCGGGGGAGATGCTGGAGGCGATGGGGCGCTCGAGAGGAGGGAGCGGGGTGCCGGCCTGACGAGGGGATCGGGAGAAGGAGCGCTGGCTCGGGAATCGGGGTGCGGGGCTTGAGGTGCGGCGCGATGGGGACGAGGGAAACAGGAGCGGTGCTCGAGAGGAGGGTGGCGGCGGCTGAGGGAAGGAGCGATGGGAGAGGCTCTTGGGCTAGGGGTTGGTGGAGTTGGCCTTGGGCCAGAAGGGAATGGGCCGGCTGGAAGGGAGGAGGAGGCCCAAGAGGCTGGTTGGACTACTCTCTCTACTGCTGTTTTTCTAAATTAAACCAGAAAACAACAAGAAGAGAGAAAAGAAAGGAGGAGATAGGAATAGGCTTAGGGCATAGGGTAAGATTCCCTGGGCTCACAAAAATGTGAGGAATTAAATAAAAGTGCTGGAGGGTTTTTGGAAGAACCTCGATTAACGAGAAAAGAAAATAGGGAAGGTTTTGAAGTCAAACTTGATATGGAATAGGCATGGGGATTTTGCAAGTGTGTTACGGTTAATTCCAAACAATGGAATATTTATTAATATAGCTCCATAAATATTGGGAGGCTTTTATATGTTATAAAGAGAAGTCATCCTTCCCTCGATTTAAATGGAACGAAGGTCCACACAATTTATTTAAGTTGAGATGCAAAAAATAAATATGACATGATGGCATGATGACATGATGCAATGCAAAAATAAATAACGCAAGCACAAAAGAACACACGGGCAACCCGGAACATCTGGAATCTTCTGGGATGTCGGTCTTCGGGCGTCACACAAGGATGGGGGACGAAGAGAACCATTTTCATGCTCGTTGAATGGAGGCAGACCGGTAGGTAAGGTTTTCTTCCATCGTGGTTACGGGAATGTTACCAACCATAGTAACAGGGTCTTACCGACAGAGTTGTACAACAAGGTGTTTACATAAGCAGAGAATTATTACTGCTTAGA
The DNA here is from genome assembly GCA_902687465.1 of Secale cereale. Lineage (NCBI taxonomy): Eukaryota > Viridiplantae > Streptophyta > Magnoliopsida > Poales > Poaceae > Secale > Secale cereale. Next base: position 77,874,452 of record LR738710.1, read on the forward strand.
TTATATGTAGATCAAGGAAAGGTTAAACAAACAAATGGAAAGGAAAATTGTGATTACACACAATTATTAGGAGTATATCCTTCCCATTGGCAAGAAGAACATGTCATACAGGGTAGGAGAGCAAGTACCCAACCATTCAGATAAAGGGGCAAGGATTAATCAAGATGTTACCCATACAACGGTGTTTGGATAACTGACCAAGAATCATTTAGCATTGGGCTTCAAATGCTCTTGTTGAAAATTGGAGTACCACAGACATGCTTCGAGATAGCATTGGCATGGTCTTGAAGCAAAGGTCGGACTTGGATACACGAAGGATTCATCAGGAACAACTTATAGAATGAGTCTTATAATTTCCTCCTGGAAGAATGGTTATCCTTGCAAAAGAGGTTATAATGATAGGTCCTCCAGCCAGGGGTGCTAGACATGACATCATATTACCGAGTCATCAAAGGAACAATATTATAACTTCTGGAAAGTTTTCCCAGCCATCTTATCTGTCCGAGATTCAGATCCGATTGGTGTCATGATACCTCAGACTCGATGTTTGAGAAGAAATGGTGCAACATTAATCGACGAAATGACATTGCAAGATTATCGGGAAATGAACTATGGGAGCGGGTTCCCGAAACAATAGTTCATCATTAAACCAAGGAGAGGATGAGGAGGTGGCTGATGGGCTCAGCGACAATTCATCGAGAATTCCAAACGGGGGGATTTCCACAATATTGTGATCAAGAGGATGACACTTATCAATTCAAATGATATAACATTGTATGCTCGAGAAAAACATACACCATTAATCATTAGGTGAAAGGTGTGCCCGAAATATGACCTTAGGCAGCAAGATCAATGTTAGAGTGACGATTCAATAAACAACAGTCTAAGAACAAACTATCGATCGTTAACTGCAAAGCAATAGGGTTGCTAGAAGAACAGAATTCAAGTATCATCGTTAGCATATTGGTATCCCGGTTAAAAACAACACGGGGACCAAGGAAGAATGGTGATGGTGAGAAGTATCATCATACCGAGAATTTCTAAGAGGTGGAGCAATCCCCACAACATTCTCGACCTAATAGACAGTAATACTTAAAGGCAGAACACAACGCCAGCTGGAGAGAAAGTTGTATTCATAATGTGGACAAGTTCGCGATGAAGGGAAGTCCAGCGTGTTGTCGATGATAATAAAATCATTGAGGGCAAGGAGGGTATTTCTCCACACGAACACAGTTGACATCTTGGATGAAGTCAAAGTGTTGAAGGTGATCAGACACATTTGTCGGGAGGTTTCAAGAGGATGAAATCAAACAACAACGGCAACAAGCAAGGAAATGACAAAGTGGCCAGTTATAGGATCAATATATAAGATGCAAGCTCGGAACCAAGGTTGCCTTTCAAGACAAGCAACATGATGTTGAAAGCTCGACGTAAGTCGTGCTCACACACTGAAGAATTCGTGCACCAGAGAAGGACGAGGTAGCACAGTCAAAGATAGCGAGACCAGGATGCAGCCGATAGTATAGGAAGGACCAGATTGAGTTCAGAATTTCCCAATAAAAATACTTGGGGTATTTGATTTGTAGTGCGGAATAATTTCACTAGTCGGTGTCCTCGGTTGACAACAACCCAGAACCCGTAGAGTGATTACGACAAGGAAAGACATTACTCCAACAAAGTTAGTAAGATGTGGTGCAATGGCATGACATCTTCGAGATACCAAGGGGTAATACTCGAAGGTAGAACATGATAGAGGTAGAACCAAGTCATTGACCTATGCTAGTAGATACTTCAACCTTGCCAAAAATAGACGAGGCACTGGAATGAATTCCCATCAGACATATCAGATCAGGACAGCACGGTCATAACCATAACTGTAAGGAATCAATTCAAGAATACCAAAGAATCATACGGCTGGATAATAATTTTGCAAGAAGCTTCGAGACGGTCCACATCATTTTCATGGGAATGAACACAAGTTCAAGGTCGACTCCCACTCCTTTAATGCAAATCATTTCATTCACCTCTCGCTTTGATAAAACTGTAGTGTTGGAATTTTATTTGGCAGAACACCGGAAGGGTATGACTTGTGTAAGCTATTGGGTTCTCACGAATTAGGGGATGTCATAGGTTCAACCCATCAGGCATCTTAGTAACATATACCACAAGTTTCAAAAGTAAAAACACATGCTCGAAAGCAGAGCATGGTTGGCCAAGCAGAGGATACAATTTACCAAAGGCATTATGTATCAGGGAAAGAACTCACAAGGTGATTGAATATGAAGGACACTGTCGGATAACAATCCAACAATGGATCGGGCGATCCACAACGGAGCTGATGTGAGTATCGGTATTCACTCAGAGGAAGAAAGATTGCAGAGGCATCAAATTCAAGAATCACCTGATTAGCCTGATGCTTAAATAGAAAGAAATTATGGTTTCCAAAACGAAGGATCAGAAGCATACACTCTGATCAAGGGTGGATAAGTTGAAAACACTTAGTTGGACAATCAATAAGGGTTTGAATTGCCGAGAACCAACTCATGTCCGAAATGACGTCTGGGCCGGAAAGATAATTTTAAAAAGGATAACCTGATGACTTCGTGCATACGCACACACTGAATCAATAGGTTCAAAAATAGCTAAGACAAGGGATATTAACGAAGAATACTAGTCATATGGAATTGACCATAATGCAAGCAGGCAAGAATTTCAAGAGTAACCGGCTGCAAAGGATTTTCGAAAGATCAAAAAGTATTCAGAAGAATTTTGTGAGACACATGATCAATTGAGAAAAATGGATCCTCGATAAATGTGAGGAAATAACCGTAAGGGTTTTCATGGGAAATAAAACTGCAAGATAGTAAACTCAAAGGATTCTCGGGACACCGGAGAATATTTCGAGGCATCTTGTAATGACAAGAGCGACGAGGAATGATCATGAGAATGACGAGTACAAGCAGATATCCGTAGGGATATATCAGTGGCAGTGAATTGCAAAGGCGATGAGCACAAGGGTCTCGGGAAAATATCGAGGGATATCCTCAGAATCTTCTGACGAAGCAAGCGACATCTTGACTGAAGGGGCTCACAGGGAGAACGTATTTTCGAGAACCTAAAGTTAGATTTTAGCAAAATCACTTAACCCGAATATAAGAGAGATCGGAGTCCCAGAGTAAAGACAAGAAATAAAAGATCCTAATACCATCGATTGGTGTTGTGGGCCCGTAAGCCACACAACAAGTTAGTAAATTTGTTTTTCAAAGACTAGACTCAACTTCGGCCAAGGAGATGGAAAGGGGATTCCTACAGGCAGTCGGCTCTGATACCAACTTGTGACGCCCCCGATTTGTCCGTACACTAATCATACACGCAAATGTGTACGGCCAAGATCAAGGACTCACTGGAAGATATCACAACACAACTCTAGACACAAATTAAATAATACAAGCTTTATATTACAAGCCAGGGGCCTCGAGGGCTCGAATACCTAAGGTCGAAAACACAAGAGTCAGCGGAAGCAAAAATATCTGAGTGCAGACATAAGTTAAGCAAGTTTGCCTTAAAAAGGCTAGCACAAAAGTAACAATGATCGAAAAGGCAAGGCCTCCTGCCTGGGACCGCCTAACTACTCCTCGAAGCCGAACTCCATGTAGAAACATCATCGGGATCCTATGGCTCCTGGACTCCATCATCTGGTTGCGTCATCCGAGAAGAAGGAACAGAAGGGGGGAAAGGGGAGCAAAGCAACCGTGAGTACTCATCCTAAGTACTCGCAAGCAAGGATCTACACTACATATGCAAAGATATATGTGTAAAGGGGGTAATATATGTGGGTTAAACTGCAGAATGCCAGAATAAGAGGGGGATAGCTAATCCAGTCGAAGACTACGCTTCTGAACACCTCCATCTTGCAGCAGTAGATGAGCGTAGCTGGAAAGTAACACGTAACCTCGCATCTCGCAGCCTCCGTCTTGCAGCAGTAGAATAGAATAGATGGTAAGTTCACCAAGTAACAACGTATAGCATAATCCTACCCGGCAATCCTCCTGCACATCACCTTGTGAGAGAGCAACCACCGAGTTATCTCTAGAACTTATCTGGGTGTGTTTTGTTACGTATCCAGTTCTAGTTGTCATGAGGTCAGAGTACAACTCTGGGTCGTCCTTTTACCGAGCGACACGGCTATTCGAATAGATTAACTTCCCTGTAGGGGTGCACCACATAACCCAGCACGCTCGATCCCATTTGGTCGGACACACTTTATAGGGTCATGCCCGGCCTCGGAAGATCAACACGTCGCAGCCCTACCTAAGCACAACAGAGAGGTCAGCACGCCGGTCTAAACCCTAAGCGCACGGGTGTCTGGGCCCATCACCCAATGCACACCTGCACGTTGCGAGGGCGGCCGATAAGCAGACCTAGCCTCTCCTAATACCAGAGTAGGCGTTCCGGTCCAATCCGGCGCGTGCCGCTAAGTCGCTGACGTCAAGAAGGCTTCGACTGATACCACGACGTCGAGTGCCCATAACTATTCCTAAGTAGCTGGTTAGTGCGTATAGGCCAATGGCTAGACTCAGATCAAATACCAAGATCTCGATAAGCGTGTTATTATGAAATAACCGCGGACAACGAACAGGGCCAAGCCCACCTGTCTCCTAGGTGGTCGCAACCTGCCCCGTTGCTCCGCCACAAAGTAACCATCAGGGGGCTGCCGGGAACCCAGGCCCACCACTACCTGGGTGGAACCACCTGCCCCTTCAGCCCCCATCTCCGAATCATCATCATGTGTATGTAAAGTATGTATATAGTATATACCCGTGATCACGGCCCGATAGTATAGCATGGCAGACGGACAAGAATGTAGGGCCACTGATGGAATACTAGCATCCTATACTAAGCATTAGGATAGCAGGAAAGGTATCAACAGTGGTAGCAACATGACAAGCTATGCAAAATAAAAGGAGCTATCGAAACATCAAAAGTAGCAAATCTAATGCAAGAATAAGAGAGAGGAGAATGGGCGATATCTGGTGATCAAGGGGGGGGGGGCTTGTCTGGTTGCTCTGGCAAGGAGGGGTCGTCACCACCGTAGTCGAACTGGGGGTCGCCGTCAGTCTCGAGGTCTACCGGAAAGAAGTAACGGAGGGGGAACATAATAAATAACAGAGCAATCAAAGAACCACAAAGTGTAACATGGCAAAATGCGGTGCAACATGTGACCTAACGCGGTACTGAGTGATACTGGCGAGGATGGAAAACATCCGGGAAGGTATTCCCAGTGTTAGGCATTTTCGGGCGGATGAAACGGAGGGAGAAAGTTGCAGGTTCGCTATGCTAGGGACGTGTGGTGGACGAACGGTCCGCGTATTCGGGTTCGTCTTGTCGTTCTGAGCAACTTTCATATATAAATTATTTTCATCCGAGTTACGGTTTATTTTTTATGAATTTTCAAAGTTTTAAATCATTATCTGATATTTATTATTTACCTAAATCCAACATTATCCAGAACAGTGAACGATGACGCAAGCATGACATCAGAGTGATGTCATCAGGTCAACTGGTCAGTTGACCAGTCAAACCAGACAGGTGGGTCCAGTGGGACCCACATGTCATTGTCAGGGACACTAACAGGGGGTTTAGACTAACTAAAAGGGTTAATTAGCGAGTGGGGCCCAGTAGTCAGTGAGAGATTAAGGGTTTAATTAACTAATTAATTAATTAGCAATTTATCTATTTATTTTATTCGTTTATGTCGTGGGGCCCGCATGTCATAGACACAGAGGAGCCACGTCAGTGCTGATCGAGTCAATGGGTCAACGGGGCCCACCCGTCAGCGACACAAGGGGGCCCACCCATCAGCGACACAAGGGGGCCCACCCGTCAGGCCAGCTCAGCGAAGGCCGGCGACTCGTCGGAATCACGCCAGCGAGCTCGTTCGCGGCGGCGTGTCCTCGGGCACCGTCGGAAATCGCCCACAGGGCGGCATTTTGGTCGCGGCCGGGCGCGTTAGAACGGCAAGACGACGACGCGTCGGATGGTGGTGGTCTCGCGGGCTGCGGTGGCCGGAGACGAGCAGTACGACGTCGCCGGCGGAGGCGCGTTCGGGTGCCCAACGAGCTAGGGGCTAGGGGCCACGGGGAAGCGCGTGCGCGGGCGCGTTGGGTTCCTGGAAGCACCAGGAACACGATGTCGTGCTCAGGCGAGCACGACGGAGAGCATGGCCACGGCGGCGAGGCGATCCGCGGCGACGTGCTCACGGCAACGGCGGCGAGGTATCTACGGTGCGCGAGGGGCTTAACGAGGAGGAGCAGGAGGCGGGGAATCTCACCGTGCATCACACAAGATGGCTCGTGGTGGTTTAGTAGCAGCAGGGGGGTTACGCCGGAGTTGGTGAAGAATGGCGGCGAGCGGAGATTTGGGAGAAGGGGACCATTGCAGCAGCGTCTCCGAGCTCCAGCTGCGGCCACCGGTCGATGAGGAGGACGACGGCGGGGACGACGGACACGCAGGCGCGGCGAGGCGATGGCTGTGGCCGCGCGTTACATGGCGGCGGGTCCATGGTGACGTCCGGACGCGGTGGGGAAGGGGAAGCAGCGAGGTGGATCTGAGGGGGAGAGCTGCATGGAGGGAGAGAGGGAGGTAGCGGCGACTAGGGATAGGGTTCGACGTCGGGGAGACCTTATGGAATGGCGCTGCCGGCGGATGGCTGCCACGGCGACGGCCGGTGCCGTGGCAGGCATCGGTCGCAGCCACGGGGGG
>LR738710.1:77881359-78079777 GCA_902687465.1 Secale cereale
GTTCCTACTCCTTTTCATTTTTGTTTGTTTGTTTGCCTTTTCTTTTATTTATATCATTTCATTTCTGTTTCTTTTTGTTCTTGTTTATTTTAGTTTTAATAATATACCAAAGTGGCATCTAAATTGATGTTGCCAGTTGTACCACAGCTCCAATGATTTACTATGCAAACTAAAATAATTACATGATTATTTAATATTTAAGAGTATTTGAATAATAGTTTTTGCTACTATTTTTATTATTTTGGTGCATCCAGACATACTATAACAATGTGGTTTCTCCATCATAAATACTTATGATTTATTTGACACATCTCAAACATTTTAGTTTTAATATTTGAAAACTTTTGGTGTTTGCCTTTAGTTCAAATTTGAATTCGAACCGGTTTCGAACTAACACGAGATTACCAACAGTAATTACTATGATGCATCGTCATTATCAGAGGGTTACTGTAGCTTAACTATCCGGGCGTCACAAGTTGTAGAAGCAATAGTTGGCGAGACGACCCCGACGCAACGAGGGAGATTAAGGTGTCGAGCCGGTGACGATGGATATCATACGATGCTTTGGAGATAGAGATCAAATGCACAAGATGATGATGGCCATATCATGTCACTTATTTTGATTGCATGTGATGTTTATCTTTTATGCATCTTATTTTGCTTAGAATGGCGTAGCATTATAAGATGATCACTTCACTAAATATCAATATAAAAGTGTTCTCTCTCAGTATGAACCGTTGCTAAATTTCATCGTTTCGAAGCATATTTGTCCCGGTTGGTGCTACCGGGACAAACGGCCCCCCTACCTGGGCAAGCCGCAATTTCCACGGGGAGGCCCATCTGTCCCGGTTGGTATAAGACCCGGTACTAATGGTCTAGGGCATTTGTATCGACCGTTTAGTCCCGGTTCCCCAACCGGGATAAATGGCCTTTATGAACCGGGACAAATGACCCTTTTTGCACTAGTGGTAACCTGTAACACCCCGAGATTCATGCTAGAGTAATTCTAACTTAATGATGCCATGTTACCATGTTAGTTAAGCCTAATTGCCACTGGTTAAAAAATCAAACTCAAATTCAAATTCAAATCATAAGTGAAATTCATTATTTCAAAAACATGAAAACTAAAATGTTCATAATGTTCCAGATAATTCCTAAGTAATTATGTTGAGGAAAACAACATCACCTAAATAACAAAAGTGCCCCTAGGATTTTAAAACAATGCCCAAAACAACCCCTTTACTTTGTTTTCATTTATATAAAATTTAAATGAAATTATCTTGCCTCAAAACCTTTTTATGGCAGTGCCAAATATTGCAAAGTATTTATGTGGCACACTTTCATATTTGAGGGAAGTCTTTTTGTGGACTAACTTTTTGTAGATCAGAAAAGTTTAAAGAAATCAAAAAAGGAGTAAGAGAAAAGGCCGAAACATCACTGTGCACTCTGGCCCAATGGCTACAGCAGCACGGCCCAAGGCCACCTGGGCCTTTTCCCCTTCCTCTGTACAGAGTACAGAGAGCAGCCATGGCGTGGCGGCCATCCCACGGCGCCATGGACGGATGGCCACCACGTCGACTCCCCTTGGCCTATAAGAATGCTCCCCCGAAACCCTAGCACGACCTCATCCATTCCCTCCTCTTTCCCCCCATTGCCCCCTCCTCTTCTTCGCGAATTTGATCTCGGAATCACTCGCGGTCACCGCTGCCTCACCGCAGTTGTCGCGGCCACCGGCGTCTCCGGCGTGTGGGAGCACGTCCAGGAGGTCCGCCGCGGCCATCTTCATCCGTCCCGGGGACCAGCTCAAGCAGGGACGCCCTCGAGCTGACGTCATATTCGTCCTCTTCGTCCGGCCGTCACCACCTCGCCGTCGTTGCGGTCGCTCCGGTCCACCCCGACCCTGCCTGAGCATGTCAAAGGACGCATTGTGAGCTCCTCCCCCATTCCCCTCTGCTTGCCCTCTCGATCTGTTGCCATAGCCACCGTCCCCGAGCTCGTCCGAGCCCTCGCGTATGAGTACACATACGTGATGTATTGTGCTGCTCCTGTGCCGCTACTTCTGCTGATTCTTTGCTGCTTGCCGCGGAGCTGCTGCTTGGTCGCAGCCGCCGCTCGCTCCTTCTGCTGCCTGCTGCTTTCCCGCAGCTCCCCGCTGCTCCTTGCTCTGCTCGCCACTGCTCTGCCGGCTGCGTTGCTTCGCGTATTTCTCTTGCTACTGCTGCCTCCCCTCGCTTGCTTGCTGCGGCTGGTACTGCTTCTTCGTCGCTGCTACTACTTTAGCTGCTGCTCTAGCTACTACAAATGGCCATGGATGTGGCCATGTTATGTGCGTGTGTGTGCACGACTGGCTGTGCCTCTGGCCGGCTTAAATAATTAGAGATAGATTACTTTTATGATTAGATTAGTGGACTAAATAGCCTAATGTGCAGATGGCATGTGGCCCCACTAGTTTAACTTAGTTTAGACTAATTAAATTGCACCTATGACACTTACATGTGGACCACACCTGCCTCTTTGACTAGTCAAAATTGACTTGGTCAACTTGAATTAAAAGTAATTTAGAAAATCTAGAATATTAATAAAACTTTGAAAATTAATAGAAAATAAACCGTAGCTTGGATTAAAATAATTTATATATGAAAGATGATCAGAAAAATAAGACGAATCCAAATATGCCACTCACTTACCTACCACACACCTCCAGTATGATGAACATGAAACTTTTCCCTCTGTTTCATCTGACCGATAATTTCCCGGAGCTGGAAAATACCTCCGTATAATTTCCCGCTCCGACCGACATGCGTAGTACTACGTTAGGTCACCGCTAGCATAGCCTGCCATCATGTCATGCGATGTGATGCTTTGATTGATGAGTTATTTATTGTGTTCTCCCTCTGTTTCTTCTTTTCGGTAGACTCCAATACCGTGATAGACCCCGAGACCATTGATGCTTTGTTGTTCGACAACGGCTACGCTTTCGAAGATTCCTTTCGTCTGCCAGAGCAACCAGGCAACCAACCCCCCTTGATCATTCCGATATCGCCCACTCTCGTCTCTCTTATGCTTGCATTAGAACTGCTACTGCTTTTTGTATGATTCTATTCTGATGCATAGCCTGTTGTTGATACTGCTTTCATACCTTACATGTTTATACTAAACTGCTTAGTATAGGCTGGTTAGAGATCCACCAGTGACCCCCTACCTTGTCCCGACTGCCCCGCTGGATTATTAGAAGACCCGATCAACGGGATCGAAGACCAGGACCCGGCACCGCACATCACTTCCCCCTTAGTTGCTCGACACTACTAGGTTACTATCGAGTGTCGAGGGTGAGACCTCATCAGCACTTCTGATGTTAACCTTGTAGGTTAGTTCATCGGTTGTGGTCATCGAGGGTGATTCCTCTTTCTCCACTCCCGATAACGACATTGTCATGCAACTCCTCAAGGGTGGACCTCGAGGGTGACTCCTCTTTCGTTCACCTTGACGATAAACATCAGGTGGAATTCCATCGAGGGTGATTTCCTCAGGTTTTCCTTTGGTGTCAGACACACGGTTACTATGGTTACTATGACTTTACACTGAACCTGGTTACTAAAGACGGGTCGACCCTACGGGTCGACCCTACGGGGTACCCGCGCGAGCTTAATTGCGAGTGATGTGTAGTCAGGTTGACCTGGAAGGTGCCCCGAGAGAAATATGAGGCGTGGCCGGGCACTCGCCTTTGCCGCAAGTCCTCGAGACGAGGCGATGGGGTCACATGTGCGTGAGTCTCTGCTCGTTACCGCGCGTTCCCAAAACACTAAACGGTATGGATATTTGATCTAAGGGGCCTCTGGCCCGATAGCGCTAACCATCACGTGGGCATAGTATGGGCGTTCTGCGTCGTATGCATCAGCCAAAGCTTAACTGACGTTATTGCGACTAAGCGGCGCACGCCGGGTTGGACTGCGTAAGCACCTACCTTTTTAAGGAGGTTGCCCAGGTCTGCTCACCGGCCGCGTATGCAACGTGCAGGAGTTCCCAGGGCGATTGTCCCATGACCCCTGGGGGCATAGGATTTAGTCCAACGTGCATGACCTCTCTATTAAGCCTAGGTCGGGTTGCGGCATATTGTTTGGCCGAGGGCGGGCATGACCTGATGGTGTGTCCGGCCGGAGTTAAGCAAGCGTGATGGGTAAGTTGGTGCACCCCTGCAGGGAAGAAAACATCTATCGATAGCTTGTCCTACGGTAACGGACACTTGGAGTTGTATTGTCGGGGCCGGATTTCGGGAACACAATATTCCAGAAATTAACCCCTAGTGTCATCACCAGCCCAGGATTACTGTTACTGGTGGACACATCCTTGTTACAGATTACCAAGCATTTACAAGAATTTGATACAAGACCATAAAGGTCTACTGATGCAACAATGACTCCGGTGGTGGGTGAAGGAAAATGGCTTGTGGCTTCTCCACATCGATGGGGTTCCCTTCCCACAGGAACAGCTGACCCGGATAACTCCTATCCCGCGTGGCTGTACTCCTAGGCTTCGCACGGACGTCACTGTGGTACTCCTTGTAGAACCCCTAACCTGGCCAAGTAAATAGACAGGGACAAGCCTGTGAGTACGTTTGAAAGTACTCGCAAACATCATGGACAAAAGATATAACAAATGCAGCAAACAATTATACGGTCATGATGAATTAAAATATATGCATATGCTCATGATGGACTTATATTAAATGCATGCTGACAGGAATTAAAACATGGCATGGTGATTAATGGTTAGTGCAAGAAAATAAATATTAGTATCAATAAAATATAAAAGAAATGCCGGTCGGATGTCAAGTGACACCACGATCGGTCTTAAGAAGAAATGCCAGTCGGGTGTCTAAAAGAGAAATCGGACGATACCATCTGAGAACTCAGGCGACGCCACGAAAGGACTTGAAACGAAATGCCAGTCGGGTATCCACAAGAGTAGTGGCGTGATAAACCGCCTGACACTCGAGGGACGCCACAAAAGGACTTGAAAATAAAAACGAATGTCCGGGGTAGACTAGCCAGCCCCTGAGACATTCTGGAAATTAAAATAAGAGCAACGGGTTAGTCCATAATCAAAATTATAGCACCACTAACATTCATGATAACATCAATAGCAGTAATACTCATCCAGCAAAATTAATCAGGCTCACTGAATTATTTTCCTCCGGAGACCGACTCTAAGACCGACACTTGACCAACCCAGACTGTAATCCTTAACCGCGGACACGGCTATTCGAATAGATACGACTCTGCAGAGGGTGTACTCTTTACCCACAAGTATAGGATTTCTTTAGTCAGTATCGTGACACTGACTAATTCCCATTACGGTCTTTGGGATGAAAACACACCTAACCAGCACACACCAGCTTAACTTTTCTGCTGCCGGGAATCACCCAAAACAACAGTTAAGTAAAACTCTAAGTCGGAGAGGCTACAACCTCCATGAGCATGGGATCACTATTCATACGCGCGGATTACAAGGGTACACTCCCTCTCGGCATCACAACAGCCGGAAACACCCATGCCCCCTGACCTGATGACAGGATTTAGTCCACCGTAGTGGAAAACCCTCTTCGTGGCCCTCTGTACGGTGTGTGCACGGAAAGGGGTTAACAACTTACTCAACCATACCCTACCCGTTGCAGGGACAAGTGGTAGTACGAAACAAGTATGGGGGTTACCGGAACAAGACTCGATCTACGGTCGACTCAGGAGGCTTATGATACTTGCAATGGTTAGCACAACAAAATTATTCTCTCAACCATATCGTCAGGACAGGGCCACAACCCTTGCCTGCTTCCACATATATCTCATGACACCACCGTGTCAAATATGGCCCGTGCCCACCGGCACGTCCAAAACAGGAGCACACTCCTGGGTACTCACAAACTATGCATGTTGCAAAAATGCATGCAAGAGAAAAATGATTATATGAACATGCATGCATGAGATATTTCTACTCATATGAGATTCTTATCAAGAACTAACAAACCATGCATCAAATATTCTAGCAAACATTCACCATGTCAAGTGTTCAAGATGCTTGCCTTGAGTATGCAAAAATATGGGGTGCACTCCAAGGTTTTTGAAATAAACATCTTCCCTCCATTTCCTATTTCAAAAAATATTTGAATTACCACATATAGCAAAAATAGCGATAAAAAGTTGATTGGAAAATTTAGGAAATAAATATTAAAATAACTAGATCAAATTTTAGGAATATCAGAAAAAGAATTATATTATTTGGAGTCATTGTGATTTACTTATGGAATTTACAAGCTGGACAATAATGAGTAAAAAGACTATTTGAATTAGCCAGTGGATATAAGGACTAGGAAAAAGGTTCACCTAATCCAGATAAATAGGGCATGATTTTAAGAGTCTGTAGAAATTGGAATCATCAAATTTGGATTTGAATTGGTGGCTATGGGAATATTTGAAAAAGTGCTGGAAAGAATAAAAGAAAGGGACAGAAGCGCGCCCTGTGCGCTACTTAGCCAAGCAGAGCTATTGGGCCGAGCCCATCCGGTCGGCAGCGCGGAAGGGGTGCTGACGTCGATGGCGTACTCCAGGGAATACGCCTTCTCCGCGCGGAAACGGCTCCAGGAGGAAACCGCCTCCACTTACACAGCGGGGTCCGCGGCCTGAGTCGCTGATGGCCGGGCCCCACTTGTCGGGTTCGTCTCCTCTAACCCGCGCGCGTCTGGTCTGGGGCAGAGAAGGATTCCGGCGATCATCGCCGGCGAACGGCGACGCCGTTCGGGACGCCGAGCACATGAATGGAACCAGGGGATCATGGCGATCCTCTGGGTAGCCGTTCCGGTCGCCGGGGAGCTCGGGGTCATCGGCGGTGAGTCCTCCCGCGGGGCTCCGGCGACGGCGATTTGGGGCTTTTGCCCACGGGCTTCCTCCGGTGAAATTGATGGGCTGGTAGGATGCGGGGGATCGAGTGGGAGCTAGTGGTGGGGTTTTGGAGAGGGGGACGCTCTGGTGGGGTGGAAACCATCGACGAGGCGGTAGTGGCAGTGGCACCCGGAGAGGAGGAAGATGATCTTCTCCGGCCAGTTGTTGCTTGGGGAGAGTTCAAGTGGGATGGGGGAGTGATGCCTGTGATCGAGAGGAGCCGGGGGCGGCTTTATATAGCACGGGAACGTCGGTTCCCGTGGCTTCCAGAGGGCGGACACGGTGGCGACGCCATTGATGGAAAACGCGGACGGTGGCGAGTAGGCGTGGCCGGCGCGGTTAGGTGAGGGCGGGGTCCGGCCGCAGTTACTTCCCAAGCGAGCTGGCTGGCTCGGGAGGTGCCAGGTAGCCTGGACGGCGCCGTCCACGGCATACAGTGGCGACGGCCATTAATGGCAGACGCGGCCGGTGGCGAGGCCGTTGACGGACGGCGGGGTTTGGTGAGGATGGTGGTGGCTTGGAGTGATGGCGGACGTCGTGTTTGGTTCGGAGGTGAGCCACGCGTCCAGGGCGTTGAAGGTCGGTGCGACGTGGCGATGCGGGACTCGTCGGGCGGCGAGGAACGGTGGCGGTGGGCGGAGGTGGCCGGCGCAAGCGGCCAAGGGAGGGTGTCGGCGGGGGTGGTGGCTTGCCAGTGAAGCGCCATGAAGTGTTTGGCGTGCGGAAGGAGTAGCAGGGAGGCCATGCGGTGTGGTGCCGATGCCTGCAATAGAGGTGCTCCGGGGGTGCTCTGGGCGTGCACGAAAGGTGCTCTACGAAATGCCAGGGGTATCTAGAGGGATCTTCTGCAAGGAAGACTTGGCAGGGTGGGGCTACTCTACAAGGCAAGGTTGGTGGACATGTTGATTTGGTCAGATGGTCAAGCGTGCAGTGTAGTCTGGAGATAGGCAAAAATTGTTGTTATGTACACAAGGTGCTCGATGAAATGCTAAGGCTATTTAGAATATTCCTATGAAAGTGGTATTTGGCAGAATGGTGTCTCATTAGATGCAAGATATGATAGTGGAGTTGTTTTGGCAAAAAGAGATACTTGCTAGTGTAAGTTTTGGAGAAATTCAGTTCTGGACAGAAACTAAAGGGGTATATTTGGTGGACTAAAAATATATAATATGAGCTGATCTTCTGGACTTAAGGGTTTGGTAGGATGAACTAGAAGATGGCCAAGTGTCAAAAGTTTTAGAGCAAGGAAAATTGGGGTTGCAGTAGAAACCTAGAAAATGGGCAGAAATAGAAAAGAGGATGATTCACTCAAAAATTTCAAAGGGAAGGAAAGGGTTTTTGCAGAAAGGTGATCCATAGGCATCACATGACTCCTCATAATTTCGGTGGAATTTTTACAGAATTATTTAAAATAGCTGTAGTGCAAAAAGAAGCATATGAAGAAAAGACAAAGCTATTAAAAGAATTTTCTATGGCAAAATTTTATTATGAAAGTATTATTATTAAACAAGTAATGAAATGTTTTCAGATGATTATCAGAGCCCAGAAATTTACTGCAAAATTTCTATATGGAGGGAAGTAAACAGAAACAAAAGGTTAAAACACTAAAGAACTTTTGTAAATCAAAATTTTTGTTTCTAGCCAAATTTTATTTAATAAAAAAAAAGTAATTAAATTTTTGGGGTGTTACAAACTCTAACCCCCTTAAGAAAAATCTCGTCCCCGAGATTTGTTAGGGTAGCTATTAAAAATTTAGCCCACCCTTTCCGAGGAGATTCTGCTGAGCACAAACAAACAATACTAAAACCTAGCTCGGCACTGTTGACGTAAGGCTACTGATAATTGGTGCAATCACAGTGTGTTCTACTGTTATGACAAATTTGGAATAAGTATAATTTCTAATTCCAAATTTGCTCGTCGTACTCCAGCGCACAGTGCTCTCTTCGGCTGACAGGTGGGTCTAGGACCCACTGTCAGTCTCTTCGCCTCCCCCTTCCTCCGGCTCTTCTTCTCTTTCCCTCTCCCGCGCGTGCTCACCGCACTATCTGCTGCTATGGCATCTAGCGCGTAGGGTATCTAGGGTCGTACCGTGGTAGTGTGCGGCGTGCTGTCACTGGCAGCGTGCACTCACCTCGCGGGCCAGTGCCCTGTCGGCACTGCTCGCGGATACGCCTCCGAACACCGGCGATCGAGCGACGAGCGGCGCTGGTGGACTACGCTCACCGTGCACCGAGCTCGAGCTATAAAACGGCCACGGTTCGCTTCTTCCTCCTGCCTCGCGTTTTACCTCACCTCTCTCCCTTCTTCTCCTTCTCCTTCTGGCTGAAAGAGTTCGAGACGAGGCATCAATGGAGGAAGTGGGTTCGGAGCTGATCACGATCCTTCTGGCCGGCATGCTGGCAGCATTGATCGGTTCCTCGCTTCTACTGTGTGCGATGATCTTCGACGATCGCCGTGATGCTGCTGCTCGGGTGGTGGCTCTCCGAGGCGGTGGTGATCATCGGGACTAGGTAGCAGTGTCTGGTGCGAGAGAGAGAGTATGTGTGCTCGGCAGTGGGTTCTGTAAAAACCCACGAGTTTTTTTTTTCAAAAAAAAAACTCTGGTGTGATGGGAGTGATCGAGTCGGTGTATTGGGTGCTGTCTGTGTGTGTGTGAGTTGCACTTAGTGCAGCTAGCAGAGCAGGTGTGGTCTTTGTGCGGGATGCCGTGATGGCACGCGACTTGAATCTATGTTGGAAAAAGTCTTGTGAGGAAGGTCCTTAAGAAATTTCTCCTCTAAGTGTGGGCAAATCATACTGATACATAAAATATCAGAGAGGTAGATTCTGGTGAAAACAAGAAGTGTGATAGTAATGGACACGGTGCTCAGAGGGTGATAGTAGCTGGGTTGGAGCAGGGCTTCCTTTATAGGTAGCAGAGTCCTCCGTCACATGCTTGTGGATGGGACGACTCAGATATCGGCCACAGGCACACGCCTTATGGGTCGACGGCTAGGTTTGGCACCAACTGTCAAAAGATGTCGGCTGGCCAGTGTGTAGGCTTATCGGATGGGATAGGCTCGTCTGTGGACAGGAAAAGTTATGGATGGTGTGGAAACCTAGGGATAGCGACCAGGCTAAGATAGGATTAGCCAATGGTCAGCCTGGCTCTGATACCAAGTCTGTCGGGGCCGGATTTCGGGAACACAATATTCCAGAAATTAACCCCTAGTGTCATCACCAGCCCAGGATTACTGTTACTGGTGGACACATCCTTGTTACAGATTACCAAGCATTTACAAGAATTTGATACAAGACCATAAAGGTCTACTGATGCAACAATGACTCCGGTGGTGGGTGAAGGAAAATGGCTTGTGGCTTCTCCACATCGATGGGGTTCCCTTCCCACAGGAACAGCTGACCCGGATAACTCCTATCCCGCGTGGCTGTACTCCTAGGCTTCGCACGGACGTCACTGTGGTACTCCTTGTAGAACCCCTAACCTGGCCAAGTAAATAGCCAGGGACAAGCCTGTGAGTACGTTTGAAAGTACTCGCAAACATCATGGACAAAAGATATAACAAATGTAGCAAACAATTATACGGTCATGATGAATTAAAATATATGCATATGCTCATGATGGACTTATATTAAATGCATGCTGACAGGAATTAAAACATGGCATGGTGATTAATGGTTAGTGCAAGAAAATAAATATTAGTATCAATAAAATATAAAAGAAATGCCGGTCGGATGTCAAGTGACACCACGATCGGTCTTAAGAAGAAATGCCAGTCGGGTGTCTAAAAGAGAAATCGGACGATACCATCCGAGAACTCAGGCGACGCCACGAAAGGACTTGAAACGAAATGCCAGTCGGGTATCCACAAGAGTAGTGGCGTGATAAACCGCCTGACACTCGAGGGACGCCACAAAAGGACTTGAAAATAAAAACGAATGTCCGGGGTAGACTAGCCAGCCCCTGAGACATTCTGGAAATTAAAATAAGAGCAACGGGTTAGTCCATAATCAAAATTATAGCACCACTAACATTCATGATAACATCAATAGCAGTAATACTCATCCTGCAAAATTAATCAGGCTCACTGAATTATTTTCCTCCGGAGACCGACTCTAAGACCGACACTTGACCAACCCAGACTGTAATCCTTAACCGCGGACACGGCTATTCGAATAGATACGACTCTGCAGAGGGTGTACTCTTTACCCACAAGTATAGGATTTCTTTAGTCAGTATCGTGACACTGACTAATTCCCATTACGGTCTTTGGGATGAAAACACACCTAACCAGCACACACCAGCTTAACTTTTCTGCTGCCGGGAATCACCCAAAACAACAGTTAAGTAAAACTCTAAGTCGGAGAGGCTACAACCTCCATGAGAATGGGATCACTATTCATACGCGCGGATTACAAGGGTACACTCCCTCTCGGCATCACAACAGCCGGAAACACCCATGCCCCCTGACCTGATGACAGGATTTAGTCCACCGTCGTGGAAAACCCTCTTCGTGGCCCTCTGTACGGTGTGTGCACGGAAAGGGGTTAACAACTTACTCAACCATACCCTACCCGTTGCAGGGACAAGTGGTAGTACGAAACAAGTATGGGGGTTACCGGAACAAGACTCGATCTACGGTCGACTCAGGAGGCTTATGATACTTGCAATGGTTAGCACAACAAAAATTATTCTCTCAACCATATCGTCAGGACAGGGCCACAACCCTTGCCTTCTTCCACATATATCTCATGACACCACCGTGTCAAATATGGCCCGTGCCCACCGGCACGTCCAAAACAGGAGCACACTCCTGGGTACTCACAAACTATGCATGTTGCAAAAATGCATGCAAGAGAAAAATGATTATATGAACATGCATGCATGAGATATTTCTACTCATATGAGATTCTTATCAAGAACTAACAAACCATGCATCAAATATTCTAGCAAACATTCACCATGTCAAGTGTTCAAGATGCTTGCCTTGAGTATGCAAAAATATGGGGTGCACTCCAAGGTTTTTGAAATAAACATCTTCCCTCCATTTCCTATTTCAAAAAATATTTGAATTACCACATATAGCAAAAAAAGCGATAAAAAGTTGATTGGAAAATTTATGAAATAAATATTAAAATAACTAGATCAAATTTTAGGAATATCAGAAAAAGAATTATATTATTTGGAGTCATTGTGATTTACTTATGGAATTTACAAGCTGGACAATAATGAGTAAAAAGACTATTTGAATTAGCCAGTGGATATAAGGACTAGGAAAAAGGTTCACCTAATCCAGATAAATAGGGCATGATTTTAAGAGTCTGTAGAAATTGGAATCATCAAATTTGGATTTGAATTGGTGGCTATGGGAATATTTGAAAAAGTGCTGGAAAGAATAAAAGAAAGGGACAGAAGCGCGCCCTGTGCGCTACTTAGCCAAGCAGAGCTATTGGGCCGAGCCCATCCGGTCGGCAGCGCTGAAGGGGTGCTGACGTCGATGGCGTACTCCAGGGAATACGCCTTCTCCGCGCGGAAACGGCTCCAGGAGGAAACCGCCTCCACTTACACAGCGGGGTCCGCGGCCTGAGTCGCTGATGGCCGGGCCCCACTTGTCGGGTTCGTCTCCTCTAACCCGCGCGCGTCTGGTCTGGGGCAGAGAAGGATTCCGGCGATCATCGCCGGCGAACGGCGACGCCGTTCGGGACGCCGAGCACATGAATGGAACCAAGGAATCATGGCGATCCTCTGGGTAGCCGTTCCGGTCGCCGGGGAGCTCGGGGTCATCGGCGGTGAGTCCTCCCGCGGGGCTCCGGCGACGGCGATTTGGGGCTTTTGCCCACGGGCTTCCTCCGGTGAAATTGATGGGCTGGTAGGATGCGGGGGATCGAGTGGGAGCTAGTGGTGGGGTTTTGGAGAGGGGGACGCTCTGGTGGGGTGGAAACCATCGACGAGGCGGTAGTGGCAGTGGCACCCGGAGAGGAGGAAGATGATCTTCTCCGGCCAGTTGTTGCTTGGGGAGAGTTCAAGTGGGATGGGGGAGTGATGCCTGTGATCGAGAGGAGCCGGGGGCGGCTTTATATAGCACGGGAACGTCGGTTCCCGTGGCTTCCAGAGGGCGGACACGGTGGCGACGCCATTGATGGAAAACGCGGACGGTGGCGAGTAGGCGTGGCCGGCGCGGTTAGGTGAGGGCGGGGTCCGGCCGCAGTTACTTCCCAGGCGAGCTGGCTGGCTCGGGAGGTGCCAGGTAGCCTGGACGGCGCCGTCCACGGCATACAGTGGCGACGGCCATTAATGGCAGACGCGGCCGGTGGCGAGGCCGTTGACGGACGGCGGGGTTTGGTGAGGATGGTGGTGGCTTGGAGTGATGGCGGACGTCGTGTTTGGTTCGGAGGTGAGCCACGCGTCCAGGGCGTTGAAGGTCGGTGCGACGTGGCGATGCGGGACTCGTCGGGCGGCGAGGAACGGTGGCGGTGGGCGGAGGTGGCCGGCGCAAGCGGCCAAGGGAGGGTGTCGGCGGGGGTGGTGGCTTGCCAGTGAAGCGCCATGAAGTGTTTGGCGTGCGGAAGGAGTAGCAGGGAGGCCACGCGGTGTGGTGCCGATGCCTGCAATAGAGGTGCTCCGGGGGTGCTCTGGGCGTGCACGAAAGGTGCTCTACGAAATGCCAGGGGTATCTAGAGGGATCTTCTGCAAGGAAGACTTGGCAGGGTGGGGCTACTCTACAAGGCAAGGTTGGTGGACATGTTGATTTGGTCAGATGGTCAAGCGTGCAGTGTAGTCTGGAGATAGGCAAAAATTGTTGTTATGTACACAAGGTGCTCGATGAAATGCTAAGGCTATTTAGAATATTCCTATGAAAGTGGTATTTGGCAGAATGGTGTCTCATTAGATGCAAGATATGATAGTGGAGTTGTTTTGGCAAAAAGAGATACTTGCTAGTGTAAGTTTTGGAGAAATTCAGTTCTGGACAGAAACTAAAGGGGTATATTTGGTGGACTAAAAATATATAATATGAGCTGATCTTCTGGACTTAAGGGTTTGGTAGGATGAACTAGAAGATGGCCAAGTGTCAAAAGTTTTAGAGCAAGGAAAATTGGGGTTGCAGTAGAAACCTAGAAAATGGGCAGAAATAGAAAAGAGGATGATTCACTCAAAAATTTCAAAGGGAAGGAAAGGGTTTTTGCAGAAAGGTGATCCATAGGCATCACATGACTCCTCATAATTTTGGTGGAATTTTTACAGAATTATTTAAAATAGCTGTAGTGCAAAAAGAAGCATATGAAGAAAAGACAAAGCTATTAAAAGAATTTTCTATGGCAAAATTTTATTATGAAATAATTCTTATTATTATTAAACAAGTAATGAAATGTTTTCAGATGATTATCAGAGCCCAGAAATTTACTGCAAAATTTCTATATGGAGGGAAGTAAACAGAAACAAAAGGTTAAAACACTAAAGAACTTTTGTAAATCAAAATTTTTGTTTCTAGCCAAATTTTATTTAATAAAAAAAAGTAATTAAATTTTTGGGGTGTTACATGTATCCCGGTCGCTACAACTAGAACTGGATGATGAGGCATTGTTTGGATATGTTGCTTCGGGGGTCGAGAAAGGATCCCGGAGCGTTGGAACAACAACATAAATATGACTTGTGTTACACTACTCTACTTCCCCCTCTTGCTGCAAGATGGTGGTTTCCAGAAGATGCTAGTCTTCGATAGGACTAGCTTCTCCCCCTCTTATTCCGGCATTCTGCAGCTTAGTCCAGAGATACTACCCTTTTCATTGATACCGATGCATATGTAGTGTAGATCCTTGCTTGCGAGTACTTTGGATGAGTACTCACGGTTGCTTTGCTCCCCCTTTTCCCCCTTCTTTCTTCTCGCTGGTTGATGCAACCAGATGGTGGAGTCCAGGAGCCAGATGCCACACTTGACGACTGTTACTACCCCGACAGAGCCTACTACTACGTGGAGACAGCTGACGACCAGGAGTAGTTAGGAGGTCCCAGGCAGGAGGCCTTGCCTTTTCGATCGTGTTGTTTTTGTGCTAGCCTTCTTAAGGCAAACTTGTTTAACTTATGTCCGCTGACTCTTGTGTATTCGAGCTTATGTATTCGAGCCCTCGAGGCCCCTCGCTTGTAATATAAAGCTTGTATTACTTTATTTGTGTCTAGATTTGTGTTGTGATATCTTCTAGTGAGTCCCTGATCTTGGTCGTACACATTTGCGTGCATGATTAGTGTACAGTCAAATCGAGGGCGTCACAAGTTGGTATCAGAGCCGACTGCCTGTAGGAACCCCCCTTTCCAACTCCTTGGCCGAAGTCGAGTCTAGTCATTGCAAAACTTTTACTAACATGGCTGTGTGGCTTACGGGCCCACGTCGCCATTGGGTGGTATTAGGATCTTTTATTCCTCGTCTTTACTCTGGGATTCTTATCTCTCTTCTATTCGGGTTAAATGATTTTGCTTAAATCTAACTTTAGGTTCTCGAAAATACTTCCTCCCGGAGAGCCCCTTGAGTCAAGATGGTCGCTCGCTTCATCAGAAGATTCTGGAGATAATATTCGATGTTTTTCCGAGACCCTTGTGCCCTTCTCCATTGCCATTCCATATCACCGATAAATCCGTAAGGATAGCTGCATACCCTTGTCGTCCATACCTTCATTTCAATTGATCTTGTTATTACAAGATACCCTGAAATACTTCGGATATTCCGAGAATCCTTTGTGCCCGCGCAACTCCTTTTCTCGCATGAATACATGCATGAATAATTCCTCACACTCACAGGGGATTCGTTCATCCCCAGTTGTTCATGCGTTTTGCAAAGGTCTTCGAAGCGCTATTCAATCTTCCAAAATCCTCAGCAACCTATTGCTTTGGAAAGTTTTACCTGCTTGCATTATGGTTAATTCCATATGTATGGCAATATTTGTAAAATCGTTTGTGGTTGACTTTATGATCTTATTGATTCAATAGGTCGCAAATACTCGCCATTATCAGACAAACTAGAATTCGTTCCTCCAGCTCAGACGTCATTCCGAATATGAGCTGGTTCTCGACCAACCAAATTGTCGTCGATTGCACCCCTAAGTCATTTCAACTTACCCATCCTTAATCAGAGTGTTTGCTTCTGATCCCTTGATTTGGAAATCATAATTCCTTTTGCATTTGATTTTTTAAATAGTCAGTTGTTTATATAAACTGATATCCTTGCATTCTTTCTTCTTCTGGTTGAGTACCGATGCTCACATCAGATCCCTTATAGACCACCGGATCCTTTGTTGGATTTTATCCGACAGCGTCCTTCATATTCAATTACCTTGTGAGTTCCGCTATGATATATAATGCCTTGGGTAAAATATATCATGTGCTTTCTCAACCATGCTCTGCTTTCGAGCTTGTATTATTTGCTCCTGAAGTTTGCGTAGTATGAGTCTAAGATGCCCCGATGGGTTGAACTTATGCCTTCATTAATTTGTGCGAACCCGAAAGTTTTCCAAGGTTCATACTCCTCTGGTAATTCACCAGGCAAGTCTTCGCAATCAATTCATTTTTAATAGAGCAGTGAATGAAAGCTTATGCATTGAAGAAGTGGGAGTCAACCTTGAACTTTATGTTCATGCCCATGGACACGATGTAGATCTTATCATTAAAGCTTCTCTTAAATTAATTATCCCCTTGATATAAGTTCATTTTATATCTGGGATCTGGCCTTTTTCAATCGTGGTTCTGACCATGTTCTCCTTTAAATACCATTTCTCATGCAAGTTTAAGCACTTGTCTCCTACAGAGCAATACCCCCAGCCCAACCTCTACTTTGAGCTGTCGTCGAGTATTACCCCCGTGGTATCTCGAGATTATCATGGAACTGCATAGCTTCTTATGAGTTCTTCATTATGTGTTATATTTTCACCGACTGCAATTTTCCTCGGGTTCTGAGATGTTTGACACTCAAGGACCCCGATAAGTGAATCAATTCCGTACTCCGATTCAGTAGCTCTAAGTAATCTCCATTGCTTATGAGTTTATTAAATTCTTCAAGTCATATCTAGCCTGATCAGCTATATCATTATCGTGCATCTTTTTAACTGTGCTACCTGGTCCTTCTTCACGGAGCACAATTTCGGCAATGAGCTAAGCTTACGCCGATCTTCCTTGGCATATCATTTCGCCTTGAACAACTAGCTTGATTTCAAGTTTGTATTGTACTAGTGGTTTCAATAACCTTTCGCTCCATCATTCATTTGACTTGATGTCATCGCCAGTCGATTACATCCTAATGAAATCTCTCGACAAATGTGTCGTGATCACTATCAACAATGATTTGCCTTCTTCCAAGATGTGAATCGAATTCATGATGGGGAATACCATCCTTTCCCCTCGATGATTTGTATTAACATCGACAACTGTGGGGACCCCGACTTAGAAGTCGAGATCACCGAATGCACGTGTACAGTGATCCCAGAGATCAATGCTCACTGAACACACAGAAGCTGAATAACAAGAGTCTTACATCCATACATAACGTCTTACACAAATTAAGGCCATTATGGCCAAGTCTTACATAAATAAAGCCTCACGGGCTGAATAGCAAAAAACTCAAATAGCGGAAGTCTTCGATGATAAGTAGAACCCATGCCATCTGCCTTAACCCTACAGGCATTCTGACTGGGATAGCGTCCTAGTTCGCATGTTTGTCTCCAAAGAACTCTTCCTCATATTCCTGTTCCTCCATGCCTGGTCAATTAAATAACCAATGGCAAGCCAATGAGTACTTTGAATGTACTCGCAAGCAACCCATGATTTGGTTCAAAGTAACAATGCAATTGAACAATAACGAGCAATCTAGCATTGGGCTAGAATAAATGTTCTACCATCAAGTGTATGCATCAATAAACTCCCGTAACCTCGAAGACAGGTTACCGATATCAACATGAATATGAATCATCTCAACGAGTCAAGTCACCACCTTGACTCAACATACACACACACAAGGTTTCGCAAACATTGGACGTAGCCCAAGAGCGGTTACCCAACTGTCCTTGACCGTGGACACGGCTATTCGAATAGTTTTACACTCTGCAGAGGTTGCGCACTTTACCCACAAGATCCGGGAAGCTTTCTGTCACCCACGATCCCGCAGTACCTCAAGTAATCGGGAAAGCACCCGGTCATTATCTTTCCTTAGACGACACTAACATAGAGTCCACTCGTTTGTACACGGCCCTCGGGTACAAACAATAGATCACGGGACTTGCCCTAATTTCAATGTCACGCGTACCCGAAGGGACCAACGGTGTGTCCGGTGCCCTGTGAAAACAGTCATGGTCGTCTATTCAAGCACGACCCCATCCCGGGAAAGTCCTCAAGTCTTCCCGTCACTAGTAATGCGGGCACCATGCTAGTATCGGCCTAAGTAATCAATAATGCCCCGTCCCATAAGGGGTAGAGTGGTTGCACATGTATGGTTGGAATAACGGTCGCAACTTAAACCAATCTGTTTGAAAAACATCACACATACTTGTCTCGGTACACCACTTCGTCATCAAGTGGTTACCCATCTCATCATCTCCCTCGGGCATGAATGGCACCCGACGGGGTTTTTTCGAAAAGAATGCAACCACGAAGGTGTCATGGCACATATGCATCTCTAAGCATCACTACTAACCATATGCATTGCATCTAGCACATAGCAAGATCAAGAATAAAGCATGCATCATGTGGTGGTTTCAACTAGGTCACCACCGTAACTCTATCATCATGCATCGGAAACAAATGGGTTCTGGAGAACAAGTGTATCATGGTCAAAGGGCTGCTTGCCTGGATTGGCTTGGTCTTCAAAGTCTTCAAATCCTTCTCCACCTTCTTCCTCAGCAACTTCGTCAAATACGGTATCTATACGTTGCATAATAACAACGGAAAAATAAGACCACAATGAAAACAGAAAAATCAAAGTGCTCAGAAAAATGTCAACTTATTTTTGTTAAATACTAGAGGGAAAACTAAGATGGAGAAAATTCTTAGTTAGAGTTTTGGAGTTACAGAATGGAATCTAGGGATTTTAGAACAGGAGTTTTATTGTTCAAATTTGAATTTAAATTTGAACAGAACAGAAAAGTTTCATGGATATGTGTGAAAGTGACACCATTAAATAGGTTGGAATATTACAAGATTTTAGGAGTTGGAATTATTTCATTTGGACTAATATTCATTTCTGTAAAATTAATTGAATTAATTACAGAAAGAATAAAAAGAAATGGCCCTGTGCCACTGGGCCAGAGCGGCCACAGTGCACGGCCCAGGGCATCTAGGCCAGCCGCTCGGGCGCCAGCGCGCGCACGTCAGGGTTTTAAACCTGACGGGCGGGGCCCAGCGGTCAGCGGCTGCGAGGGGAGAGAGGGAGCGGTGAGGATGACAGGCGGGGCCCGCCTGTCATCTTCAACCTCTCGGCCACGGCCACGGCGAGCTCACCGGCAACGATTCCGGGCACGGCAGAGCCAACGGAGGGCAGGGATGGACTCAGCAGCGAGTCGCGGATGCAGTGGTGGTGGTGCGACTCGCCGGGGAGGTCGGGTTCGTCGGCGGCGAGGTGGGACGGCGGAGGGTCGTCGGGAAGCTGCTTGCTAGCTCGTTTCCGGCAGCTGCAGAAGGGGAAAAGGGAGGGGAATGCATCAGTGATGTGCGGCGGTTCTAAATCGAGCGAAAGGAGGGGCGGAGGAGGCCTGTACTGCGAGATCGCCGGCTGCCCGACGCGGCGGAGCTCCGGCCGATCCTGACCACTAGGGCTCTCTGGGGACGAGCGAGTGGTGCTGGCGGGCTAAAGGGGATGAGGGGAGGCTGTTGGTACCGTTGGAGAGGCCTGGGCACGCTTATATAGCCGAGCCCACGGTCCACCGTGGACTCGTGTGCCGGCGAGGTTGCAGACGAGGCCAAAGGGGGTTCTGGTGCCTGTGATTGAGCCGGGGAGGCTCATGGACGAGTCCTACGCCTAGTCGAGGGGAGAGGAGGAGCGGGGAGGCTTCCAGACAGCGCGCGCATGTGAGGCCGACGAGTGGAGGCTGCGGGCGGCCGGCGCGCGTGTGGAGATGGCCACTGGAGGGCGTAGGAGGAGGGGGACAGCACCGGTGGAGGTTGCGGACATCGAGGGGCGTTGGGAGGCGTGAGGGTAGAGCTCGAGGCTGTCGGCTGCGCTGGATTGGGCGAAGCTACAGTGCGGGGGCGCACTGTAGCACGCTCTGGAGCGGCCTTATCGCATGCCATGGCATGCCATTGGCCCTCTGGGCGCGTCCACCGTGTCTGGGGGGTCCAGGGTGATGCAAGTAGCTCGTTTGTGGCTTTGGATGCTCTGGAGATGCTGTGAGAGAGAAGAGGAGCTGGTGACTTGGTAGAAAATGGCTGTCCAGCAGGGTGAACTACGGTTTTTACCCCTCAATCATTGAGCTGGAGACATGGGAGAGTTACTGGAGGTAGCTAGTAACCAGATGAAGTTGTGGTAAAAAGTTGAGGCCAAGGTAAATAGTAAAAGTGATCAAGATGGTAGTTTTGGTAAAATAGCAGAAGGTGTTTGATCAGTGTTTGGTCAAGCAAATGATCTCCACTTGCCATGACACTTAACAGGATTGAATGTTATAAGGAAATAGGGTGTTTCACCAAATTTGGGCTCATTTGAAGAAACTAGCCAATGTAACTTTGGTGAACCCTAGAAATCAACAGAAATGGCTTCATCTTGTTTGAGTCAAGCTAATCATCTCCCCATGATGCACCACTTGGTGTAGTTTCATCATTTGGGGTATTGATCATGCCCACAAAGATTGAAGCTCCAGGTAAAGAGTTGGTAATGTAAAGTTGTTCAAATTTGCATTTGAACAGAAAGGGTTTTGGGGTATTTTGATCAAGTTGCTCTACTCCAATTCTTGTGCCATTTGGTCTAGATGCCTTATTAGGCCTTTCAAGCATGTGCACCAAGTTTGAGAGCATTTGGATAAGTTTGGCAATGTAAAGTTGCTCAAACTTAAAATATGGATAGAATGGTTATGAAGGGTTTTGAGGATGTTTTCTTGCTTCCCAAGGCATGGAACTTGGCAAGATCATCAAATATGCCATATATGACATGATAGAATTTCCCTGGAATTTTTGGAGAATATTTCCTTTGTAAATATTTCAAAAGCTTGAAATATCCAGAAAAGGTTTTGGAAGGATTTGTCCAATATTTTGAACATGACCATGTGTTGAAACTCTTATATATGGACAATATATGTCATATGAGTCTCCCTGAATTTTGGCAAATATTTTTGAAATATTTAAATAATTTTTTTCCTATTAAAGACCATTTCTGGCCTTAAGAAAAAGATTTTAAATAAAATAGGAAAATAACTTTTAAAATTATACTTTTGTGGTTTCTGGGAGTCCTATGACTACTAGGTCTCAAATACACCTTTTGAAATAATTTTCTCACCCTAAATCAAGCACTTGCAGTGCAAACCTCAATTCAGGGGTTTTTGGAATACTAAATTTATAAAATAGATTTTGGCCAAATTTATTTTGTAAGAAAATACTATACTGCTATACAACACATGGCATGATCATTGGGCAGAAGTTTTGGGTATCGGGATGAATTCTACAAGAGGTAATAGTTGACTTTAATGAGCACATAAAAAGCACATGAAGAAAAACTCAATTCCAAATAAAAGCCAAATGATGCCAAAAAAAAATTGCTGGTCCAAATTTTCATGCTTCATTGATGCAAATAACATGTTACAAAATGCAGGGTGTGACAGACCTACCCCCCTTACAAGAATCTCGTCCCCGAGATTCCTAAACTAGGTCTTAAAAGAGATAGGGAAACTCGGATCTAAGATAGTCTTCATGTTCCCAGGTTGCTTCTGCTTCCGTGTGGTTGCTCCACTGGACCTTGAAGTACTTGATGGTGCGGCTTCGTGTCCGTCGTTCTGCTTCATCCAGAATGCGAATGGGCATCTCGCGGTAGGTCAAATCAGGCTGCAGGTCAATGGCTTGGTGATCAGCATCCTTGTAGAGATTAGGCTTGTCCGGAACTTGGAGACATTTCCGGAGTTGTGACACGTGGAATACGTTGTGCACCTCAGATAGCTCAGGTGGTAGTTCCAATTGGTAAGCCACTTCTCCTCGTCGGTCGGTGATCTTGAAAGGGCCAATGAATCTCGGTGCAAGTTTCCCTTTAACATGGAAACGCTTGGTTCCCTTTAGAGGGGTTACTCGCAGGTACACATGATCTCCGACACGGAAACTCATGTCTCGGCGTCGAGTGTCAGCATAACTCTTCTGCCTTGACTTGGCTGCCTTCAAACATTCTCTGACTAGTTGGACTTGCTCTTCTGCTGCGCGGAGAATATCCGGTTGAAAGACTAGCCCTTCTCCAGTCTCTGACCAGTTGAGGGGTATGCGACATCTGCGTCCGTACAACATCTCAAATGGTGCCATCTGAAGGCTCGACTGGTAACTGTTGTTATAGGAGAACTCGGCAAAAGGGAGACAATCTTCCCACTTGGCTCCATATGCCAAGACACAGGCTCGGAGCATGTCTTCGAGAATTTGATTTACTCGTTCTGTCTGACCTCCGGTCTGTGGGTGGAAAGCTGTGCTGAAAGAGAACTTGGTTCCCAAGGCTTCTTGCAATCTTTTCCAGAACCTTAAAGTAAACTGGGTGCCTCGATCTGACACAATTTCTTGTGGAACACCATGGAGGCTCATGATTCGGTTGATATAGAGAGTTGCCAACTGGTTGCCTGAATAAGTTGTCTTGACAGGAATGAAATGGGCCACCTTGGTCAAATGGTCGACTATGACCCAGATGGAGTCATGTCCTCTATTCGACCTTGGTAATCCAGTGATGAAGTCCATTCCGACTTTGTCCCACTTCCACTCGGGAACCTTGAGTGGCTGGAGCAATCCAGCGGGTCGCTGATATTCAGCCTTGACCCTTTGGCACACATCACACTTTGCAACATAGGTTGCAATCTCTCTTTTCATCCCGTGCCACCAGAATCGTGACTTCAAGTCTTGATACATCTTGGTTCCTCCGGGGTGGATGGAATACGGAGTGTCGTGGGCTTCTTGCAGGATAAGGTTCTTCAGCTCCGTCTTGTGTGGTATGCAGATGCGGCCCTTGTACCAAACAATCCCGTGCTCGTCTTCAGAGAATCCTGGGGCCTTGCCTAGCTTCATCTTCTTCTTGATGCCTTCAATGCTTGCATGTCCAACTTGTGCCTTCTTGACTTCGTCCATCAGGGTCGGTCTGACTTCCAAATGATCCAGAAATCCAGGGGTGACCAATTCCAAACTGAATTGTTCGAGTTCCTTAAACAAGGCTGGCTGCCTCTTTTGAATAATAGCATTCAAAGAGCAAGCCTTCCTGCTTAAGGCATCGGCCACCACGTTAGCCTTCCCAGGGTGATATTGAACACTGAGGTCATAGTCTTTGATGAGTTCCAACCATCTTCGTTGCCTCATGTTCAATTCCTTTTGGGTGAAAATGTACTTCAGACTTTTGTGGTCTATGCATATCTCACACCGTTTCCCTAGGAGGTAATGCCGCCATGTCTTCAAGGCATGAACCACTGCTGCTAACTCAAGATCGTGAGTAGCGTAGTTCTCCTCATGAGGTCGTAGCTGCCTGGAGAGGTATGCTATGACTCGGCCTTCTTGCATCAGAACGCTTCCCAATCCGGTCCGAGAGGCATCACAATATATCACGAACTCCTTGTGAATATCAAGTGTCGCCAGAACTGGGGCGGTGGTCAATCTCTTCTTAAGCTCTTGGAAGCTCTCTTCACATTTTGGCGTCCGCTCGAACTTCTTGTCCTTTTTGAGGAGCTGAGTCATTGGCCAGGCAATGCTAGAGAATCCTTCCACGAATTTGCGGTAATAGCCCGCAAGCCCGAGGAAGCTTCTGACTTCCTTGACGGTCGTTGGAGATTGCCATTGGGTCACAGCTTCGATCTTTGCGGGATCAACTGATAATCCTTCTTCGATCAAGACATGACCTAAGAATCCAACTTTATGCAGCCAGAATTCACACTTGCTGATTTGGCATAAAGTTGGTGCTCCCGAAGCTTGTCTAGGACCATCCTCAAATGTTGCTCTTGTTCTTCCTCCGTCTTCGAGAAGACAAGAATGTCATCGATGAAGACAACAACAAACTTGTCCAAATATTCCATGAAGACTTTATTCATGAGATACATGAAGTAAGCTGGGGCATTGGTTAACCCAAAGGACATGACCGTGCACTCGTACAGGCCATATCTGGTTACGAATGCCGTCTTCGGAATATCTTGGGGTCTGATCTTCAGCTGGTAGTACCCAGATCTGAGGTCGATCTTGGATAACACCTTGGCTCCGCTGAGCTGATCAAACAGATCTTCGATCTTGGGAAGTGTATATTTGTTCTTGATTGTAACTTCATTGAGGGAACGATAGTCAATGCATAAGCGGATGGTACCATCCCTCTGTGCCACAAACAGAACAGGAGATCCCCAAGGGGAGGCACTCGGGCGGATAAATCCCTTCCTCAGCTGCTCTTCCAGTTGCTTCTTCAACTCGGCTAATTCTTCTGTCCCCATTCTATAAAGCTTCTTATAGATGGGTCCTGCTCCGGGCACGAGCTCGATGATGAACTTAATGTCACGGTCAGGGGGCATTCCCGGTAGCTCATCTGGAAAGACATCAGGATACTCACATACCACCGGTACTTGCTCTAGCCCAACTTCAGATAGACAATTGACTTGAGCGGCTTGAGCGGAAGAGGAGTTGGAAGCAAACTTGACTTCGACTCCTTGGTCATTGGTCACAGTGACTGCCCGATTGTCATAGTCTAACAAGCCTTGGTGCTTGCTGAGCCAATCCATCCCTAAGATCACATCCAAGCCTTGCGATCTCAGGACGATAAGGTCTGCTAGGAAGTCTACACCGTTAATGGTAATACTGACTCCTTTATAGCCTATCTTGGCCCTCATCTCTGCTCCGGGGGTTTGTACCACCATAGGGTTATTCAGGGGTGTAGGGGTCATGCCACTTTTTAATGCAAATCTTTGAGTGACAAATGAATGCGTTGCTCCAGAATCAAACACGACAGTTGCAGGTGCTGAGTTGACAAGGAACGTACCCAGCACGACGTCCGGGTCTTCCTGGGCTTCTTCAGCAGTGACGTGATTTACACGCCCCTTCCCCTGGTTAGGCGGGTTGCGAGGAGCTGGATTCCTTGGTGGCATCCCGCGGCCTTGTCCTGGGTTCTGCGCATTGGGGCGCGGGGCATCAGGCTTCTTGTTGGGGCACACCCTTGAGATGTGTCCTGACTGACCACATCCAAAGCAAGTGACTTAGTTTGGATTGTTGATCTTGTTGCCACCACTGTTATTGGGGTTGAAAGCTGGCCTTGGGTTGGCATACTGCTGAGGCTGATAGTTGGTGCGAGGTGCAGGAGCACTTGGTTGCTGATAGGTTGGCTTGGCCGGGACTGACTGCCACGGACGAGGCTTCTGGTTGCTGGAACTTCCCTTGTTGACCATCTTGCGCTTGCGAGTGTCTTCCAAAGCACGCCGCTTGTCTTCAAGCATAAGTGCCTTGTTCACCAGGTCAGGGAAGGTTGGGCAGTCGCACACGACAAGCGAATACTGCAGAGTCTGGTTGAGGCCTTCCATGAAGCGCTCCCTTTTTGCAGCATCAGTGCTGACATCTTTAGGGGCATACCTTGACAGAACACTGAAGTTCTACATGTACTCCTTGACAGTGCCACTTCCTTGCTTTAGGGCTCAGAACTCACGCTTTTTGATAGCCATGATTCCGGAAGGAATGTGGGCTTTGCGGAATTCTGCCTTGAAGTTGACCCAAGTGATGTCTTGTTCAGCATGCATGACCTTGAATCCATCCCACCAAGCTCTAGTTGTCCCCCCGAGGCAGTGGGCTGCATAAGCCACCTTCTCGCGGTCTTCGGTGCATCCGACTAGTTCCAGTAAGTCCTCAATGGTGCGGACCCAGTCGTCTGCATCCAGGGGTTCAGCAGTCTCGAAGAAAGTTGGCGGTGCATGCTTCTTGAACTCTGCCAACGTGGAACGTCCATTGCCATTCCCCGCCGGCTGGCGGTTGTTGGTGACAGCTTGAGCAATCAACTGAAGGGCTGCAGTGTTGGCTTGGCGTTCCTCTCGGAAAGCTTGGAGAAGCTGATCCATGTCCATGTTTGGAGGAGGTGGTGGTGGTGGAGCTTGGTCGTTGGTTTGGTCGTGGCCTGCCTCTGACTGAGCGGATGCTCTGGCTTCAGGCTGCTGGGTAGAGGTACCAGTACGAGTTACAACAGGCATCCTGTTGGAGCGGTAAAAGGTCTCATGACTCGGAAGAGGGAAAGCAAGATAGATGGGTGCCTAGTAAGGGGGTGGGTGTGACACTAATCAAATCATGCAAGGGCCGAAAGGCCAAAACACATTCATTAAAATCCAAACGGGTGATGCAGTCGTTTACACATTCCCAAAGGAAGAATACGACATACATCCAAACACAACAAAAGCAAACACTAGATGGTTTCGTATGAACCATACAAGGACTCAACTGCGCATAGGGTTACACGACCTATCCTACCGTAGAGGTCACAACTGGCATATCCGAGTAGCGAATAATGCCTAAGCGGCGGAATGCTCGGTCGCGTATTCCGGCTCTTCTGGGTCTTCCTCCTTATCTTCATCTGTCTGGGCCCCCTTGTCACTTCAGGGTGTGGGGGAGTGGAGGAGTTGGATACGATGGTGCTTCGTCGGTGGTGCAGGGAAAAGCTTGCGATATTCCCTTGCAGTCATCCGTCGTCGCCGAGGTGGTTCTTCATTCTTGGAAGATACATCTGCGGAGGGCCTTCCGCCTCGGTATGCGATAGCGGACTGTCCGGAAGGTGCTCCTTCCTTCTTGATCCTATTTGTCTTCTCTTGAGCTCGGCGAAGAAGTGCCTTGGTCTTGTGAAGTTCTTATCGAAGCTTCATTGATTTCGAGGCCAAGTCTTGTGCCAAGCTGTCGGCACATAGACTGAAGTAGGTCTAGAACCGAAGCGAGAGTCCTTCCTTCAGTGGAGGGGCTAGTGCGCTGCTTTCATCTTCACCTTCCTTCCGGTAAGGCAAGAAGCGAGTTGTCATCTTGGCTGCCATCTCCGGAAGAAGCTCGCGGAGACGGGTTAGTGCCTTGAGTGCAGCAGCCTCGACAGCGAGAGGTAGTGTTGCCATCTGGGGTCTCTCGAAGAACCAACTTGTGGGAGGATCGTTTGCCTTCACGATCACTTCCACATGGTATTCCACCTCAGTGTCGCTAACCCAATGCTCAAGGTATGTGAGGATGGGCGCTCGGTGGAACTGACACTCCTGGAGGCTATCTTCGAGAAGCAAGGGAAACCCAGTGGTCAGGTGCTCTTCGGGTATAGCGGCCATCTACAAAGGCGGAATAGGAGAGGTTAATAAGCTGATGAAATCTCAGGTTTAGAAAAGAAGAGAGGTTCAGAAGGTTTTTCAAAAAAAGGGTCTCATCTATCTAACGTCCATGCTAACTAAGGCTTCCTACAGTCAGGATGGCTCTGATACCAGCTCTGTGGGGACCCCGACTTAGAAGTCGAGATCACCGAATGCACGTGTACAGTGATCCCAGAGATCAATGCTCACTGAACACACAGAAGCTGAATAACAAGAGTCTTACATCCATACATAACGTCTTACACAAATTAAGGCCATTATGGCCAAGTCTTACATAAATAAAGCCTCACGGGCTGAATAGCAAATAACTCAAATAGCGGAAGTCTTCGATGATAAGTAGAACCCATGCCATCTGCCTTAACCCTACAGGCATTCTGACTGGGATAGCGTCCTAGTTCGCATGTTCGTCTCCAAAGAACTCTTCCTCATATTCCTGTTCCTTCATGCCTGGTCAATTAAATAACCAGTGGCAAGCCAATGAGTACTTTGAATGTACTCGCAAGCAACCCATGATTTGGTTCAAAGTAACAATGCAATTGAACAATAACGAGCAATCTAGCATTGGGCTAGAATAAATGTTCTACCATCAAGTGTATGCATCAATAAACTCCCGTAACCTCGAAGACAGGTTACCGATATCAACATGAATATGAATCATCTCAACGAGTAAAGTCACCACCTTGACTCAACATACACACACACAAGGTTTCGCAAACATTGGACGTAGCCCAAGAGCGGTTACCCAACTGTCCTTGACCGTGGACACGGCTATTCGAATAGTTTTACACTCTGCAGAGGTTGCGCACTTTACCCACAAGATCCGGGAAGCTTTCGTGTCACCCACGATCCCGCAGTACCTCAAGTACTCGGGAAAGCACCCGGTCATTATCTTTCCTTAGACGACACTAACATAGAGTCCACTCGTTGGTACACGGCCCTCGGGTACAAACAATAGATATCGGGACTTGCCCTAATTTCAATGTCACGCGTACCCGAAGGGACCAACGGTGTGTCCGGTGCCCTGTGAAAACAATCATGGTCGTCTATCCAAGCACGACCCCGTCCCGGGAAAGACCTCAAGTCTTCCCATCACTAGTAATGCGGGCACCATGCTAGTATCGGCCTAAGTAATCAATAACGCCCCGTCCCATAAGGGGTAGAGTGGTTGCACATGTATGGTTGGAATAACGGTCGCAACTTAAACCAATCCGTTTGAAAACATCACACATACTTGTCTCGGTACACCACTTCGTCATCAAGTGGTTACCCATCTCATCATCTCCCTCGGGCATGAATGGCACCCGACGGGGTTTTTCGAAAAGAATGCAACCACGAAGGTGTCATGGCACACATGCATCTCTAAGCATCACTACAAACCATATGCATTGCATCTAGCACATAGCAAGATCAAGAATAAAGCATGCATCATGTGGTGGTTTCAACTAGGTCACCACCGTAACTCTATCATCATGCATCGGAAACAAATGGGTTCCAGAGAACAAGTGTATCATGGTCAAAGGGTTGCTTGCCTGGATTGGCTTGGTCTTCAAAGTCTTCAAATCCTTCTCCACCTTCTTCCTCAGCAACTTCGTCAAATACGGTATCTATACGTCGCATAATAACAACGGAAAAATAAGACCACAATGAAAACAGAAAAATCAAAGTGCTCAGAAAAATGTCAACTTATTTTTGTTAAATACTAGAGGGAAAACTAAGATGGAGAAAATTCTTACTTGGAGTTTTTGAGTTACAGAATGGAATCTAGGGATTTTAGAACATGAGTTTTATTGTTCAAATTTGAATTTAAATTTGAACAGAACAGAAAAGTTTCATGGATATGTGTGAAAGTGACACCATTAAATAGGTTGGAATATTACAAGATTTTAGGAGTTGGAATTATTTCATTTGGACTAATATTCATTTCTGTAAAATTAATTGAATTAATTACAGAAAGAATAAAAAGAAATGGCCCTGTGCCACTTGGCCAGAGCGGCCACAGTGCATGGCCCAGGGCATCTAGCCCAGCCGCTCGGGCGTCAGCGCGCGCACGTCAGGGTTTTAAACCTGACGGGCGGGGCCCAGCGGTCAGCGGCTGCGAGAGGAGAGAGGGAGCGATGAGGATGACAGGCGGGGCCCGCCTGTCATCTTCAACCTCTCGGCCACGGCGACGATTCCGGGCACGGCGGAGCCAACGGAGGGCAGGGACGGACTCAGCAGCGAGTCGCGGATGCAGTGGTGGTGGTGCGACTCGCCGGGGAGGTCGGGTTCGTCGGCGGCGAGGTGGGACGGCGGAGGGTCGTCGGGAAGCTGCTGGCTAGCTCGTTTCCGGCAGCTGCGGAAGGGGAAAAGGGAGGGGAATGCATCAGTGATGTGCGGTGGTTCTAAATCGAGCAAAAGGAGGGGCGGAGGAGGCCTGTACTGCGAGATCGCCGGCTGCCCGACGCGGCGGAGCTCCGGTCGATCCCGAGCACTGGGGCTCTCTGGGGACGAGCGAGTGGTGCTGGCGGGCTAAAGGGGATGAGGGGAGGCTGTTGGTGCCGTTGGAGAGGCCTGGGCACGCTTATATAGCCGAGCCCAAGGTCCACCGTGGACTCGTGCGCCGGCGAGGT
The DNA here is from genome assembly GCA_902687465.1 of Secale cereale. Classification (NCBI taxonomy): domain Eukaryota; kingdom Viridiplantae; phylum Streptophyta; class Magnoliopsida; order Poales; family Poaceae; genus Secale; species Secale cereale. The sequence goes on from LR738710.1 coordinate 77,911,373, forward strand.
TGCAGGCGAGGCCAGAGGGGGTTCTGGTGCCTGTGATTGAGCCGGGGAGGCTCATGGACGAGTCCTACGCCTAGTCGAGGGGAAAGGAGGAGCGGTGAGGCTTCCAGACAGTGCGCGCGTGTGAGGCCGACGAGTGGAGGCTGCGGGCGGCCGGCGCGCGTGTGGAGACGGCCACTGGAGGGCGTAGGAGGAGGGGGACAGCACCGGTGGAGGTTGCGGACGTCGAGGGGCGTTGGGAGGCGTGAGGGGAGAGCTCGAGGCTGTCGTCTGCGCTGGATTGGGCGAAGCTACAGTGCGGGGGCGCACTGTAGCGCGCTCTGGAGCGGCCTTATCGCATGCCATGGCATGCCATTGGCCCTTTGGGCGCGTCCACCGTGTCTGGGGGGTCCAGGGTGATGCAAGCAGCTCGTCTGTGGCTTTGGATGCTCTGGAGATGCTGTGAGAGAGAAGAGGAGCTGGTGACTTGGTAGGAAATGGCTGTCCAGCAGGGTGAACTAGGGTTTTTACCCCTCAAGCATGGAGCTGGAGACATGGGAGAGTTACTGGAGGTAGCTAGTAACCAGATGAAGCTGTGGTAAAAAGTTGAGGCCAAGGTAAATAGTAAAAGTGATCAAGATGGTAGTTTTGGTAAAATAGCAGAAGGTGTTTGATCAGTGTTTGGTCAAGCAAATGATCTCCACTTGCCATGACACTTAACAGGATTGAATGTTATAAGGAAATAGGGTGTTTCACCAAATTTGGGCTCATTTTAAGAAACTAGCCAATGTAACTTTGGAGAACCCTAGAAATCAACGGAAATGGCTTCATCTTGTTTGAGTCAAGCTAATCATCTCCCCTTGATGCACCACTTGGTGTAATTTCATCACTGGGGGTATTGATCATACCCACAAAGTTTGAAGCTCCAGGTAAAGAGTTGGTAATGTAAAGTTGTTCAAATTTGCATTTGAACAGAAAGGGTTTTGGGGTATTTTGATCAAGTTGCTCTACTCCAATTCTTGTGCCATTTGGTCTAGATGCCTTATTAGGCCTTTCTAGCATGTGAACCAAGTTTGAGAGCATTTGGATAAGTTTGGCAATGTAAAGTTTCTCAAACTTCAAATATGGACGGAATGGTTATGAAGGGTTTTGAGGATGTTTTCTTGCTTCCCAAGGTATGGGACTTGGCAAGATCATCAAATATGCCATATATGACATGATAGAATTTCCCTGGAATTTTTGGAGAATATTTCCTTTGTAAATATTTCAAAAGCTTGAAATATCCAGAAAAGGTTTTGGAAGGATTTGTCCAATATTTTGAACATGACCATGTGTTGAAACTCTTATATATGGACAATATATGTCATATGAGTCTCCCTAAATTTTGGCAAATATTTTTGAAATATTTAAATAATTTTTTTCCTATTAAAGACCATTTCTGGCCTTCAGAAAAAGCTTTTAAATAAAATAGGAAAATAACTTTTAAAATTATACTTTTGTGGTTTCTGGGAGTCCTATGACTACTAGGACTCAAATACACCTTTTGAAATAATTTTCTCACCCTAAATCAAGCACTTGCAGTGCAAACCTCAATTCAGGGGTTTTTGGAATACTAAATTTATAAAATAGATTTTGGCCAAATTAATTTTGTAAGAAAATACTATACCGTTATACAACACATGGCATGATCATTGGGCAGAAGTTTTGGGTATGGGTATGAATTCTACAAGAGGTAATAGTTGACTTTAATGAGCACATAAAAAGCACATGAAGAAAAACTCAATTCCAAATAAAAGCCAAATTATGCCAAAAAAAATTGCTGGTCCAAATTTTCATGCTTCATTGATGCAAATAACATGTTACAAAATGCAGGGTGTGACAACAACATTCTTGCATTCCCTCCAACACAAACTTGTTCTTGTTTTGTGTTATACCTTGAGTTCCTTGTTATCCGACTTATGATATGCTCTACCTTGGAGTATTACCATCTTTTACGTCAAGAATGTCATGAGAATTTCACCACCTCTTAAGGATTCGTGATATAGTAATACTTCTCGACATCCCCGTTCATATCTTGGTTCTCGTGTTGTTTCTAACCGGAATACCGACCATTGAACTAGGATCAACTACTTCAGGAAGAGCAAACAGGACCGAGAAGATCCGTTAGAATGTCGTAACCAACTCTTTTCCCCTTACCTCCCTGTCGTGGTTCTAGGTCTGATAGTGAAGGTAGGGGGTAGGAATGGAGAGGCAAGGTCCTAGCTATGGCGCAGTTGTACACAGAGTGTTTTGCGAGTTCGGGCCCTTCTCGGAGGAAGTAAAAGCCCTACGTCTCGTGGCCGGATGCTTGGTCTAGTGATGTATGTATGTATGTGTTACAGAGGTGCCAACCCTTGTTCTGGAGGAGGGGGGTGGCTTATATAGTATGCCAAGACCCCGGCCATGCTCCACGTTACTAAGGGTTTAAAGGTACATTAAGGCAGGCATTACTGATAACGCCTGCAGTAAAGGGTAGTTATGGGGTTTATTACAGTGAGTAAATATAAGACCGTTGCCGTCCAAGAGGCGTTTAGTCTTTGGGGGTCGAGTGCCTAATCCGGTCGAGTGGAGTTGAGTCGTCCTGGGTACGTGGGTCAGTCGAATGAAGCGTCGCCTTGGACCATCTCAGTCGACTGTCTCCACCGCCGTAGGTCTTGTCTTTTGATCTCTTGGGATAGTGACCTTGGGAGGGGCCTTTAGGTCTGGCCTATGACCCTACCCTAGGTGTGTAACCTCGTCACTCCCCTCTTAAATCTCGGGACGAGATTTCTTGTAGTAGAGGAGATTTGTAACACCCCGAGATTCATGCTAGAGTAATTCTAACTTAATGATGCCATGTTACCATGTTAGTTAAGCCTAATTGCCCCTGGTTAAAAAAATCAAACTCAAATTCAAATACAAATCATAGGTGAAATTCAAAATTTCAAAAACATGAAAACTAAATTGTTCATAATGTTCCAGATAATTCCTAAGTAATTATGTTGAGGAAAACAACATCACCTAAATAACCAAAGTGCCCCTAGGATTTTAAAACAGTGCCCAAAACAACCCCTTTACTTTGTTTTCATTTATATAAAATTTAAATGAAATTATCTTGCCTCAAAACCTTTTTATGGCAGTGCCAAATATTGCAAAGTATTTATGTGGCACACTTTCCTATTTGAGGGAAGTCTTTTTGTGGCCTAACTTTTTGCAGATCAGAAAAGTTTAAAGAAATCAAAAAAGGAGTAAGAGAAAAGGCCGAAACATCACTGTGCACTCTGGCCTAATGGCTACAGCAGCACGGCCCAAGGCCACCTGGGCCTTTTCCCCTTCCTCTGTACAGAGTACAGAGAGCAGCCATGGCATTGCGGCCATCCCACAGCGCCATGGCCGGATGGCCACCACGTCGACTCCCTTTGGCCTATAAGAATGCTCCCCCGAAACCCTAGCACGATCTCATCCATTCCCCCCTCTTTCCCCCCATCGCCCCTCCTATTCTTCGCGAATTCGATCTCGAAATCACTCGCGGTCACCGCTGCCTCGCCGTAGTTGTCGCGGCCACCGGCGTCTCCGGCGTGCGGGAGCACGTCCAGGAGGTCCGCCACGGCCATCTTCATCCGTCCCGGGGACCAGCTCAAGCAGGGACGCCCTCGAGCTGACGTCGTATTCGTCCTCTTCGTCCGGCTGTCACCACCTCGCCGTCGTTGCGGTCGCTCCGGTCCACCCCGACCCTGCCTGAGCACGTCAAAGGACGCATTGTGAGCTCCTCCCCCATTCCCCCTGCATGCCCTCTCGATCTGTTGCCATAGCTACCGTCCCCGAGCTCGTCCGAGCCCTCGCGTATGAGTACCCATACGTGATGTATTGTGCTGCTCCTGTGCCGCTGCTTCTGCTGATTCTTTGCTGCTTGCCGCGGAGCTGCTGCTTGGTCGCGGCTACCGCTCGCTCCGGCTGCTCCTTTGTCGCTGCTGCCGCTACTCCCCGCTCTGCTCGCCACTGCTCTGTCGGGTGCGTTGCTCCGCGTATTTCTCTTGCTACTGCTGCCTCCCCTCGCTTGCTTGCTGCGGCTGGTACTGCTTCTTCGCCGCTACTACTACTTTAGCTGCTGCTCTAGCTACTACAAATGGCCATGGATGTGGCCATGTTATGTGCGTTTGTTTGCACGACCGGCTGTGCCTCTGGCCGGCTTAAATAATTAGAGATAGATTACTTTTAGGATTAGATTAGTGGACTAAATAGCCTAATGTGCAGATGGCATGTGGCCCCACTAGTTTAACTTAGTTTAGACTAATTAAATTGCACCTATGACACTTACATGTGGACCACACCTACGTCTTTGACTAGTCAAAATTGACTTGGTCAACTTGAATTAAAAGTAATTTAGAAAATCTAGAATATTAATAAAACTTTGAAAATTAATAGAAAATAAACCGTAGCTTGGATTAAAATAATTTATATATGAAAGATGATCAGAAAAATAAGACGAATCCAAATATGCCACTCACTTACCTACCACACACCTTCAGCATGATGAACATGGAACTTTTCCCTCCGTTTCATCTGACCGATAATTTCCCGGAGCTGGAAAATACCTCCGTATAATTTCCCGCTCCGACCGACATGCGTAGTACTACGTTAGGTCACCGCTAGCATAGCCTGCCATCATGTCATGTGATGTGATGCTTTGATTGATGAGTTATTTATTGTGTTCTCCCTCTGTTTCTAATTTTCGGTAGACTCCAATACCGTAATAGACCCCGAGACCATTGATGCTTCGGTGTTCGACTACGGCTACGCTTTTGAAGATTCCTTTCGTCTGCCAGAGCAACCAGGCAAGCCAACCCCCCTTGATCATTCCGATATCGCCCACTCTTGATGCTTGCATTAGAACTGCTACTGCTTTTTGTATGATCCTATTCTGATGCATAGCCTGTTGTTGATACTGCTTTCATACCTTACATGTTTATACTAAATTGCTTAGTATAGGCTGGTTAGAGATCCACCAGTGACCCACTACCTTGTCCCGACTGCCCCGCTGGATTATCAGAAGACCCGATCAACGGGATCGAAGACCAGGACCCGGGACCGCACATCACTTCCCCCTTAGTTGCTCGACACTACTAGGTTACTATCGAGTGCCGAGGGTGAGGCCTCATCAGCACTTCTGATATTAACCTTGTAGGTTAGTTCATCGGTTGTGGTCATCGAGGGCGATTCCTCTTTCTCCACTCCCGATAACGACATTGTCATGCAACTCCTCAAGAGTGGACCTCGAGGGTGACTCCTCTTTCGTTCACCTTGATGATAAACATCAGGTGGAATTCCATCGAGGGTGATTTCCTCATATTTTCCTTTGGTGTCAGACACACAGTTACTATGGTTACTATGACTTTACACTGAACCTGGTTACTAAAGACGGGTCGACCCTAAGGGGTACCCGCGCGAGCTTAATTGCGAGTGATGTGTAGTCGGGTTGACCTGGAAGGTGCTCGCGAGGTAAATACGAGGCGTGGCCGGGCACTCGCCTTTGCCGCAAGTCCTCGAGACGGGGCGATGGGGTCACATGTTCGTGAGTCTCTGCTCGTTACAGCGCGTTCCCAAGACACTAAACGGTTTGGATATTTGATCCGAGGGGCCTCTGGCCCGATAGCGCTAACCATCACGTGGGCATAGTATGGGCGTTCTGCGTCGTATGCATCAGCCAAAGCTTAACTGACGTCATTGCGACTGAGCGGCGCGTGCCGGGTTGGACTGCGTAAGCACCTACCTTTTTAAGGAGGTTGCCCAGGTCTGCTCACCGGCCGCGTACACAACGTGCAGGAGTTCCCGGGGCGATTGGCCCATGACCCCTGGGGGCATAGGATTTAGTCCGGCGTGCATGACCTCTCTATTAAGCCTTGGTCGGGTTGCGGCGTATTGTTTGGCCGAGGGTGGGCATGACTTGATGGTGTCTCCGGCGGGAGTTAAGCAAGCGTGATGGGTAAGTTGGTGCACCCCTACAGGGAAGAAAACATTTATCGATAGCCTGTCCTACGGTAACAGACACTTGGAGTTGTATCCCGATCACTACAACTAGAACTGGATGATGACGCATTGTTTGGATATGTTGCTTCGGGGGTCGAGAAAGGATCCCGTAGCGTTGGAACAACAACATAAATATGACTTATGTTACACTACTCTACTTCCCCCTCTTGGTGCAAGACGGTGGTTTCCAGAAGATGCTAGTCTTCGATAGGACTAGCTTCTCCCCCTCTTATTCCGGCATTCTGCAGCTTAGTCCATAGATACTACCCTTTTCATTGATATCGATGCATATGTAGTGTAGATCCTTACTTGCGAGTACTTTGGATGAGTACTCGCGGTTGCTTTGCTCCCCCTTTTCCCCCTTCTTTCTTCTTGCTGGCTGATGCAACCAGATGGTGGAGTCCAGGAGCCAGATGCCACACTTGACGACTGTTACTACCCCGATGGAGCCTACTACTAAGTGGAGACAGCTGACGACCAGGAGTAGTTAGGAGGTCCCAGGCAGGAGGCCTTGCCTTTTCGATCGTGTTGTTTTTGTGCTAGCCTTCTTAAGGCAAACTTGTTTAACTTATGTCTGTACTCAGATATTGTTGCTTCTGCTGACTCTTGTGTATTCGAGCTTATGTATTCGAGCCCTCGAGGCCCCTGGCTTGTAATATAAAGCTTGTATTATTTTATTTGTGTCTAGAGCACTGTTCAAGATATCTTCCGATATGCCGATAAATCGGCCGATTTATCGCTTACCGTTGTCTGACCGATAAGATAAATCGGCCGATAAATCAGCCGATATGGCGTTAAATCGGCCGATATGCCGATAAACTGGCCGATTTACCCCTTATCATGGGTCGACCGATAAGTTCCCGATAAGCGATATCCCCAACAATGGTCTAGAGTTGTGTTGTGATATCTTCTAGTGAGTCCCTGATCTTGGTCGTACACATTTGCGTGCATGATTAGTGTACGGTCAAATCGGGGGCATCACATAACCCTCCTATTTTTATATAATAATTTGAGAGCATAGATGATGTTGTGCGGATAGACATGGACCACTTTGTAATGGTGAATGGACCAAATGGCAGTTGTATGGTATCACTGCTGGTCTGTAATGCTTGAAGCAAAGGCATTGTTACAGGCTCTTGAAAAGATATGAGATATTTAAACATGTCCATCTGCTTGGTTGTAATCACTCTAGTTGATGGTGCTTGCATTTGTTGGAGAGAGTGTATCCTATCTTCCTCAGATATCACTTGACTCTCAGCATGTGATGTTAGGCAAAATGCAGAATTCAAGAAGATTGCTCTGGTGGGTAGCACGTCAACTTCATTTAGAAAGGAATGGGAAACTCTTTCTAGTGTGAGTGCTTGGAGAGAAGTAGGAATATTTTGTGTATGGCTTAGGAATAGTTTCATGATCATGTTGGCTTTATGATGCTTGTGTCAATGCCTACACAGTATGGTTTTTCTATCCTTGTGTGCACTATTAGGACCTTTCAAATGCACATAGTACCTACTCCCCATGTCCCATAATGTAAGATGTGTTTGCAAGCTATGTTAGCTTTCAAAAATGTCTTACATTATTGGACCGAGTAGTACTTGATACATGGATAAGTGGATCCCTATGTAGTATGGAAATGGCATAGGACTATAAATACAACCTAATACTTTTAAAGGGATTACCATCCGCTTGCCAGCCGTTGCAAACGTCTTGCTCATGGTACAGACATAACACACATTGGGAATTTTCTTTGTGTCTATTAAGTTGTTCAAAATGTTAACATGTTGCTTGTATAGCGTCACCTTCTTTCTGAACATGAAATGTTCACTGAGCTCATATATGCCCAATGTCCTCGTATTCCTATTGAATTTAGCGGCCAACTAATATTCACCGAGCTCATCTTGTTTAAATAGGCTAAGTAGTTTCTTACAAGGAATATTGTATTGTCCAACAGATAAAGTGATCCTCTTCTTTGCATATGCTGGTGCTTACGAAAGAGCATTTTATAAGAGAACTAAACAACAGAAAAAAGCAATAAAAATTAATCTTTTCATGTGGGCTTACCTTTTTTGTCAATCGTCTAATGGTTGTCGGCGCGTGAAATCATATGCTTCTTTGCGTGTTTGCATCGGTTAGCACTAATACGGACTATGTCAAATTTTGAACCCGTATCCATCTCCTCTTCTTTGATAGGCACCTGCTCCAAGTAAATGGTAAGGTTCTTATAATTGGTGATGTGTAGCTCTTTCTATTGCCGTGTGGAAGCTATGTACATGGAGACAAGTGTAATGCTTCATCAACACAAAAAAGGGTTATGATGACAAGAATGGAACTTTTATAGGAGGAAGTAGAGGTGCTCGTTGAATTGTGGTGATGAATTAAGGGTAACGGAATTCATTGCAACTTATGAGGAATTAACTAATAATATGTTTAGTTACAAAATTGTACTCACTTGAACCTAGTAGAAAGATGTTATTTATGAGCTTGGACCAAACGGCTCGTGTAGACACCCAGATGCACCCTTGCTCGAGATGACCCATCACACCAAGGGCTACATAAACACCTACAGTATGCACAACTCATCTTATCACATTGGCAGCAGCCAAATAGCTTATCCCTGCCACCATGAAACAACATGAATAAACTAGCCCCTCACAAAAGTCTACTTTCCAGGGGGAGAAAGGGTCCAAAATCTAGTTGTTAGTTAGGGAGCCTTACGAGAGAATGCACAAACACCCAAACGTCTTCATTATCTTTACAGCAAAAAGAAATAGGTACGAGGCAAAAACCAACTCACCCAATGCAAAGCACTGCACCCCCAGAGCAATATATATCCAGGGGCACGCAGACACATATCACACATCTCCATATACAGCAACCTTGCATGGTTTGTAGAGCTAAATCACCCCCATCCTCATCATTCATTCAGAGCCATGGCTCGCTACGTATATTTCCCAGAGCTTTTAGTCTAAATCATCCCAGCCTCAATATTCTTTCACAACCATGTCTAGATACATATATTGACGACATGGATTCCCAGATCCTGTGCCTCTCGTGCGCCTGCACCCCCCCATGTCGTCGGCTCGGCCAGCTTAGTATGCGCCACCGCCGTTCGCTTGCACCACCATGTTATACATGTCCAGTTCCATGGCGTCCTTGACCAACACAACAAACCATACTAATTAAAACTAGAACCTCATGGACAATTTATTTAACTAGGCCATGGCTGTGAAAGAATGTTGAGGATGGGAGATGATTTAGACTAAAAGTTGATGACTTCTGGTTGTAAGACAGTAAGAGTACAAGGTGCGGCGGTGCCCGCAGCCTTGCAGCCAGACTGGGCAGTGTGCCCCTACGCGCATAAGGGGGAGTCCGCCCACCACCACGACCTGTGCCGCTTCTCCTACATCGTTGTCTCGTGCTCGGAGTACCGTATTCTAATGCTAGGTTTGGCTCTCCTCGCTCCCTCTTCATCCACTTTCCTCATTGAGAGGAAGAGATAGAGGGGTACCAGTGGACGGGGATTTCCAAGCTTCCAGCGATGGATGCATGGGGATAGGTTGGAGACAATGAAATGTATCGTGGTCGATGATGTCCTAAGGGCGGCGGCGAGAAAGAGCAGCGGCAGGGCCAACACCGTGTCGAGGCGTCCGTGCGGATTCTGCCCTGGGGGCGGTGGCGATGGACAGCGGTGAGTGGAAGGGAGAGAAGAGGTCAGAAAATGTCGGTGTGTGTGCGTGCTACTGAGTTCACACGCTCCCGATCTGCCTCGGTCCTGGCGTGGTGAGTGTGTGCGCCAAATTAGGAAAAATCCGATTCCTGGTGGTAGCGCATAGTATGCAGCTGGGTTTTTTTTCGAAACGGAGACAAAAGTTTTACCTCATCGATTAGTTAAGAAGAAGAGAGTTGCCTAGTTAATTGACGGAAAATCGGGCGAAAACCGATACATATAGACCACATGCGGACTACTCGCTAATAAAGAAACTTGATGACCTCACAGTCAACCCGATAAACCTACATAACACGCAACAATCATGAACACTTGCGCTTCTATGTCGCAAAAAACCCTCCACAAAACCAAGGTTGAATACACCCGATGCCACCAAATCCACATAGACATGCCACTCGAAGATGAACGACGAAGAGGTTGAGTATCTTCCATTAAGCAGCCGCAGACGCCTTATCAATGGTGCCACTCTTATTGCATATGCTCTTGAGAGCCTTCTTCACCTTGTTTATCTTGCCTATAGAAACCTCATCCGCTAGGAGGCAAGCAATAACCTTGCAAGACCCAGGACAAGCTTCCTCCAAAGGGGCAAGCAAGCCACCAAGCTTTTTCACGAAGACCACCTCATCAATACATGCCCACATAGCGTCGCGGTCAAAGATGGGTGACCGAATGGGCTTCGGCACCTCGGAACTAGGTGTCAAAGCACCTACCTCATCAAGCTTGGCACCCACAGACGGCACCTGGTCAACAGCCTCAGGAGAGAGAGCAATAGCAGCGCCCAAACCTCCACGGTCCGCAAAGGCAAGCGGCTGACTGGGCTCCAACGACGGCGGTGAGGTCGTAGTCAGCATCGCCAAGTCCTCTTCAAGCGACCCCATCTCCTTAGGCAGCACCATCGAAATAGGCGAAGTGGGCTCCCCATAAAGCTTCTGCAACTCAGGCATAATCTGTAGCACCGGAGCCACGACCTCTACAATGGCATCACTCCCAGAAGCAATCGACATGACAGGCAGCAGCAACCGACATGATGTAGCACGAGGAGATAGATCTCCATACATGTCTGCTTCCCCATCGACAGAACCAACCTGGATCTCAGGCAGTAGGGACACATCGGGCGTTACCCTAGTCTGAAGCTCAAGCTGCGAAGACACATCCGGCACCACCTCTAGTTTGGCGAGAGCGGCCTCCACCCTCACCAAAACACTCCTGACTTGTGCAAGGCAGTCACAAAGCTCAGTGCGAAGCAGCTCGGCCTCCTCCACCAACCCGACTTGCTGAGTCGAGACAAACTAGAACTACACGTCTGTCACGGAGACATCACCGGTGGATGTAGGCGATGGAGCAGGACATTGTGGCGGGGAAGCTAGGTGGACAGGCTTCTTAGCACGGCAGAAGCGGGCGATGTCACCAGATCGAAGGCAATCCGTGCATCAGATTGGATCCCTGCAGGAGTGTGCATAGTGACCTCGACAGAGGCATCGAAAACACCTGTCTCTTAGCCACGCCGGTGGGGTGCGCCGCATATTGCTAGCAGGGCGATGGAAAGCAACTGGATTCGAGTGGCGCCCCCTCGAGACAAGCTGCCAGCCCCCCAACGAAATCCTGCATGGAGCTTGACACACAAGAGCTTCCGACGATGAATCATAGTCGAAACATCCACGCCAATTTCCCCAACCCGGACGCACCCGAGGCGCCTGCACGACGAGCCTGTGTGCAACGGTAGCGCGGGAAGCTAAAGCAGTGGGCACATTGATGTCCTCATCTGAAGCGAGTCCATCAGAAGAAGCTCCCCGAAGGCTGCCGTCTCCGACAACAACGACGGCTAGCGTGGTCGGCGTTGGAGTTGTCAGGACCAGATCAGAGTTGGCCGGTATACGGTCATGGAGGGAAGTTTGCGAGAGGCCAGACGTCCCCGCACTGCCGGGTCGTCCTTGCGGGAGGCGAGGACGGCCGCAGCGACGTCTTCGGCAGAGAGCGACCACAGATGAGCTAGGGCAGCACCGGCCGGAGGAGCCAGAGAGGCCGGCGTCATTGGAGCGAGAGCGCCGACGGGAGCAGCTAGAGAGGCCGAGGCGGCCTCCACTGACCGAATGGGGTCGCCAGCAGACGGATCCAGAGAGGCCGGGGCGGCCGCCAACGTCGCAGCGGGGAGGACGCCGGCCAGATGGGCCGAGGCGGCCGCCGATGTTGGAGCGTGGGGAGTCATGTCAGCTTAACGAATGGGGAGGGGAATTGGCGGAGAAGAGAGAGCGCGCGACGGGGGTGCCGGATCTGGTCTCGCCGGACGCGGAGCAGGCCAGAGCCAGGAGATCAGGCCGGCGGCGGCCGCGCGGCCACGCGCGCAAGCGCTTTCACCATGGCCTTCGTCCGCTACGTTGGCTTTCTTGAAGTTGGGTTTTCCTCTGAAAATATGTCGCTCGCAGCAGGGTTTTTGGATGATAGTGAGCACACTACATAGTAGCACACACGCATCACGGCGACTCGGCGACGCCGGGGCACGCACGCACGCGCACACACATCAGCACACATGGACGCCAACGACACAACAATAAGCTTGCACACACGCTCTTCTAGCAATGCCACAAAACGACTCGGCGTAAAAGATAAAAATCCCAAAAGAACATTATACACTCGAAAGTTCTTCTTCAATTACTATAAATGACTCTTTCTATTGGCGGCAGTGTTTGATGAAATATATCACCTTGCGTGTGATTTCCCGCATATTATTTTTAAGCATGCTTCTACAGAGACTAATTTGTGATGCTCGTTATTTAGCCAAATTTGCTAGACGTAAGGTGTGTGCGGGATGGAGATCCATCCGTAGAGATTGTTGATACTTATGTAAAGGATGCGATGATGATCACCTTGCAATAAAAGGTATTTTGATGTCAAAATATCAAACAGTTCAAAAATTATACATCATGGTATACTAATTAACTAGACCTTGTATGCAATGCTCGAAACAGGCTTTCGCCCCGCTTTGTAGATAAAACAACATCTGAACAGAGTACATGGCCGAACGATACAAGATGATGAGGTAGTCCTCTTACAACGCCGATCGTAAGATACTCGGCACAGGTACACACACGACTACACTACCAAGAAGTAACACAGGAAGATCTGAACACACAAGCACACATCGACCTAGTACACCTAAACTCCACGACAACACCCTCTAGAGGGAGAATGGCGCCGAGCGTCGCCGTTGCCAAGTCCAAAGCGGACAAAGGTTTTCACCCGGAGTCCTGGCACTGAGAGAAGAACGACAACGTCGTCTTCAAGAAGAGAGCGACACCCACGGGCGTCGTCGTCGTCGGTGCCAAGGCGCGGAGCTTTCAATCGGCAACTCACTCATGCCACAAAGAGGTTAGCAGGGTGAGTGTGACGAGGTCAAATCTCTAGATCCGGAACAAGGCATCACCCTGCGAGAGCACAAAACACGCCAGAGCCACCCTGCGCTACACCTCCCGTTGCCCCCAGAACTCAGAAGGAGAGCCACCATGGCCGCGCTGGTACCCACTGAAGAGCGACCAAGCGGACCACCATCCGGGACCGCCACCCCGGCATCCCTGCCGCCAGACATCGTGTTCTGCTCACTTCCCGGCGCGCTCGACGACTGTAGGAGGAGCTGATGGACGTCCTCTACTCCTTGCCCGGCATCAGTCTCCAAGTCTGGGTAGGAACCTCCACAGTACGAAATACCCACGCTTGCATCCCCAGCCAATCCCGATGGATAAGGAGGGACACGACTCAGAGACTGCCGACGACCGTCGGCGAACAAGCCCTAAGACCTGGCCTAGGCAAGTCCACTCGACGCCATGTCCGTGGCCGCCGGCACCGATCTGCTCACCGAAGCCACGATATCACGGCCACCACCACCGGCCACCTTACCCACGAGTGGAGGACAAGCACCACCCGTGAGCAAATCCTAGGTCACGCCGAACCACACCTACCCGAAGCACAGGCTCCGATCTGCCCCTGGACTCGAACTAGCCCGCTCGAGCACGAACCCTAGACATGAACCTCCCCCGTTCCGCGTGCCGCCCGCACCGACGGCACCCGCCCAGCCCCGCGTACTGTCATTCCACATCCAGGAGAGGGAGGCCACCACCACCATCATGCGCTGTTTGTAGGATCCCGACGCCGCGCCGTCGAAGCCCCCACAGGCCCGCACCGTCGCCCTGCCAAGCTGAGGGCCTGGACACCCAACCAGGCCGAACACCACCTCCGCCATCAGCTACAGCTACCGAGGACGAGCCCGCAGCCTCCGTCCATAGCCCCTCGACCCGCACCCCTGCCGGCCAAGACCATCCGTCGCGCACAAGTGTGCTCCTCCCCCACCGCCGGCCGACCAACAGCAGACCGCAAATGGGGTAGGCCCACCAGAACACCCGAAGCCCCCTGATCCAGATCTGGACACATGTCGCCGCCTCGGGATGCAGCCGCTACACCAAGACTAGCAGCCCCACCGCCGCCGTGTAGCACCCGCCACCACGCTGCCGCCCGGAGCCGCCGCCACCGCACCGCCGAGCCCCGTGTCCACCCGGCGCCTCTGCCCAGGACGGGCGTCCCGCGCCCACCACCACCTAGGGGAGAGGGGAGAAGGCGCCCCGCCGCCAGCCACCGTGAAGGGTTGCTTTGCCCTGGCGGCTTCGACCGGCGGCGGCGGCAGGCGTGGAGCTGAGGTGAGCTGGGGCCGAAGGTATCGCCGCTGCCTGGGTTGCCCGCGCGGGGGACGCGGGGGCAAGGGAGGATTGCGCCGCGTCCGACTGCCTGATAGCACCTTGTATGCAATGCCCCAAATCAAGACTAGTACTTCCTTCATAAAAAAATATAAAAGTATTTATATCACTACTTTAGTAATCTAAACAGTTTTATATTTCTTTATAGAGGAAGTAGATCGTTATCCACATGTTGTATATCAGGTGCCTTTAAGTTGGTGTGTTCGAGGACCAAAAACGTTTAGAGTGCTTGATTAAATATGATCATCGGCGGACTCAAAACGCGCAACAGATCAGCAAGATTAAAAGAGGACAACATCCCATGACAGTACCCGTAGAGGCATAGTCGGCGACAATATCCTAGTTTGCTCGCGGCTGTCGTGACATCACGGTGCACTAAGGAGCCGTTTGGTTTGTGACTGGCTTTGTCGAAGGTTGCCACATTTAAGATTAGGCAAATTTAATCAATTTAGATGAGTATTTGGTTCACGACATACTTTAGACAAGCCAAAGTAGGGCCCCACATAGCATACACATAAAAAATGTGGTAAGATTTTTTTAGGCTTGTCAACTTGTGCCTCTTATTTTGATGAACTAACCTTAGACAAGCTTGGCAAAAATATATGGCAAAATGTGACAATGTAAGGCCTAGAACCAAATAGCCCCTAAAATGGATGGATCAGTGTCTAGGTATATGTAGAACAGGTTTCTAGGCTTTCACGAGACCATAATGAGCTAGTTTTAGGCTTAGTGTGCACACACTACGGATCTATGGCACGGGCCCTAAGTACATACAGATTAGTAGTTGAGTACGTCCATTAGTGCTGGTCCACTGTAGCAAGAGAAGAAAAAGAAAGACAACATGAATCATAAGTGTTAAGAGGCCATGCTAACGGTGCAGCCGAGAATGTCGCCATGAAGGATAGGCCACATCCCCTGATTTTGGCCAGCAGATCCATACCCGAGTGATGCTCGCCGCCTCCAGCAAAAAACTATCACACGAAGCGACTCTTCAAGGTTATTCGCTTTTATTCGTTATCAGCCACGAGCACACGAGGAAAACGAGCCCTTAAAACTCAGTCACATATAAGGGCACCTCCAACGGCAACCCACAAATGTCCTCACGACACGGATGCAGAGGCAGCCATCCAATCATGGTCGTAAATGTTCGTATTTGTTAAATTTTAATCGCCAGATAACTACGTGATTTTCTTTGAAAAAACTGTAATTAATAGCTTTTGTTTAACTGAAGGCTATTAATCCATGTGCTAGTGTAGTTTTAGCCATAGCTAGCTGCTTCCGCCACTAAACTAGCTTCCTTCCCCCATTGAATTAATCGTCTTGCCACATGCTAATCATATGGCAAGAACTAACCTTCGCCAAATAACCGAATATATTTGCAAAGCTTGCGCCAAATGCCCAAATACTAATTACCTTACTAAATGCTAATCATATGGCAAGAAGTAACATTGCGCCAAATGCCCAACTATATTTGCAAAGCTTTCGTCAAAGGCCCAATACTAATCAGCTAACATGCTAGCCTTCTGCCATCCGGACCAAGAGGTGGGGTACATGACGACTTTTGATTTGTCATGAGGATGTCCGGATTCCCGCACAACTCACTCACATTTGTCTCTGCTTTGTGGAAGAAAGTACGTCTGGACCGCACCGCAGACCGATACAAGACCGTGTTGAATGGCTTCGCGGTTCGAACAGCACAATCCGGATGGATACGGGCGGTTTACGGGTCTGCCTTATATGCCCCAAGACCAAAACATGTTTCCTGTGATCCACCCAAACGGCCATTGCCGCCATTTCCACGTGTTTCTCTCATCTAATCCATGTTGGCAAACTTCTCAGTTCCGAATGCTTATCATATTTTCGGGTTTCTCAATCAACAGAAATCTGTTATGTGCGACAAATACCAAGGGCCTCTTTGATTCAAAGGATTTTCATAGGATTTTTGAAGGATTAGAATATTTAGGATTTTTTCATACGCTGATCGTTTGATTCGTCGGATTGAATCCCATAGGATTTTTTCCTATGGATTCATTTGTACTACATTTTATAGGAATTCCAGCATCTACTCCAACCTCTTGATGGAAATCCTTTGTTTTTCCTGCGACATAATCAAACAAACTTAAATCCTATAGGAATCCAATGAGCATGTCATTTCAATCCTACGTTTTTCCTATTCCTCTGTTTTTGCAGTCCTTCGAATCAAAGAGGCCCCATGTATTTAGTGATCTAAACGCTTTTATATTATTTTACGGAGGGAGTACTAGTTTAGTAGAGAACAGCCTGGGCGCTTAGCCTCACATGGCACGTGTTGGGTTAGTTAACTAGAGTCCAGAGGTGACCCGCACAGTACCGCATGCGTTGGTTAGTTAACTAGAGTCCAGAGATGACTCACACTGTACCGCATGGGTTGGTTAGATAACTAGAGTCCAGAGGTGACCCGGACTGTACCACACACATTGGGTTAGTTAACTAGAGTCCAGAGGTGACCCGCACCGCACACGCAGCCGGGGCGGTTTGCCTCACACCTCACTCACTGGTTAGTTAACCAGGGACCGATGACCCGCACTGCACCGCACCGCTCCGCTCCGCATCGCACCGCACCGCGCGCTCCCGGGTGGCATGCAAGGACAAACTGACGAGAGGGCTGGTGGGTTTTGTCCTATCGCCGCACATAATTCCAGGTGACACCATGGCCAGATAGATCGAGGGACGTAATGCAAATCAATTATGAGGATGTCCATTAGTGCTTTAAGAAAAGTAGGTAGGTAGAGTGGCTTGTTGGATAAGCAGATTTTGGCTTCAGGTGAGTCGGTTAGTTGGTGGGTATGAATTGTTTATGATCTCTTATGGAGTGTGTGTGTGTGTGTGTGTGTGTGTGTGTGTGTGTGTGTGTGTGTGTGTGTGTTTGTGGTGTCCCCATTCTTAGTGCAGTTGTATAGCATTTGGTAGTATCCAACACACACAAAAACGTATTAGTAAAATAATTTTTATTTTAAAACGTTTCATTTTAAGAAGGTCTGTGTTTGCGATGTAGATGTTGTTCAAAGTTTCGTCATGAAAAGTGGACCGTAATAGGAAGGGACCATGCCCTCTGTGTGTTCTTAGAGCAAATGAGTATGCGCTCTGGGCAATAGATCGTTTCTCAAAAAACTGCTCTGAGCGAATGCTCGAAGGGCCCTCCCATGCACACCACTAACCCCTCTCATCCTCCTCAACACCCTCTTTTTCCTTGCTATCATAGTGAAATTGACATGCTATCGCAATGTTATCAACAGAAAAAATTTGCCTTGTTACCATGTGTGCAAAGATTGCCATGCTGCAGCATGGAAGAACTGTTGTGCTACCTATTCGGTAATTGTCATGTCAGAATGGAAGATGATTGCCATGCCAAAACATTTTGAACATCCTACAACAGAACAAAGTTTATGCAAAATGTCCATGATTTTGATGGAAATATTCCCTAGAAGGCAATAATAAAGTTGTTATTTTATATTTCTTTATTCATGATAATGGTTTATTATTCATGCTAGAATTGTATTGACCAAAAACTTAAATACATGCGTGAATACATAAACAAATACTGTGTCCCTAGTAAGCCTCTACTAGACTAGCTCGTTGAACGAAGATGGCTAAGATCTCCTTACATGTCCACGTTGTAGGATCGAAGAAGTAGGTCTAGAGGGGGGGTGATTAGACTACTTGACAAGATAAAATTACTGTCTTTTATCAAGGACAGATTTTGGCAGTTTAGCAATGAAGATCAAGTCAAGTAACACACTACACATGCAATTCTAGAGTATGGGCAGCGGAAAGTAAATTGCATATATAGTAAATGGAAGTGGAGAAGATCAAACGCAGTTTGGTGACACGGAGATTTTTGTCGTGGTTCCGATAGGTGGTGCTATCGTACATCCACGTTGATGGAGACTTCAACCCACGGAGGGTAACGGCTGCGCGAGTCCACGGAGGGCTCCACCCACGAAGGGTCCACGAAGAAGCAACCTTGTCTATTCCATCACGGCCTACGCCCACGGAGGACTAGCCTTACTCGGGGTAGATCTTCACGAAGTAGGCGATCTCCTTGCCCTTACAAACTTCTTGGTTCAACTCCACATCACGACGGAGGCTCCCAAGCGACACCTAACCAATCTAGGAGGCACCACCCCCAAAAGGTAATAGACGGTGTTGATGATGATGAACTCCTTGCTCTTGTGCTTCAAGTGATAAACTCCCCAACACTCAACTCTCCTCACTGATATGGCTGTGGTGGAAGAAAGATTTGAGTGGAAAGCAACTTGGGAAGGCTAGAGATCAAGTTTCATATGGTAGGAATGGAATGGCTTGATCTCAACACAAGGGTAGGTGGTTCACTTCTCAGAAAGTGTATGGTAGAAGTGGTGGTACTTTCTGATGGCTCTCCTCACGAATGAGGAGGGGGTGGAGGGGTATATATAGCCTCCACACAAAATCCAACCGTTACACACACATTTGACCAATCTCGGTGAGACCGAAGTGAAAACTCGGTTAGACCGAAAGTTCAAATATAGTGAACGTTGGGATTTTCGGTGGGACCGAAAATACCATCTCGGTGAGACCGAAAGTGTATCTGATATGAACGTTGTAGATTTCGGTGAGACCGAGAAAGAAAACTCGGTTGGACCGATTTGAGAAAGAGTAGGAACATGCCAGAATCGGTTTGACCGAAAATGAATTATCGGTGAGACCGATTTGAGTCAAGACAGAACCTTGCCCATTTCGGTGAGACCGATAATGCAAACTCGGATATTCCGAAATGATGTGAAGTGGTTACAGAAGGTTGGCAGTTCAGTTTCGGTGTGACCGATCTCAAACTCGGTAAGACCGATTTTTCTAGGGTTTGGAAAAACAACTGAAGTGGTTCATCTCGGTGGGACTGAGTTGGAGAAATCGGTGTGACCGAGATTACTTATGGGTGTGTGTTAAGTAGTGAATAGTGCTGATAGTTGAGGGAGTTAGATCACCAAGCACTTGAGCAACAAGAACATTAACACAACCTCATCCCCTTTTAATAGTATTGGCTTTCCTATGGACTCAATGTGATCTTTGATCACTAAACCAAAAAGGAGTCTTGAGCTTTTGCCAATGCTTGTCTTAGCATTTTGAGGGGTCCACTTCTTCAGACATTTCCATATCAATGTGATTGGGTTTCCTGAAACATACTTGATAAAAGTATTAGTCCAACCACAAAGTATGTTGTCATTAATTACCAAAACCACCCAGGGAGCAAATGTGCTTTCAATCTCCCCCTTTTTGGTAATTGATGGCAACACACTGAGATTATACTAAACAAGACATCAAAGCTTATTGAAAGAAAGACAGAATTATCATGAAAGCTTTGACAAGCATGTAGTACACAGGCTCCCCCTACAAGTGTGCAAGATTTTCATATATTATGGTTTTGGACTACCACAAGCACACAAGAGAGATAAGCAAGATGTGCTACATGCAGCTTGGCTATATGCATCAGAGCAGAAGAAAGGGAAGTGAGTGATAATGCATATGTGCATGGTGATTTCTTGCAAACAAGTATTTACAAGCAAGTCACCATCATGCACATTCTGCAAGATGCATATACTTACCTTGAGGTTCCTTGACATTGTACCTGAAGGGATAAACTTGAGAAAACAAGGTTAGATAACACAAGAGTATTCCTTCAACCAACTGTAAGAACATCAAGAGTACCAGGCCAGGGAGGACATGTATAAAGAGTGTCTCATATTGAGCACAGGCTTGAATCAGCAAACATGTCTCCGAAGCTAAAAGATTTTCAATGAACTCAGAGAGATTTTGCTTTTCATAGGATATCAATTGACGATTCCTCTAAGTCTTCTCCCCTTAAGCTAAAAGGTTCCATGAGATACCAATTGTGAGTAAGATACCAATTGTAAGAACAAGGGGTGTGATGGAAAAGGCAAAATCAAAAGAAAGATGCCAATTGTAAAGTCCAATGTAAAACACGACAAAGCTTTGATGTGATTCTCTCCCCCTTAAGATAAGATTGCTTTTCTTCCCTAAGTCTTCTCTTCTCCCCTACTTTCCCTACTCCCCCTAAGTTCTCTCCCCCTTTGACATCAAGTGCCGAAAAGGACAGTAAACTAGGTAGGACAGGAAGGATGGAAAGAGAGAAAGAAAGAAGTGGGATCCTGAAGAATCACAACAGGGCAAATAAGAACATTCATAGAGAAACAATTTGAGTCCAAATTTGAGTCCTCTCCCTCTTTAAGATTTAAGACTGAGTGGAGCTGCAGAAGGTGATGTCCTGGAAGATAAATCCAAGGAAACACAGAAATAATCCAGCTCACTCTGCGAGGGATGTTTCAAAGGATTTGCAATGAATTTGTAAAAGATTTTCAGGGAATTGATCAGAGCCAGAAAAAGATTTCCAGAAAGATATTCACAAAGAAACATAAGAAAAGAAATAAAAAGAATTCTAGATGAAGTTTTTTTTTTTTATAAGAGAGAAAATAGAAAAACTCCAAAAGCATATGTACTTCATCTAGACAAGGGTCGGCAACAAAGTCACCTATGTTTGAGTATATTGACTTAGGAGTCAAATGAGGACATTTGATCATAGGTCATACTCATCGTTTAAGCTCAAAATGGGGTTGCCATTTTTCGATTAAGCATTTGATGTGATCACATCTTATGAAGCTGCTTGTACTCATGACTTTGAGCAAAGCTCCTCAAAGATGTGAAGAACATACCTTGGGCTTGTTGATGCTTTGCTCATGTAGGTGAACTTGATGTAGGTGCTCATAGAATGTGAAGTTGGAGCGCCTTTTCTACTTGTGTAGTTCATCTTCCTACATGGGTTAGGCAAGCAAGGAAATACTCACGAATATCCAAGATGACAAGAGTGAAATACTAGATGTATAAGATGTCAAAAAGGATATGTGGAATTTTGTTCCTTGAACTCAACATCCCAAAGGGGTAGATACTTGGTCAATGACAAGATTACTCAAGATTTGAGTGTGTGGTAATCTTGTGGAATGTAGATCATCCAAGTACCTGCAAGGAGTTAGATGCAATACAAGGAGGCAAATGTGTCCAAGACATATGATCATCATCATAAGAGAAATATCAAGGATTAGTCAGGTAAGCTCATGCCTTGCATGCATCAAAGGAGTTATCACTCCAAGTTTGAAGCATCAATGATGTTCAACTCACTCCTTAAGCGACAAAACACTTTCTCATCAAGAGGTTTTGTAAAGATATCAGCAAGTTGTTTGTCAGTACGAACATGCTTAAGATTAATATCACCCTTGGCAATATGATCACGAATAAAATGGTGACGAACTTCAATATGCTTTGTTCGAGAGTGTTGCACAGGATTGTGTCCAATCTTGATTGCACTTTCATTGTCACAAAGCAAGGGAACACGTCTCACATGTATCCCATAATCTTTAAGCGTTTGTGTCATCCATAGCAATTGAGCACAACACGAACCAGCAGCAATATATTCTGCTTCGGCAGTGGATAAAGATACCGAATTTTGTTTCTTGGAGGACCAAGATACAAGGGATCGACCAAGGAATTGACACGTACCCGAAGTTGACTTTCTATCAACCTTGTCACCGGCATAGTCCGAGTCGGAATAGCCAACAAGATCGAAAGAGGCTCTCTTAGGATACCAAATGCCAAAGTTTGGTGTGTGTATCAAGTATCTCACTATCCTTTTAACAGCTTTAAGATGACATTCTTTAGGGGCTGCTTGATATCGCGCACACATGCATACACTCAACATTATGTCAGGACGAGAAGCACAAAGATATAGTAGAGAACCAATCATAGATCGGTAAACCCTTTGATCAACGGGTTCTCCATCTTTTGTCAAGTCATTATGTCCACTAGTAGGCATGGGGGTACTCATACCTTTGCTCTCTTGCATGTTGAACTTCTTGAAGAGATCCTTGGTGTACTTTGTTTGTGAGACAAAGGTACCCTCCTTAGATTGCTTGATTTGCAACCCAAGGAAGAATTTGAGTTCACACATCATGGACATTTCATACTTCTCCGACATGAGCTGTCCAAACTTCTTGCTAAAATGGGGGTTAGTTGAACCAAAGATAATATCATCAACATATATTTGGCACACAAATAGTTCACCATTAACCCTTTTCGTGAACAGCGTTGAGTCTATCTTTCCAATTTCAAAGCCTTTTTCAAGAAGAAAGCTAGTTAAGCATTTGTACCAAGCTCTAGGGGCTTGTTTAAGACCATAAAGAGCTTTATGCAACTTGTAAACATGATTAGGCTTTTTGGGATTCACAAAACCGGGAGGTTGTTTCACAAATACTTCCTCCTCAATTTCACCATTTAGAAACGCACTTTTGATGTCCATTTGATAGAGAGTAATATCATGATGATTGGCATAAGCAAGAAGAATGCGAATGGACTCAAGTCTAGCAACGGGGGCATAGGTCTCACCATAGTCCATACCTTCGACTTGTGTGTAACCTTGAGCTACGAGACGAGCCTTGTTGCGGATGACTTGTCCATCTTCATCTTGCTTGTTCCGAAACACCCATTTGGTTCCAATGATGTTTTGATCATCGTTGGGCTTCTCTACCAATGTCCACACCTTGTTCCTCTCAAAGTTGTGTAGTTCTTCGTGCATAGCGTTCACCCAATCCGGGTCTTTAAGTGCTTCTTCTACCTTCATAGGTTCAATACTAGAGATAAATGAGTAATGCTCACAAAAGTTAGCTAAGCGAGTTTTAGAGCGAGTAATTCTCCCGGAGTTGATGTCGTTCATCATTTGTTCCACGGGATGATTCTTCTTGACTCTTGCTCGAACTCGGGATAGCTTTTGTTGATGTTGTGGCTCAGCTTCCTCATCATCTTCATCTTCTTCTTCTTCTTCTTCATTGTTGTTGGTGTTGTCTTGAGGCGGTGGAGAAGGAGGTTGTGGTGGATCTTCTTGTTGTATTTCCTCATCTTGGTGAGTTCCACTTGTGGAGGCCTCCATGTTGCCTTGAGGTTCATCTCTCTGTGAGGTAGGTGGCTCCACATATGTAGATGAGGTACTCTCCTTCACCTCCATGGGACGGATCTTTCCAATAGATAAATCTTGGATTGCTTCCGATGGGTCCTTGTCTCCTACATCAATAGGCATTTGCTCTACTTGCGAGCCGTTAGATTCATCAAACTTCACATCTACCGTCTCTTCAACCTTTCGGGTGAAATTATTGTAGACACGGTAGGTGTGGGAGTTTGATCCATAACCAAGAAGAAAGCCTTCATGAGATTTAGGGGCAAATTTAGACCGACGATGCTTATCAAGGATATAGCATTTTGAACCAAAGACACGAAAGTATCCCACTTGGGGTTTGTTACCGGTGAGAAGCTCGTATGATGTCTTGCCAAGGAGCTTATGAAGATAAAGCCTGTTGATGGCATGACAAGCTGTCTCGACGGCTTCTCCCCAAAAGTGCTTCGGTGTCTTGTATTCATCAAGCATCGTTCTTGCCATCTCTATGAGCGTTCGGTTCTTCCTCTCAACAACTCCATTTTGTTGAGGCGTGTACGTAGCCGAGAACTCATGTAGAATCCCTTCCTCATCGAGAAAAGAGTCTACATTGGCGTTCTTGAACTCCGTTCCATTGTCACTCCGAACTTTCTTGATCTTCACCTCAAATTGATTTTGGGCCTTTTTGGCAAAGGTCTTGAAGATCCTCTGAACCTGCGATTTATCATCAAGGAAAAATACCCACGTAAATCTGGAATAATCATCAACTATAACTAGACCAAAGGAGTTACCACCAAGGCTTTTGTAAGCATTGGGACCGAAGAGATCCATATGAAGAAGCTCAAGCGGTCTCCTTGTGGTCATGATGTTTTTCACGGGATGACTTCCACCAACTTGTTTTCCTGCTTGACAAGCACTACAAAGTCTGTCTTTGTCAAAGAAAACATCTTTAACACCAAGAATATGATCACCTTTGATCAGCTTGTCTAGATTACGCATACCAACATGTCCTAGCCTTCTATGCCATAACCAACCTTTAGAGGATTTAGCAATGAAACAAGCTCTAGGTTGGGCTTTCTTAGTGAAATCAACAATATATAGATCACCTCTCCGAATACCAGTAAAAGCCATGTTTTGATTATCACGACGAAAGACTTGGCAATCTACTTTGGTGAATAGCACGTTGAATCCAAAGTCAGCTAATCTAGACACGGAAAGTAAATTGTATCCAAGAGATTCTACAAGCATGACATTTTGAATAGAGATATCATGAGATATGGCCACCTTACCAAGGCCAAGTACCTTACCCTTGGAGTTGTCTCCAAAAGTCACATACTTGCGTGGACCATCGTTCTTTGCAAGCTCTCGAAACATGTCTTTGTCTCCGGTCATGTGATCGGTGCATCCACTATCAAGAATCCACTCTTTTCCACCGGACATGTAGTCTCTCATATTTGCCATGAGATTGAGACTCTTCATGACTTTGTCTAGCTCGGTGTCCGAATCGGAATAATCATCGTCTTGCTCATGCTCATCATCATATTGACCCATAGATTGTTCATCATCAACACCTAGGTCAATTTGATAAGTATTTGCATTAGTTTGGTCAATGGAATAATAATCTTCGGAATGCAATGCAAGAGCATTTCTAATTCTAATATTGATAAGACCGGGATCACCCTTCTTTTTCATAAGATCACGAAGCTCAAAGAAGCATTTATCAAAGTTGGGATCATTGGGGTGCAACCTATCAAATTCAATAGTCTTGTGTAGAATTTCATCAAGACCTCTCATAGAGTAGTCCGGATAAAGTTCTTCCAAGAATTTCCACATAGCATAGGCACACTCAAAATTTGTAACAAGATTAAGCAAGTCATCAGGTAACCCTCTAATGATAAGATTCACAGTTCTAAGGTTACGAAGCAAATCAAGCTCTTCATCCATGGTAGGGTGCAAGGGATCAAAAGGAGGCACATAGGGGGTCTCAACATATTTGCACAAATTGTACATTTTAAAGATACTAAGCATTTCAGACCTCCAAGAGTTATAAAACCTTCCATCAAGAACAGGCACTCTATGGCTAACACTCCCATCCGTAGACACGTCCATCTTCCTCCAATGGTGTGTAAACCAAAGCAATGGAGACCAATGCTCTGATACCAATTGTAGGATCGAAGAAGTAGGTCTAGAGGGGGGGTGATTAGACTACTTGACAAGATAAAATTACTGTCTTTTATCAAGGACAGATTTTGGCAGTTTAGCAATGAAGATCAAGTCAAGTAACACACTACACATGCAATTCTAGAGTATGGGCAGCGGAAAGTAAATTGCATATATAGTAAATGGAAGTGGAGAAGATCAAACGCAGTTTGGTGACACGGAGATTTTTGTCGTGGTTCCGATAGGTGGTGCTATCGTACATCCACGTTGATGGAGACTTCAACCCACGGAGGGTAACGGCTGCGCGAGTCCACGGAGGGCTCCACCCACGAAGGGTCCACGAAGAAGCAACCTTGTCTATTCCATCACGGCCTACGCCCACGGAGGACTAGCCTTACTCGGGGTAGATCTTCACGAAGTAGGCGATCTCCTTGCCCTTACAAACTTCTTGGTTCAACTCCACATCACGACGGAGGCTCCCAAGCGACACCTAACCAATCTAGGAGGCACCACCCCCCAAAGGGTAATAGACGGTGTTGATGGTGATGAACTCCTTGCTCTTGTGCTTCAAGTGATAAACTCCCCAACACTCAACTCTCCTCACTGATATGGCTGTGGTGGAAGAAAGATTTGAGTGGAAAGCAACTTGGGAAGGCTAGAGATCAAGTTTCATATGGTAGGAATGGAATGGCTTGATCTCAACACAAGGGTAGGTGGTTCACTTCTCAGAAAGTGTATGGTAGAAGTGGTGGTACTTTCTGATGGCTCTCCTCACGAATGAGGAGGGGGTGGAGGGGTATATATAGCCTCCACACAAAATCCAACCGTTACACACACATTTGACCAATCTCGGTGAGACCGAAGTGAAAACTCGGTTAGACCGAAAGTTCAAATATAGTGAACGTTGGGATTTTCGGTGGGACCGAAAATACCATCTCGGTGAGACCGAAAGTGTATCTGATATGAACGTTGTAGATTTCGGTGAGACCGAGAAAGAAAACTCGGTTGGACCGATTTGAGAAAGAGTAGGAACATGCCAGAATCGGTTTGACCGAAAATGAATTATCGGTGAGACCGATTTGAGTCAAGACAGAACCTTGCCCATTTCGGTGAGACCGATAATGCAAACTCGGATATTCCGAAATGATGTGAAGTGGTTACAGAAGGTTGGCAGTTCAGTTTCGGTGTGACCGATCTCAAACTCGGTAAGACCGATTTTTCTAGGGTTTGGAAAAACAACTGAAGTGGTTCATCTCGGTGGGACTGAGTTGGAGAAATCGGTGTGACCGAGATTACTTATGGGTGTGTGTTAAGTAGTGAATAGTGCTGATAGTTGAGGGAGTTAGATCACCAAGCACTTGAGCAACAAGAACATTAACACAACCTCATCCCCTTTTAATAGTATTGGCTTTCCTATGGACTCAATGTGATCTTTGATCACTAAACCAAAAAGGAGTCTTGAGCTTTTGCCAATGCTTGTCTTAGCATTTTGAGGGGTCCACTTCTTCAGACATTTCCATATCAATGTGATTGGGTTTCCTGAAACATACTTGATAAAAGTATTAGTCCAACCACAAAGTATGTTGTCATTAATTACCAAAACCACCCAGGGAGCAAATGTGCTTTCACACGTACATGAGACCAGTTCCACTCACAGACATGAAACTTGTTTTGCATAAAGCTGGCTGGCAGGTGTCTGTTTCTCCTGCTTTAGTTGAATCGAATTTGACTACCGCCGGTCCTTGAAGAAGGTTAAAAGAGCAAACTTGATAAATCACCGTTGTGGTTTTTGCCGCAGGTAAGAATGGTTCTTGCTAGAAGCCCATAGCAGCCACATAGAACTTGCAATATCAAAGTAGAGGACATCTAACATGTTTTTGCAGGGCATGTTATGATGTGATATGGTCAATATGTGATGTGATATATGTTGTTGTAGGAGATGATCATGTTTTGTAATATCGACAACCGGTAGAAGCCTTAGGGGTGTCTCTTAATTATGGTATGAAATGCAAGCGCCATGTAATTGCTTTATTTTATCGCTGTGAGTTAGCAATAGTTGTAGAAGCAATAGTTGGCGAGACGACCCCGACGCAACGATGGAGATCAAGGTGTCGAGCCGGTGATGATGGAGATCATACCATGCTTTGGAGATAGAGATCAAATGCACAAGATGATGATGGCCATATCATGTCACTTATTTTGATTGCATGTGATGTTTATCTTTTATGCATCTTATTTTGGGCGGTAGCATTATAAGATGATCCATTCACTAAATATCAAGATAAAAGTGTTCTTTCTGAGTATGAACCGTTGCTAAATTTCATCGTTTCGAAGCACCTCGTGATGATTGGGTGTGATAGACTCTGTGTTCACATACAATGGGTGTAAGCCAGATTTACACACACACACGGAAAACTTGGGTTAAACTTGACGAGCCTAGCATGTACAGACATGGTCTCGAAACACTGGAGACCGAAAGGTCGAACATGAGTCACATATTAGATATGAACAACATAAAGATGTTCACCATTGATGACTACCCCATCTCACGTAATGATCGGACATGGGTTAGTTGATTTTGATCATGTATCACTTAGATAACTTGAGGGATGTTACTTTAAGTGGGAGTTCATTAGTAATTTAAATAATAGAACTTAATTTATCATGAACTTAGTCTTAATAGTTTTGCATGTCTATGTTGTAGATCAATGGCCCGTGCTACCATTCCCCTGAATTTTAATGTGTTCCTAGAGAAAGCGAAGTTGAAAGATGAAGGTAGCAACAACACAGACTGGGTCCTTCACTTGAGGAGTATCCTCATTGCTACACGGAAGAATAATGTCCTTGATGCACCGCTAGGTGACAAGCCTGCTGCAGGGGTTGATGCATATGTTATGAATGTCTGGCAAGCTCGATCTCATGACTACTCAATAGTTCAGTGTGCCATGCTTTACGGCTTAGAACCGAGACTTCAAAGATGTTTTGAACGTTATGGAGCATATGAAATGTTCCAAGAGCTGAAATTTATATTTCAAGCTAATTACCGGGTTAAGAGATATGAAGTCTCCCACAAGTTCTATAGATGCAAGATGGAGGAGCATAGTTCTATCAGTGAACACATACTCAAAATGTTTGGGTACCATAACCACTTGACACAGCTGGGAATTGATCTTCTAGTTGAGAGTGTTACTGACAGAGTTTTTCAATCACTGCCACCAAACTACAAAGGCTTCATGGTGAACTATAATATGCAAATGATAGAGAAAACAATTCTCGAGCTCTTCATAATGCTGAAATCGACGGAGGTAGAAATCAAGAAGGAGCATCAAGTGTTGATGGTTAACAAGCCCACTAGTTTCAAAAAAGGCAAAGGAAAGAAAGGGAACTTCAAGAAGAACGACAAACAAGTTACCGCTCCCATGAAGAAGCCCAGAGCTGGACCTAAGTCTGAAACTGGGTGCTTCTACTGGAAAGGAAGTGGTCACTGGAAGCAGAACTGCCCCAAGTATTTTGCGGATAAGAAGGATGAAAAATGAACAAAGGTATATTTGATATACATGTTATTGATGTGTTCCTTACTAGTGCTCGTAGCAGTGCCTGGGTATTTGATACTGTTTTGGTTGCTCATGTTTGTAACTCGAAACAGGAGCTGCGGAATAAATGGAGACTGGCTAAGGACGAGGTGACGATGTACATCGGGAATGGTTCCAAGGTCTATGTGATCGCCATCGGCACACTACCTCTACATCTACCTTCGGGATTAGTTTTAGACCCCAATAATTGTTATTTGGTGCCACCATTGAGCATGAAGATTATATCTGGATCATGTTTAATGCGAGACGGTTATTCATTTAAGTCATAGAATAATGGTTGCTCTATTTATATGAGTAATATCTTTTATGGTCATGCACCCTTGAGGAATGGTCTATTCTTATTGAATCTCGATTGTAGTGATACACATATTCATAATATTGACGCCAAAAGATACAAAAGTGATAATGATAGCGCAACATACTTGAGGCACTGCCATTTAGGTCATATTGGTGTAAAGAGCATGAAGAAACTCCATGCGGATGGACTTTTGGAATCACTTGATTATGAATCATTTGATACTTGGGAACCATGCCTCATGGGCAAGATGACTAAAACTCTGTTCTTCGGAACAATGGAGCAAGCTAATGACTTGTTGGAAATAATACATACCGATGTATGTGATCTGATGAGTGTTGAAGCACATGGCGTGTATCGTTATTTTCCCACCTTCACGGATGATTTAAGTGGGTATGGGTATTGAGGGAGTCCCGGATTTGGGGGTCCACGAGTGTCCAGTCCACCGAAGCTGGGCCGGATAGATGGGCCGTGAAGATGGAGATAAACTGACAACCCCCGTGTCCGGTTAGGACTCATGTGTATGTAGAAAGGCAGGATAGATGTTTGAATGTAATGATTCCTTTCTTACCAAGTAATCTTTGGAACCCTAGGTCTCCTCCGGTGGATATATAAACCGGAGGGTCTAGTATGTAGAGGGTAGCAGAATCACAATTGCGTAGGCTAGACTCCTAGAGTTTTAGCCATTATGATCTCGAGGTAGATCAACTCTTGTAACCCTATATTCATCAAGATC
Organism: Secale cereale; assembly: GCA_902687465.1. NCBI lineage: Eukaryota > Viridiplantae > Streptophyta > Magnoliopsida > Poales > Poaceae > Secale > Secale cereale. The sequence goes on from LR738710.1 coordinate 77,941,651, forward strand.
AATCAAGTAGGAAGTAGTGTATTACCTCGATCGAGAGGGCCAGAACCTGGGTAAACATCGTGTCCCCAGTCTCATGTTACCATCGATCCTTAGACGCACAGCTTGGGCACCCCTACCCGAGATCTACTGGTGTGTTGACACCCACAATGGTGCTTTCGTTGAGAGCTCCGCTGTGCGTTCGCGAGGAGCGATCGATGGCTCCTCTCGTCATCAACGATGATATAACCCTCGGAAACAACTTGTCTTTGGGCCAGATCCTCCAGCTCGGAGGGTTCATTGTATGCGCTCGCGTGGCCGCCAGGCCAATCGCACTCCCCGCGGTCATCGAGCACCACTCCTATATCGGCTCCGAACACTCCGAAGACAAGACTTCGGCGGATTCCTCGTTCTTAAATGAGCTGTTGGATCGTATTGCCACCATGGGGCTTTCATCGCCTAATGATCAGAATGGGCTTAAATCTGGTCAGGAGGAAGGCAATTCCACCCCGATCACTCACCTGGTGGCGGCCGTCGAGGACCGGGCCAAAAATATTTCCCCTCTTGAAACGGAGATCGACGCTATTCGGATCTCCAAACCCTTCGAGCAGAACACACCTCTTTCATGTGGCACTTCGTGTCCTTCGAGCTCAGGGACAGGCGCCGGGCCCGCGGGACATTTAGATCCCGCAGGACTTGGATCGTCCACACGGGAGGTTGTGCAAACCCCGGACACTACACTGGGTCGGGACTCAAATTTATCCACACCCACCCACCATAGTACATGCTCTCCAAGTAATTCTGGACTTCGGACATAGGTGATCTCACGTACATACAACAACAGCCCCAAGAGACGGTTCATCACTTCTGGGCCAGATTCCTGCTTGTCAAAAACAAGATTAAGGATTGCTGCGACGACGACACGGTTCCCATATTTCACCGCAATTGCACGGACAAGGAACTCTTGAACGCCCTCAACCACCGTCGAATACGGAGTTTCGCAGAATTGTCACAATAAGTACGAAAGTACTGCGCTATGGAAAATAATTGGAAAGCTCAGAATACACCTCTGGAATAGTCCATCTTCGAACAATACGCCGCTAAAGAGAAACAGACGTACCCTAGCAGGGCATCCGATAGCATGCCCATTGGCAAGAAAAACAGACCTTTCACAAGAAACATGTCCGTTCTGGACGAATTGTTAGATAAGCCTTGCCAAATACATGCCGCCCCGGACATTATCCCAACCCACTGCCTTGGAGCATGTTGGGTACTCCAGCAGGTAGCGAAAAGCGGTGAAGCAATCCTCGCCACTGCAACTCCAGGGGGAATTTTTTTTGATATCTTTACTGCCTTTGAGACATTCTCCTCAAACAACCGGCGCAAGAGAGCAAATCGTGAACTTGCCGAGGTTCATCAAATTAGCACTGCAAGCCCATGGAGCGACACGGAAATCACTTTTTCTGCCAAAGAACCACGAGCCCAGCCGGTCCGAGCCACAACTGCTCTTGTACTAAACCCAATAGTAGATGGCTTTTGCCTCACTAAAGTACTCATGGACGGTGGCAACGGACTCAACCTCATATATGAGGACACGCTTGCAAAAATGCAGGTTGATAAATCCCGTATTGGACAAAGTAATAAAACCTTCAGAGGAATTATTCCTAGCCGGGAAGCCCGGTGTTCGGGAAGCATTAAGTTCTACTTAGTATTCGGTACACCCAAAAACTATAGGTCGGAGGAACTGGTCTTCCACATTGTCCCCTTCAACAGCGGATGCCACGCCCTTCTTGGGCGGGACGCTTTCTCACACTTTCAAGCCATACCCCATTACAGGTACATGAAGCTCAAAATGCCAGGTCCCAATGGATTAATCACAGTAGCAAGCGATCCGGAAAGAGCACTCCATGCCAAGAACAAAACCGCATCCTTAGCCCTAGAGGCACTATCTGAAGCCCTCGCGGGCGAAGAGTTAACCTTCTTACGATCTACGGTGAACAAGGATGACGTAGTCCTTGACAAGAGATTGAAATCTACCTCCTTCAAGCTAGTAGATGAAATTATCAAATTTCACGTGCATCCAACGGACCCCAACAAGACGACATCCATTGGGGCACAGCTGGACCCGATGGTAGACAGCGCCTTGCGCGCCTTCCTCCGCGAAAACTGGGACATATTCGCCTGGCATCCTTCAGACATGCTGGGAATCCCACGCAGGCTGTCCGAACATAGCCTTAACATCATCTAGGGGTTCAAACCAGTCAAGCAGTCACCACGGCGATTTTCGAAACCCAAAAGACAAGCGATGGGGAAAGAGCTGGCCAAGTTACTAGAAGCCGGATTCATATGGGAAATTAAACATCCGGACTGGCTAGCCAACCTAGTCATGGTACCAAAGAAGGAAAAATCATGGCGCCTTTGTGTCGACTTTACGGACTTAGACAAGGCTTTCCCTAAGGATCCTTTTCCACTGCCCCACATTGATCAAATCATCGATGCAATCGCAGGACATGACTCGTTGTGTTTTCTCGATGCTTACTCTGGATACCATCAGATAAAATGAAGGAATCTGACCAGGCCGCGACGGCGTTTATCACTTCGTACGGCCCCTCTTGTTTCGACACTATGCCATTTGGGCTCAAAAATGCTGGTGCCACGTATCAACGCATGATTCAAACATGCTTAGAGAAACAAATTGGCAAGACAGTGGAGGCATACGTCGACGATGTAGTCATCAAGACCAAACACGTCGAAACGTTGGTGGATGACCTCCGCCTCACGTTCGATAACCTCCGAACATATGACACATCGATCAATCTGGAAAAATGTGTCTTTTGCGTTCCGGCCGAAAAGCTGTTAGGGTTCATCGTATCCCATAGAGGAATTGAAGCGAACCTAGCTAAAATTTGGGCCTTGTCACAGCTAACTACGCCAACTGATCTAAAATAGGTGCAAAAGCTAGCAGGTTGGGTAGCGGCTTTGAGCCGCTTTATCTCCACATTAGGAGAAAAAGCATTACCACTTTATAGGCTGCTGAGGCGCACAGACAACTTCAAATGGACGAATGCGGCCACGACCAGATTGGAGGAGATAAAAACCCTATTAGCGGGCAACCCAATCCTAGCCGCTCCAGGTGTTGGCGAACCCATGCTGCTCTATATCTTAGCCACTCACCAGGTAGTGAGTGTGGTACTCGTCGTCGAACGAGAGGAAGAGGGACATAAATTCCCCATCCAGAAACCAGTATACTTTGTATCAGAAGTTCTCACACCATGTAAATCACGATACCCCCACTATTAGAAAATTGCCTATGCGGTGTTTATGGCATCTCAGAAGCTTTGACACTACTTTCAAGAGTGTTCGATCACAGTGGCATCCGAAGTACCACTCAATGATATAATAAACAATAAAGACGCCACAGGACGCATAGCCAAATGGGCCATCGATCTCTTGCCGTTCGAAATAACATGCAAGCCACGCCGGACTATTAAGTCTCAGGTACTAGCCACCTTTGTCGCAGAATGGACTGAAGCTGAACTCCCTAAAGAGTATGGCGCATACTCCCACTGGACCATGTATTTTGACGGCTCCAAAATGCTAGCTGGATTGGGGGCCGGCGTCATCTTGATATCTCCAACAGGGGATACGGTCCATTACGTACTACAAACCATGTATACGGACTCAAACAATGTGGCAGAATATGAGGCACTACTGCACTGTCTTCGCATGGCCGTATCCATGGGTATTCAATGCCTCGAGGTGCATGGAGACACAAACCTCACAATATCTCAAGTAAACGGAGAATCTGATGCGAAGGATTCAAAGATGGCAGCTTATCGAAATGCCATATTAAAAATGTCGGCTCGATTTGAGGGACTGGAATTTCACCATGTAGCTTGGGACAGTAACCAGGTAGAGGATATACTAGCTCGTATGGGCGCTAAATGCGACCCAGTCCTGCCTAACACCTTTGTAGAAATGTTGTCCAAGCCATCAGTGACATGGCAGGACGAGAGCAGAAATGCTAATACGGACCCGAACACGCCCCCACCAGCCGAACTAAATACAGATGTCACCAGGGACCCAGACATGGAAATAACATCCTCGGCTCAAGATATCATGGCTGTCATAGCCCCCTGGACCGAACCTTTCCTGGCCTAACTTAATAGGCAGGAGCTCCTGGATGACCAAAATGAGGCCAACCGCATAATTCAGCGTTCTAAAGCCTATAAAGTTCATGAAGGTGAATTATACAAGAAAAGCACTACTAGTATTTTCCAAAGGTGCATCTCCGACGAGGAGGGATGACAACTTCTAGCCGAAATACATGCTAGCATGGGCGGCCATCGCGCCGCAGCTCGGGCTCTCGTAAGCAAGGCTTTTCGAACTGGTTTCTTCTGGCCAACTGCCCGAGCAGATGCTCAAACCCTAGTCCAACATTGTGTTGGATGCCAGCTTTTCGCAAATCAAAGTCATATGCCTCCCACTGCTCTAAGAACCATCCCCATTACTTGGCCTTTGCGGTCTGGGGGCTGGATATGGTCGGACCTCTTAAAGGGGGAAGCCACAGAAAGAAATATTTTCTGGAAATGGTGGATAAATTCACTAAATGGATAGAAGCCAAGCCAGTTAGAACAGCTGAGGCAGGGCCAGTGATAGATTTTATATCCAGTGTAGTACACCATTATGGTGCCCCGCATAGTATTATCACAGATAACGGCCCCAACTTCATAGCTGATGAGGTGAAAATGGGTGCACCAAGTTAGGCATTAAACTTGATTATGCCTCCGTGTACCATCCTCAAATAAATGGTCAAGTCGAAAGGGCCAATGGCTTGATAATGAGCGGCATTAAACCTTGACTGGTGCGCTCCCTACGGGAGTCAGATAAACACTGGGTTGAGGAGCTCGACTCTGTACTCTGGGGGCTGCATACCACACCTAACCGGACAACCGAATACACGCCTTTTTTCATGGTGTACGGTGCAGAGGTTGTTCTACCCTACGATATTATTCATGACTCACCACGAGTGCGTATGTATGAAGAACGAGAGGCCGAGCTCGATCAACAGGACGAGCTAGACGGTCTTGAAGAGGAGCGCGATATCGCGTAGGCTCGTTCCGCATTCTATCAACAGCAGGCCAGGCGATGCCAAAACAGAGAAGTGCGGTCCAAAGCATACAATGTTGGCAAACTCGTTTTGCACCTCCCGAAGAAGAAAAGGTACAATCTCAAACCAAGATGGGAGGGCCCCTTCATTATTGACGAAGTACTCATCGGAGGAGCCTATCGCCTTCGAAACGCATCAGACAATCACCTTGAGCCGAATCCATGGAACGCTGCTAGGCTCGGATGATTCTACAGATAGTTCGGTAGCACCTTTTATTCTCTTTTTCAGATTAGGTCATATCCCTTGTTTTATTTTAGTTTTCCTCTTCATTACTAATTTTTCATTACCAGAAAGTGTTCGGCTGAACCAAACTGTTAAGGGGTAAAGCATCCTCAAATGTATATACCTCAAAATACCTGGGGGCTTCTATAACGAATCTCATTATTAAAAGCTTATTGCTTACAATACTCATGTTGTCTGTTTCATACAGTCTCTTCGCCATTATATGGAACTTTATGGCTTAAGTTTTTCCCAAGTTGGGTTGCCTGGCTCATGTGTTTATACCCTACGTTCCCGATTGTTTGGCTAGGGTGTAAAGGGATCACCTCTGCGATTGTTACAACTAGGTAATCCAGATCTGTACCTCAGACGGGTGAAGGCGAAAGCTAGCGTTCTTAAGGGAATCATTGGTCGGCGGACAAATGACGAATCGCTTTTTCGCACATAATCTTTCAATCTCATAGGATAGGCTTCCTATAATCCTTTTTTTAGTATCAAAGCCTAGGAACGCGTACATACGCATGCTGACCCAGGGAAAGGAACCATTAATGGAACTATTCTCTCTGGAAGATGTTTCTTACGTTAAATAGTAATATAACATAACTCCCCAAAGACAACTTGTCTATTCAAGCAATGATGACCGGATTGCCTAGTTTCCGAACATACCATGTGTTCACCACATGTATAGTATTCAGAAACACTCCAGCCCTTGGGTTTCGGAGGTTAAAGCGGAAGGTTGGCCATGATAATCTTTTAATAAATTCGGTCAGAGATAAGTTTGATGATAGAGTACATTGTTACATGGAATCGAACGCCTACTCTTCATCTATACCATCTATAAGACTGTCCAATTTACAGTCTTGTTGTGAAAATTTGGTGGATGCCTTTACTTGGTCATATACCAAGCTCACTGGAATTTCTTGTCCGTCCGGTCCTCGAGGTCCAACCCGGGCCATGTGATTTGGATCAAGTCCGGTGTAGCGTGTCTTCACCATAGCCCAGGCTTCTCGAGCACCTTGTCGACATGCTGATGCCTTCCACAGTTCAAAGCGGCGCCGAGCTCCTTTGAACAAATTCCCTAGTTGCTCCATAAATTATGAAGGTGAATCGGTTGGCCATAAGGCTTTGTCCATGTTCTTCATGGCTTTCTGAGCTCGCTCATGTACCTTGGAGAGCTCTTGCAACAAGTCGCCTTGAAATCCGGATACTTCTCCCTCGGGCCGCCCAGATAACAAATCTAAAGGAACAGCTTTGTAAAAACTCTGAATCAAGGGACTATACGAAAGCTAGGTTAAAGGTCATACTGAATATGCCGCCTTTTAGCTTCCTGTTCTCTTTCAAGGCATCTGAGAGTTGGGCTCGTATGTCCTTTAACTCTTCGGCTTGCTTGATATTTGTATCCTGCAGTTTGTTCTTCTCCTCTATGGTCCGTGTTAATACACGTTGACCAGCGGCCGCTTGCCCTTCGGCGTGTTTTTTGTCCACCAGAGCAGCCCTTAGCTTCTCCGCAGTTGGTCTGTCGACCTTGCTGCTGCAGTTAAAACAATATATATATATATATATATTTAAAAATCATTGATTGGCACAGGATCATACTTTCCGGACACTATTGTTCTTACCATCGGAACCCTTTTTGGACCTCTCCGAATCTTCCAATTCGGCGCTGACAGTAGTTAACTTGGTCCGGCATTCTTCAAGCTCCTTGGATAATGCATTATTCTTTTCCTTGAGTACCCGAGGACATAGCGATCCTTAAATAAGTTGGGCCAATTGTTTCAAGTCTCAGGGGCTACTGGCATAAGATTGTTGAATCCACACGTTCTTACCCGCATATCCTTTGAAAGCTGGTGAGTGGCTCCGGCAAGCCCGTCTCGTGCAGCTCGGATATATGCATCCGCAGAACTGAGGGCGTTGAACGCCTCTTTAGTAAAAATTGGATTGTGCATGGCTGCTTTTCGCCACCGATGATTCATCGTGCTTTCCACTTCGGAATTGGTAACGAATACCCCACCTGAATCCACTTGGAGAGGACAGTCCGGCGTTACACCCATATCAACCCTAGTCCTTGTGGATGGGTCCGGAGCCGGATTGGTTGGAGCATGGCCAGCACGATCCCCGGACACAGTCCGGCATATGCTCCTCCTAAAAGAAGACAAAGCGGAAAATATTACAATCTGTCCTTGCCATCGAGCATATGTTAAAAAATTATACCCCTTCGATAAAGGAGGAGGTTCGGTGGTGTCTTTGGTCTCCTTTCGTTTCAAAGACTCGCCCTGCACGGGCGTCGCCTTCCTAGAAGATGCCCTTGATGCAATGCGGAGGGACGAGAACCGCCCTTTTGAGCATGAGATAGTGCGATGGGTAAGGCGCGATGGGAAGGTTCTCTTTGAGGAGATGTATCCTGGGTGCTTACACGGAAGGAAGGAAGAAGGCCAGGGTAATCGGCTACAATGGCCACTTCAGTGCCATCATGGCTCGCCTGGTAGAAAACCCCATCCTTAAGCTCTATGCATATGTCCGGATCTTCTTTAAATCCGTGATCCATGTCTTGAACATGGTCCTCTAGCTGCGGAATAGGGCTATGAATTACTTCAACCACCTTCCTCCACTCCAATTGGAGATAGACAGATTCAGTTCGGTTACCATGTCTTAGAAAAGAAATTGAGAAAAAACTAACAATCAAAGAAAGACTCACCCAGTCAATGGGGTTGTACATTGAGAAACCTTCCCGACATTTCAAGCGAAGAAAGTCCTCCTTCTCCCCTTTGTAAAGGTCAGCTAGGATGGCGGCCAGGGCGGCGGGATTGTCCGGACCTTTGCGGAGACAACGCGATGCATCGTCCTGCCCATTATAATGCCACATAGAAAATCCTCTGGATTGAAGTGGATGAACGCATCACGTTATTGAGATTGCCATTACTTCAATTATTGTCAGCTCGGAGTGTACAAGTACTCTGATCTTGCTTACTAGCCTTTTAACCTCCGCATTATCTTCTTCCTTGAGGCTTCGGGGACGCCGGTTGAAACACTTCTTTAAAGGAGCACTGGAGAATACGGGAAGGCCGCGCCGGATTGGGTCCAGAAGAACAACGTCTAAAATATAAAACCATTCCGAGGGCCACTCTTTGAATGCCTTCTTCAGAGTGCCGGATAGATAACCTGTCCCTACTATGCGCCACACTTCGGCGTCGCCCTCCTTGAATATAGATCCCTTTTGGGAGCGGGGGACGAGGTAGAAGAATTTTCGCCATAGCTCGAAATGAGCCTCACAGCCCAGAAACAGCTCACAAAGAGCGACGAAGCCCGCGATATGCAGGATAGAGCCTGGCATAAGGTCGTGTAGTTGGTGACCATATAACTCCAGAAATCCCCTGAGGAAAGGATGGATAGGAAATCCTACGCCTATCAAAATGAAGGAGACGAAGCATACCCGCTCCTCTTTGGTGGGATTGGAGAAATTTTCCGCCAAGGCTTCGCTGTCAATAGAAGTTAATTCAGCCCGGACGGGGACTAGATTCGCGGGAGGGAGATATCCCTGTGTCTGAAGTTTACTCAAATGCGCGTGGGGTAGTAAGAAACTTTCCCAATCGCCTGCTTGAGGGCCATGAGGGCGTGAGGAAGAACTAGGAGCGCCAGCCATGTTTGGGAAAATTTTCGTGGCAAGCTCTATGGATTTTCGCGTGGTGTGGAATGGCATCTGAGATTTAGTCTCCTTAAACAGACGCCTTCCTTGCACGGTCAAGGGATTATTTCTAAAAATACACAGACGGTTCACATTTGTCTGACATGTGGAAGCAGAGACGATGCTACTTCTCGAGCTTGTGTTGTATTCCCTCGAAGAGGAAAGGGTGATGCAGCACAATAGCGTAAGTATTTCCCTCAGTTTTTAGAACCAAGGTAACAATCCAGTAGGAGACCATGCGCGAGTCCCTCGCACTTGCACAAACAAATAAGAACCTTGCATCCAACGCGATAAGGGGTTGTCAATCCCTTCACGGTCACTTGCGAGAGTGAGATCTGATAGATAGGATAGGGTAACTTTTTTTGGTATTTTTGGTATAGAAACAAAAATTAAATAAAGCAAAGTAAAGTAGATGGAAGATTAATATGATGAGAATAGACTCGGGGGCCATAGGTTTCATTAGTGGCTTCTCTCATGATAGCAGAATTCTACGGTGGGTGAACAAATTACTGTCGAGCAATTGATAGAAAAGCGCATAGTTATGAGAATATCTAGGCATGATCGTTGTATATAGGCATCACATCCGTGACAAGTAGACCGAAACGATTCTGCATCTACTACTATTACTCCACACATCGACCGCTATCCAGCATGTATCTAGAGTATTAAGTTCATAAGAACAGAGTAACACCTTAAGCAAGATGACATGATGTAGAGGGATAAACTCAAACAATATGATATAAACCCCATCTTTTTATCCTAGATGGCAACAATACAATACGTGCCTTTCTGCCCCTACTGTCACTGGGAAAGGACACCGCAAGATTGAACCCAAAGCCAAGCACTTCTCCCATTGCAAGAACTATAGATCTAGTAGGCCAAACCAAACCAATAATTCGAAGAGACTTACAAGGATATTACAATTATACATAAAAGATTTCAGAAAAGAATCCAAAATTGTTCATAGATAATCTTGATCATAAACCCACAATTCATAGGATCTCGACAAACACACCACAAAAAGATTACATCGAATAGATCTCCTCAAAGATCGAGGAGAACTTTGTATTGAGATCCAAAGAGAGAAAAGAAGCCATCTAGCTAATAACTATGGACCCGAAGGTCTGTGGTAAACTACTCACAACTCATCGGAGGGGCTATGGTGTTGATGTAGAAGCCCTCCGTGATCGATGCCCCCTCCAGCGAAGCTCCGGAACAGGCCCCAAGATGGGATCTCACGGGAACAGAAGGTTACGTCGGTGGAATTAGGGTTTCTTCGTGCTCCTTGATGTTTTTAGGGTATATGGGTATATATAGGAGGAAAAAGTACGTCGATGGAGCAACGTGGGGCCCACGAGGGTGGGGGCGCGTCTACCCCCCTGGGCGCGCCTTGCCCCCTCGTGGGCACCTCGTTTCTTCTCTGACTTGTACTCCAAGTCTCTTGTGAAGATATCATTCCAAAAATAACTCTCCCGGAGGTTTCATTCCGTTTGGACTCCGTTTGACATTCCTTTTCTGCGAAACACTGAAATAGGCAAAAAAACAGCAATTTGCACTCGGCCTTGGGTTAGTAGGTTAGTCCCAAAAATAATGTAAAAGTGTATAATAAATCCCATTAAACGTCCAAAATAGAATATATAATAGCATGGAATAATAAAAAATGATAGATACCTTGGAGACGTATCAAGCATCCCCAAGCTTAATTCCTGCTCGTCCTCGAGTAGGTAAATGATAACAACAGAATTTTTGATGTGGAATGCTAACCAACATAATTCTCAATGTAATTCTCTTTATTGTGGCATGAATGTTCATATCCGAAAGATTCAAGACAAAAGTCTATATTGACATAAGAATAATAATACTTCAAGCATACTAACAAAGCAATCGTGTCTTCTCAAAATAACATGGCCAAAGAAATTTATCCCTACAAAATCACATAGTCTGGCTATGCTCTATCTTCATCACACAAAATATTTAAATCATGCACAACCCCTGTTTCGGCCAAGCAATTGTTTCACACTTTAATTCTTACAAAACTTTCAACTTTCATGCAATACATGAGTGTGAGCCATGGATATAGCACTATGTGGAATAGAGTGGTGGTTCTGGAGAAGACAAAAGGAGAAGATAGTCTCACATCAACTAGGCGTACCGATGGGCTTTGGAGATGCCCATCAATGGATATCAATGTGAGTGAGTAGGGATTGCCATGCAATGGATGCACTAGATCTATAAGTGTATGAAAGCTCAAAAGAAACTAATTGGGTGTGCATCCAACTTGCTTGCTCATGAAGACCTAGGGCATTTTAGGAAGCCCATCGTTGGAATATACAAACCAAGTTCTATAATAAAAATTCCCACTAGTATATGAAAGTGACAAAACAAGAGACTCTCTATCATGAAGATTATGGTGCTACTTTGAAGCACAAGTGTGGAAAAGGATACTAGCATTGTCCCTTCTCTCTCTTTTTTTGGAGGGGTTTTCTTTTTTCTTTTTAGCCCCCCTCTTTGTTTGGGGGGCCATCTCTTTTTTTTGGCATTTCTCTCTCTCTCTCTCTCTCTCTTTTGTTTCCTCACACGGGAAAATGCTCTAATAATGAAGATCATCACACTTTTATTCACTTACAAATCAAAGATTACAACTCGAAGCTGGAACAAAATATGACTCTATGTGAATGATGATGATGATGAAGCATGTCATATGAATGGAACGGTGGAAAGTTGCATGGCAATATATCTCGGAATGGCTATGGAAATTCCATGATATGTAGGTATGGTGGCTGTTTTGAGGAAGGTATATGGTGGGTGTATGGTACCGGCGAGAGTTGTGCGGTACAAGAGAGACTAGAAATGGTGGAAGGGTGAGAGTGCGTATAATCCATGGACTCAACATTAGTCATAAAGAACTCATATACTTATTGCAAAAATTTATGAGTCATCAAAACAAAGTGTTCAACGCATGCTCCTAGGGGAGGGGTTGGTAGGAGTTAACCATCGCGCGATTCCGACCTCCACACAAACGATGACACTCAATAAATAAATCATGCTCCAACTACATCACATAACGGTTCACCATACGTGCATGCTACGGGAATCACAAACTTTAACACAAGTGTTTCTCAAATTCACAATTACTCCACTAGCATGACTCTAATATCACCATCCTCATATCTCAAAACAATCATCAAGTATCAAACTTCTCATAGTATCCAATGCACTTATATGAAAGTTTTTACTATACTCATCTTGGATGCCTATCATATTTGGACTAGTTTTATAACCAAAGCACATTACCATGTTGTTCTAAGAGACTCTCAAATAGATATAAGTGAAGCATGAGAGATCAATAATCTCTACAAAATAAAACCACCACCGTGCTCTAAAAGATATAAGTGAAGCATTAGAGCAAAACTATCTAGCTCAAAAGATATAAGTGAAGCACATAGAGTATTCTAAAAAATTCTAAATCATATTTATCTCTCTAAAAAGGTGTGTCCAGCAAGGATGATTGTGGAAAACTAAAAAGCAAATACTCAAATCATACATGACGCTCCAAGCAAAACACATATCATGTGGTGAATAAAAATATAGTCTCAAGTAAAGTCACCGATAGACGAAGACGAAAGAGGGGATGCCTTCCCGGGGCATTCCCAAGCTTAGGCTTTTGGTTATCCTTGAATTTTACCTTGGAGTGCCTTGGGCACCCCCGAGCTTAGGCTTTTGCCACTCTTTGTTCCATTGTCCATCAAATCCATACTCAAACTTGAAAACTTCACAACACAAAACCTACCCAAAATTCTTGTGAGCTCCGTTAGTATAAGAAAACAAACCACCACTCAAAGGTACTGTAATGAACTCATTATTTGTTTATACTTGTGTTAAACCTACTATATTCCAACTTCTCTATGATTCATACCCCCCGATACTACTCATAGATTCATCAAAATAAGCAAACAACACACGAAAAACAGAATTTGTCAAAAACAGAACAGTCTGTAGTAATCTGTAACTTTCGAATACTTCTGTAACTAAAAAAAATTAAATAAATTGGTGGATGTGACGAATTTGTCTATTAATCATCTGCAAAAAGAATCAACTAAAAAGCACTCTCCAGAAAAAATGACAGCCAATCTTGTCAGGGATATGGTTAATAGGTATAAACCGGATATTGTAAACCGGCTTAGTTATATCATACTTGGTTTGTTATTAGTAGAGATTACGGCCCACAAGGTTTCAGGGCCCATGTATAGAAATACGGTTTGTAAACCGCCAAAGAGATGTAACTTGAGAGATAAGAAAGGAAGAACAGAGACCGAGGCGGACACGATTATGAGCCGGCCTCGGGACTCTGTAAACCGGACCAGGCGTCACCTCTATATAAAGGGACGACCCGGCACCGGTTCAAGGACAAGCAACAATCAATCCGTCGAGACGCAGGCAAGCGATTCCGCTCCCTGTAATCCGACGCCCAAGTAATACCAAACCAACTAGACGTAGGCTTTTACCTTCTCGAAGGGGCCGAACTAGTATAAAACCTTTTGTGTCCTTTGTGCGCCATGAACCCTTTCAAGCTAACCCGTGCGATGGTTCCATCATCAAGTCCGTTAAACCGGACATCTGCCGTGTTAATTCCATGACAGTTGGCGCCCACCGTGGGGCCTGCGCACGATGGTTTCGAGTTCTTGGAAGGCGGCCTCAAGGGGTTAAAGGGCTACGCGGTCGGCCGGATTACCAAGAGTCGTTGCGGCCGGATCTACATCGACGACGCAGGTTGGGGACCGGAGGCCGATTCGATCGAATACGGGTACCGGGTTCCCTTCGGCAGCATCCAAGTCTTCATCGGCAAAATCGGTGAACCGGGACCTGAGCCGGACACCTTCCCCAACATCGTCGAGCCGGCTCAGCGTGCGAGGTCGACCCGGATTCAACCTGCTATGAAGCATGTGTTGGTCGGAGCGATTCACGGAGGACAAGCTGAGGACGGGTCGGAATCTGATGGTGCAACCGTCGTCTATTCAGATGACGAATCTTCGTCCGGGGAAACTGGATCTCTGTATCAGTTGCGGGACGGCCGGTCTGAGGGTGAGTCCGATGGAAACAGTATTCCGGGCCCCTCCGACCCGCCAAACCGGGTGGCGGTTTTCATGGCCGGTTCACAACCCCCGACGAACGGAACAACAGCGGAGGCTCGCGCAGGAGGAAGCGGTTCAAATCCCTCTGTTACTGCGGTTCTATCCACCTTGATGGAGGAGTTCGCGGCTAAGGCAGTAGAGGCCGTAGCTCCAGCAGACAAGGCGCAACATGATACAGTGCTTCTCCAGTTGAAGGCCCGGATCGATCAGTTAAGGGAGGATCTAAAGGCAGAGGGAGAGATGCTAGCGGCAAGACAAGCGGAGTTGGATGAACAAGCTTTTCACTTAAGGATGGAACAGGCTTCCATGGAAGGGGTAAGAGGACGAAAATATCGATCCCGCCTGCCGCCGGGTTATGAATCTACGAATTTGTTTAGAACACCGGGGGCTGGGGCCAGTAACAATCCGATCTTAAACCGGAGAAGCCCACCGGCTCGAGAGGAACCGGTTCAGCAACCCGCCGCGGAGCGGGAGCGACGGATTACATCGGCGCCTTATGTTCCGGTCCCCCCGGGGCACTATTCAAACCCTGTGGATAATATCGCTGCAGCGGCAGCATGATTGGCCGCTTTACCTGTGGAAGAAACATCCCCTGTAGCGATAGAGGCGCGCAGGGCCCAGAGGTTACTCAACACGGCCTTAATACAGCAGCAAGCGTACTCTCACAGCAGGGAAAGGTTACATTCAACACCACGTCCCAACCGAAGTTACTCTAGACATTGGGAGGAGCCCGAAGTATCTAGCAGCGAACGGAGGAGACATCAGCACAGGCAGAATAATCCGGCAAGGGCAGAGATGCCAGCCCCGGATCGAAACCGGCCTAGATCGGAGGCCAGGGAGGAGATCCGCCAGTCGACGCTGGTTTACACCGGCGCTGCGGGGACAGGAGCGACAGCGAGCGGTTTTGGGATACAGTGTCTTGTCCCGACCCTGCGGAGTGTTAAGCTACCCAAGGATTTCAAAGGACCTCGCAAGGTGCCCAATTACACAGCCGATTTACCACCCGAGGCTTGGGTGGAAAGCTACGAGATGGCTATGGAGATGCTGGACGTGGATGAATCGGCTTGTGCCAAATATTTCACTATGATGCTTGAAGGAACGGCCCGGACTTGGCTAAAGGGACTTCCTCCGAATTCCATCGGATCATGGGGGGAGCTGCGTAATCAGTTCATCAAAAATTTCAAAGATACATGCAAGCAACCTATGTCGGTGATAGATTTAGCAGCATGTGTACAGGGGGAGCAGGAGTCTACAGCAGCTTGGGTACGCAGAGTGGCAGAGATCTTGCACTCCTCAAACGGTATTAATCCGAGTACCGCAATTGTAACTTTGGAGAACAATTGCCGGTTTGAATCTTTGAAATTAAAACTCGGACGGCTCAAACGAGAGTGCAATGACATGGGGACTTTAATGAGTGCCTTGGTGAAGTACGGAGACTCAGATAATACCAAGTATCCGGAGCCAGAAGGAGATAAAGCAGGAAAGGCCAGCAAGACTGGTAAACCGGCTTCAGCCAATCCGATCGCTTCAGGTGTGTTGGGCAAACGGAAACCGGAAGGCAGCTCTGATTTTGTGGCTAACACACAGGTTCAAGGCGGTTTTTAGGGAAATCAGCGGGGTCCCGCTCGCCAAGCCGGTGGAGGAAATCCGGGTTGGGAGCAGGATTTGGATCAACCCTGCATAAAGCATAGCGGGAATAAGGGGCCTGCAAAGCACACTGCGAGAGAATGTCTGAACCCCACGATAGCAGGGAACGGCCGTTTTAATCCTCATAGCCGGCCCCCGAATGCCGGTTTAGGGCCCGGGTTTTATGGCCCAGGTTACCAAGGGAACAATTTCGGTTCAGGATATAGGGGCAACAGCGGTTATCAAGGGAATAACGGCGGTTATCAATCCCGGCCAGGCGGCCCAGGCGGTCAAGGAAACTATAATGGTCAAGGAAGCCAATCACATTATCAAGGTGGTTATCAGAGTCAGGGAAATCAGCCGTATCATCAAGGTGGTTACAACAATCAGAATAATCAGCAGCAGGGCCAAGGGAGTCACAATAACCAAGGAAATCAGCAGCAGCAGCGTCCGCAGCAACAACAGCAATCCGGGTACCAGAGTAATCCGAAGGAGTTGAGCAGTGGCCAATATCATGTTTTCACCACAAGTCTATGCAAAAGAGACCAGAAGGTTTTAAAGCGGACTATTAATGCGGTAGAACCGGCGACACCGCAATTTTTACGATGGTCAGAGCAGCCCATTGTTTGGAGCAGG
Source organism: Secale cereale (assembly GCA_902687465.1). NCBI lineage: Eukaryota > Viridiplantae > Streptophyta > Magnoliopsida > Poales > Poaceae > Secale > Secale cereale. Next base: position 77,958,092 of record LR738710.1, read on the forward strand.
GAGGACCACCCGTTACGGGTAGATAATCCGGGACATTTAGCCTTGGTAGTGGCACCTCAGGTGGGAGGATACCGGTTCACTAAAGTCCTCATGGATGGAGGTAGCAGTATCAATATATTATATTACGAGACTTTCCGTCGTATGGGTCTGACAGATAAACAATTAAGGACATCAAACACGGTGTTTCACGGGGTGGTTCCAGGTAAGTCAGCTTATCCGGTTGGTAAGATTGACTTAGAAGTTACCTTTGGAGATGAGCATGACTCTAGATCGGAGATGATCACCTTTGAAGTTGTCAAAATCAAAAGTCCATATCATGCTTTGTTTGGGAGGACAGTTTATGCTAAATTTATGGCTAGGCCATGTTATGTTTATCTGCAGCTCAAGATGCCGGGTCATAAAGGCACGATTACGGTGCACGGCACTCGGAAGATAGCAGTGGAATGTGAAGAAGGTGATGCAGCTTATGCAGAAGCGGTATGTTCCGCAGAAGAGTTAAAATTTTATAAAGATAATGTTGATCCGGCGGACATGACTCCGCTGAAGAAGCCAACCACTGAGCATGATCCGGCTTTGAAGTTCAAATCAGCGGAAGAGACTAAACAGATCGATTTTGTGCCCGGAGATTCATCCAAGCAGTTCAGCATCAGTGCTAACTTGGATCCTAAATAGGAAAGCGCGCTCATCGAGTTCATCCGTGAGAACCGGGATATCTTTGCATGGAAGCCCTCTGACATGCCTGGTATACCGAGGGAACTCGCTGAGCACAAGTTCAATATTGATCCGAAGTTTAAACCGGTAAAGCAGTATCTGCGCCGCTTCAACGAAGAGAGGCGCAAGGCTATAGGTGAAGAAGTGGCTAAGCTTTTGGCGGCAGGGTTCATAGTGGAAGTGTTTCATCCGGAATGGTTGGCCAACCCGGTGCTAGTTCTAAAGAAGAATGGGAAGTGGAGGATGTGCGTGGATTACACAGACCTCAATAAAGCTTGCCCAACTGATCCTTTTGCTCTACCCCGCATTGATCAGATTATTGATGCTACAGCAGGGTGTGAGCGGCTGAGTTTCCTGGATGCGTACTCAGGCTATCACCAGATCAAAATGGCAGTTGAAGACCAAGAGAAGACGGCGTTCATAACCCCTTTTGGTGCTTTTTGCTATGTGTCTATGCCTTTTGGGCTCAAGTGTGCGCAGGCGACGTATCAGCGTTGTGTTCAGAACTGTTTGAAAGGGCAGATAGGAAGGAACGTACATGCTTATGTGGATGACATTGTGGTTAAGTCAAAGGAGGAGAGGACAATGATAGAAGATCTTAGATAAACCTTTGACAATCTTCGGGCTTACAAGATGATGCTCAATCCGGAGAAATGTGCCTTTGGTGTCCCAGCCGGTAAGCTTTTGGGATTCCTGGTCTCAAACCGGGGAATAGAAGCCAATCCGGAGAAGATCAAGGCCATCACATCTTTGACAAAACCGGCTTGCATTAACGATGTTCAGCGCATAGCTGGACGGATCACGGCCCTGAGCCGGTTCATCAGTCGCTTAGGAGAAAAGGCGATCCCGCTTTATCAAATGTTGAGGAAAACGGACCGTTTCATCTGGAGTGATGAAGCGAATACAGCGTTTGAGAATCTGAAACAGCAACTAGCGAAGCCGCCGGTTTTAGCCGCCCCTATTGACAAGGAGCCTTTGCTATTGTATGTTGCTGCAAACACACGGGCAGTTAGCGTTGCAATTGTGGTTGAGCGCAAGGAAGCAGGGAAAGAACATCCGGTTCAGCGCCCGGTTTATTATGTGAGTGAAGTACTCATCGAATCTAAGCAGAGATACCCTCATTGGCAGAAATTGGTATATGGGGTGTTCATGGCAAACCGGAAATTGAAGCATTATTTTCAAGGGCATCCGATAACTGTGGTTAGTTCAGCTCCATTGGGAGATATAATCCAGAATAGAGAAGCAACGGGTAGAATAGCTAAGTGGGCCATTGAGCTCAGTCCGCATGAATTGAAATATGTACCACGTACTGCTATAAAATCTCAAGCACTAGTGGATTTTATCAATGACTGGACAGAATTGCAGACTCCAGAGGAGAAGCCGGATCTCACTTATTGGACGATTCACTTCGACGGCTCGAAGCAGTTGGAAGGCTCAGGGGCCGGAGTTGTCTTAACTTCCCCCAGAGGTGATAAGTTTTGTTATGTACTCCGGTTGTTATTTCCTTGTACTAACAATGCAGCAGAATATGAGGCACTGCTTCACGGTTTAAGATTGGCAAAAGAGATGAATTTGAGCCGGGTTAAGTGTTTGGGTGATTCAGACCTAGTGGCACAGCAGGTTTCGGGCAAGTGGGATTCAAGGGATCCCCTCATGGCAGCTTATCGACGAGAGGTTGAAGCGGTGGCAGGTTACTTCAAAGGGTATCAGGTGGAACACATAGACCGGCGGAAGAACGAAGCAGCTGACGCTTTAAGCCGGCTAGGGTCGCAACGTAAACCGGTACCACCGAACACCTTTTTGGATGAATTGCACAATCCTTCGGTTCAAGTGCCTTCAGAGGACGATCTGGCTATTCCGGACCCGGAGGCACAGTTGGTTGCGGCAACCCATGTTATTCCGGATTGGACGATACCTTATTTGGTATATTTAAGCCGGGGAGAATTGCCAGAAGACGAAGTTGAAGCACGGCAGATAATCCGGCGTTCCAAGTCTATGACAATTGCCAATGGGGAGCTGTATCATCGTAGCACCTCTGGAGTATTTCAACGGTGTGTTTCAGCTGAGGAAGGTTGTGAGATTCTAAGGGAGATCCATGAAGGGGATTGCGGTCATCATGCCGGATCAAAATCTTTAGTGGCTAAAGCTTTCAGACATGGCTTTTATTGGTTAACCGCACATGCAGATGCAGCAGACCTGGTCCGCAAGTGTGACGCTTGTCAGAAGTTCTCAAGACGTGCCCTTGTTCCAGCACAAGAACTCCGGATGATACCAATCACTTGGCCTTTTGCAACTTGGGGGCTTGACATGGTTGGTCCTTTCAAGAGGTCCCAAGATCAAAAAACTCATCTACTAGTGGCAGTAGACAAGTTTACAAAGTGGGTTGAAGCGGAACCTATAAGCAAGTGTGATGCGGCAACGGCAGTTAAGTTCATCAAAAAAGTAATATTCCGGTTTGGTTTTCCACACAGCATCATCACCGATAACGGTACCAATTTATCTCAGGGTGAGATGGAAGAATTCTGTCAACGAGAGCATATTCGTTTAGATGTATCTTCTGTGGCTCACCCCCAATCCAATGGTCAAGCAGAAAGGGCAAATCAGGAGATTTTGCGTGGAATCAAGCCCCGGCTTATGACACCTCTGCAGAGAACCCCAGGGTGTTGGGTGGAAGAATTACCCTCTGTCCTTTGGAGCATTAATACTACACCAAACCGGTCTACAGGTTATACACCTTTCTTCATGGTTTACGGGGCAGAAGCAGTTCTTCCAAGTGACATACGCCATGATTCCCCAAGGGTGGCGGCCTATGTAGAAGCTATCAACGAAGAGTCAAGACAGGATAGTTTGGATCGATTGGATGAAGAGCGTGACATAGCTGCAGCACGGTCAGCGATTTATCAGCAAGACCTGCGCAGATATCACAGCCGCCGGATCAGAACCAGGACATTCCAGGAGGGTGACTTGGTACTCCGGCTTATCCAAGATCAAACAGACATGCACAAGCTATCTCCGCCATGGGAAGGGCCCTTTGTGATCAGCAAAAATTTACACAACGGGTCATACTATCTGGTGGACATTCGAGAGCACAAAGACTCACGGACATCAGAAGAGGAGACGAAAAGGCCATGGAACATTGCTCATCTACGGCCGTATTATACTTGAGCCATAGGCTCCCATGTATCCTATGTGTATATTATGAATAATGAATAAACCGGCACCCTCGATAAACCGGGGGCTCAGCCCTTTTTCCACATACATCAAATTTGCGGCAAATATTCATATCAGTTTGTTATCAAAGAAACATATTTCAATAATAGCTGGTTTTTAGAAACTAATCTTTGCAGGGTATGTGAAGAAGCGGTAAAACTCGCCGGAACAAAAGATCACGTCCGGTTCAGGAAGAGGAAAAACCTGTATAAAGAAAAAGGAAAAAGAGGAACATTAGAGGCCCCTGAGGACAGTGGTATCGCCCACACACCTCTTGAATGGCTATGTTATGAAATTTTGGGTTCCCTGAACAGTGGTATCGCCCACGTTCAAATGATGACCCGGCCCCTGAGGACAGTGGTATCGCCCACACACCTCTTGAATGGCTATGTTATGAAATTTTGGGTTCCCTGAACAGTGGTATCGCTCCCGTTCAAATGATGACCCGGCCCCTGAGGACAGTGGTATCGCCCACACACCTCTTGAATGGCTATGTTATGAAATTTTGGGTTCCCTGAACAGTGGTATCGCTCCCGTTCAAATGATGACCCGGCCCCTGAGGACAGTGGTATCGCCCACACACCTCTTGAATGGCTATGTTATGAATTTTTGGGCTCCCTGAACAGTGGTATCGCCCACGTTCAAATGATGACCCGGCTCTCTGAATAGTTTTTGAGCCTGGCAGCTCTTTGAAAAAGCCTCGATTGCATAGTTTGATTTACAATAATTATGTGTGTTCTCGATGATTTCTGTGTTTCATAACCTTTTTAGCCAAGGGGAACAGCTCTAGAAGTTGACCGTATATCTAGTGTTATAAGTCTGGGTCATGAACACCAGAGAAAGTTAAACCGGCGTTCATCGTAACCCGGTTCGACTTCATGATGAGCTGACAATTGGCAGCACGGGGTCAGATACAAGTTACAAATTGCTGAACCAAGAAAAGAAAAATTCATGGACAAGTTAAGATTGAAGAGTTCCAAGGGCTTATTAAGGTAATTTTAAACATCTTACCGGTTTAAGGTATCTCGGCTACATGCAATTAAGGTATCAAAGTTATTTATCAAAGGTATGCTTGTTTATCATACCAAGAGAGCAAGTTAATCCGTCCAGTGGTCACACCACTAGGACATGTTTTTCATCTGTTTTATGAACAGGGCAAGAGATCCGCATCAATCAACAAGTCAGCGAAAGAGTACTTTATAAAGACCAAAAGCCGGATCACAGTGCATTAAATTTCAGCTAAAGCCTATTACAAGGCATGAAAGCCAAATAGTTGGAAGCATTGTTTATGGAATAGCAATTGTAATTACAGCAATAACATTCAAGATTCCGTTCCTTCCTGCCGGGATGACTGGCCACCATCTGGTTCCGGAACATCTTCTTCCTCGTGAAGCGGCGGGAAATCTGGTGCACGCCAATCAATCTTGGCCAAGGCACGGAAATACACTTCATCGTTGATCAACTCAGCAGGATCAATATCAGGAGCAAAAGTGTGAGGACGAACCGGCGGAGTTAAGTTTGCAACATCATAGACCGGTCGTTCCACACGCTCGTTTTGAAGATCGTATGCTGGGTGGTATCGGGATAAATCAGTTTCCACCGCAATCTTGCTAGAAAGCGGACGCATTTCCTTTGTCAGAGCGTACAGATCTCTCTCACCAAATGCTGAACCGTCTTCCTTGGTGTCAGGAAACCCGGTTAGCACTTCTGCCGGATCAATGTCTGGAACCCAAGCTTTAGCCCTTGTCAGGGCCAGAAGAGCACCTCCTCGGGCAGCCGATTTCTTCACCTCTTCAAGACGAGTTGGCAGAATCGACAAGCTGTTCAAAGTAGCCTTGATGGTTGAAGGAGCCGGTTTACCAAAGGAGGTAGCGCTGATAATCCTTTGCGCCCCAGAGTATAGTTGCTCCACCAAGGTGTAGCAGGCCTTCAGTTTCTTCCGTACATCATCCCCAAGATGGGAGACGCGGCGTCCTACATACAACAAGAAAAGTTAAACCGGTACAAAACACAGTTTGCAAAGATAACAGATAAGAATTCAGGTTATGCTTACCAAAGATAGCAGAAATCATCAAATCAACTTGGCGCTTTAACCCGGCCAATTCTTCAGTAACCGGGTTAAGAGCTCCTTCGGCATCTTGAACACGTTTTTCAAGATCCTTTCTCTGGACTTCAAAAGCAGTCCGTTCTTCATCAAAGAACTTCTTCAAGTCCTCGGCAGTTTTTAAACTGACTTGAAGTTCTTTCTTCGACTTTGAAGCGGCTGCCTCAGTCTCTAGAAGCCGGCTTCGAAGCTCACTGTTTTCCACAGCATTCCGGTTCAGCTCAGCCTGCAGATAAAAGTTCAAAGGTAAGATGAGAAATTACAAGTCTCAAGCATACAACCAAGTTGTATACTTGACACTTGGGGGCTAATGGCAGTTGAAGCAATGCATCAGAGATAATTTTTACAAGTCTCAAGTACACAACCAAGTTGTATACTTGACACTTGGGGGCTAATGGCAGTTGAAGTAATCCGGCAAATGCAAATTGAAAATGCAAGTCTCAAGCACACAACAAAGTTGTACACTTGACACTTGGGGGCTAATGGCAGTTGAAGCAATACATCAGAGGCAAGTTTTTACAAGTATCAACTACATAATCAAGTTATCTACTTGATACTTGGGGGCTAATGTATAATCAGCAGTTCAAAACTGTAAAGTTCCGGATTAACTTCAATAAAGAAGATAAACCGGAACTTGGGGGCTGGCCTCAAGTAAAGATACGTTGGGAAAACAAAGACAGAACAGGAAAACTTACTTCGTATTTCTCTCTCATCAAGTTTACTAAGATGGCTTCATAGTCCCGGCTGCTGTGGAGCCGGCTCAAATATCCGGAATAAATGTCTTGAGCACTCATACTCGAAAGACTGGATATGTCCGTACTCCACTTCCCCTTTTCCTGAGTTACTTTCTCCGCTTTAGCAGTATGTTTTGCGAAAACGGTGGGTTTGGCTGGCGCAACGTAAGCAGCGCCAGTAACCACAACGTCAGGGGAAGTGGGTGCATTAGGAGGAGTAACTTCAGCTTGAGCCGGATCAGGAGACCCCGGGTTAACTTGAGGAGAGCTAACCCGGGCCGGACTTGGTGGATCTTGGGCAGCATCAGTGGCAGGAATATCAAGAACAGGTTCTTGAACCGGAGTGACAGGAGTATCTTCAGGAGGGATAGTTGTTGACGGCTCAATTACTGGTTCATCAGTAGAAGGATCAGCAACAGGCTTCTTACCCTTAGCTCTTTTGCTGGGTTTCGGTTTACTGGAAAAACAAGCAAAGATAAGTTAGTATTATAAAAGAAAAGAAGATTATAAACCGGAAGAAGTAAAGAGAATTACCCTGGGACAGTCTTTAAAGGTGGAAGCTGTGTCGCGGTTGATTCGCCAGATGAAGACAGTGGAGTTTCCTGATAATCAGGATCAGTCGGTTTAAGTGGTTTTCTGATAAGACCGGCCTTGGGATGAAGAAGAGTTGGAGAGAGCATCACCTCAGCGCGGCGTTTTCGAGCCGGAGTTAGCGAAATTCCAGAGGATTCCACTGCCAAGCCGCTATGGCGAGTGGTCCGGCGCAAGGCTTCGTGCTGTTGTTTCTTCAAAGTAAAATTGGGATCCAACTTAGCATAAGGATGAGAAAATTGATACTTTCTAACAGTCCGACGGTTCTTTTGAGGAGGGGGTTCTGAATCGGAAGAAATAAGGGTTACCTCAATCTCCGCCGAGTTATCACCTTCGAGTGGATCCTGTGAAAAGGGCATCATTAGAGATATGAACAAGTATATAAAGACAAAATATAAACCGGAGTAAGGCGTACCTCGGAGTCCGGATCATCATCTTCAGAAGGAGAACCGGCGTCAACGGCTGCTTTCCTTTTCTTATTTGCAGGAGTCTTTCGGCGAGTTTGCCTTGCAGGTTTTTCCTGAGGTTTCCTCCTCCAGAAAGGATCATCAGCCTAAATGAAAAAAAGGGAAGGCAAGTAAAAGACGGTTCAAAAAGGACGGTTTATAAAGTACAAGTTAAAGATAATTACCTCAGGCAGCTTATTTTTCTTGAAGTATGGGGCCAAGCCAACTTTAGTGCAGTCTGTTAGAGCAGGATTGACAATCTTCTTGGCCGATTCAATTACTTCCGATTCAGACAACTTATCCTTAGAAAATCTCTGAGGGTCATCCGATTTACCGGAGTAATTGCACATCAAATCAGGGCGCCGGCTTAAGGGAAGGATACTCCATGATAACCAGCAGCGAAGGAAATCTGTGCCGATCAGGCCATTCGCCATGAAAGCTCTCAGCTTGGAGAGTTGAGGAGAAAACTGGATCCGTTCAGCAGCGCTTAATCGTTGCGGCAAGGGGTGATTTGCCGGGATACGAGTTTCACGGTAACCCGGCAAAGGGTTTTCACCTTCAGGAGATGTGTCTACGCAGTAAAACCAGGACTTGTTCCAGTCCTTTGGATGAGTGTGCAAGGAGGCGTGAGGGAAAACTGCATCCCTCCTTTTCTGAATACTGATACCACCAAGCTCTTGGTGAGGCCCGCTGGTGAACTCAGTACGCCGGTTTGCATGGAAGAAATCCCGAAAAAGATCAACCGAAGGCTCTTCTTGCAGATACGCTTCAGAAAAAACTTGGAAATCACAAATATTGGAAACGGAGTTTGGCCCGATATCCTGTGGATGCAGCTGGAAGGTGGCAAGGACGTCCCGGAAAAATTTTGAACCGGGGGGAGAGAAACCCCTGGAGATGTGATCCAGAAATACAATCACTTCCCCGGACCTAGGAGCGGGAGGACACTCATTACCCGGAGCGCGCCATTTCAATTCGGCCTGAGGACCTAACGTACCAATGCTTGATAGTTTGACTAAATCCTCTTCAGTTACAACAGAACGAACCCAGTCGCACGAAACATATTGCTTAGCCATTTGAGCAAAGTACTGAAGAAGAGAAAAGTGCAAAGACGGATTATGAAAAAGTAACGATCCGGGATATGTTCATGATATGCAATGGTTAAAATGGAGAATTATTTGGCAAGGTTAAACCGGTAATTATGAAACAGAGTTTTATCATTTCCGGTTTAAATGGCAGTTGAAGGGGAATCGTTTAAAGTTATTACATCAGGTTACATCATTTCCGGATTATGACATGATGATCTAAACCGGAGCATATTTAGTAGATCTATTGAAGAGAAAAACAGGTTTTCAACGCATTACTAAGAAGAAATAGATCTGAGCATACGGAGATAAAGAAACGAAAATTGCATGGGAAATCTACAGAGGTCCAATTCAGGGCAAATGAGTTTACAGGAGATGCATAAAAAGGAGACCTAAAGCAGGCAAACGGCGGAAGTAAAAACAACAAGATCTAAGGGGCAAGGTGTAACAGCTAAATATGCGGAACTAGTACAGAAGGTTCTAATGGTGGAGTTCTAAATGGCGGAGTTCTAAAAGGCAGAAGCTTTAATGGTGGAATGGATAAAACTACATGGTTATTATGGTGAGATCTAATCTGGTGCCGAGCGAGAGACCTACAGATTAGGGCCTAAAGATTACAAGGTTTTTATGTACTAAGATCTACGAAGGAACAAGAGCTTCATCGGCAGCCCTAATGGCGGAAGAACACGGGCGAAGAAATGGCGGACACAGATCTACCGAGAGGTGGATGAACGTACCAGGGACAGCGAGAATCGGCGGCGGAGAAAATCTGGTCAAGGCTCAGGTTGATGCAGCGGCCGGTCGAAGGCTGAAGATCCTGCGGTCGTCGGCGGCGTTCTTGAGCTCAAGCAGCAATGGAGTTCTTGCGGGTCAGGAAGCGGAAGGAGGAAGAAGACGCGAGAAGGAAGAACGAGGAGGGGCGGCATTATTTATAGACAGAGAGGTGGATATGAAGCGACAGGTGCGGTAATCAAGGGAGAAAAATCGGATAAAGATCCGTTGAACGCCTCGATTCTCGGGATAACCATTAAAAACAAGCTACAGTACAGCTCACGGCGTTAAATGCGGAGATGATGTCATTGTCAGACTTTAATGATTTTGGAAGATGACGTCAGAGCCGGTTTACACAAAATGAAGACAGTAGAGAAATTGCAGAAGACGACGGAGACTGATATGAACAAGTTCAAATCATTCTGGGGCCTAATGTCAGGGATATGGTTAATAGGTATAAACCGGATATTGTAAACCGGCTTAGTTATATCATACTTGGTTTGTTATTAGTAGAGATTACGACCCACAAGGTTTCAGGGCCCATGTATAGAAATACGGTTTGTAAACCGCCAAAGAGATGTAACTTGAGAGATAAGAAAGGAAGAACAGAGACCGAGGCGGACACGATTATGAGCCGGCCTCGGGACTCTGTAAACCGGACCAGGCGTCACCTCTATATAAAGGGACGACCCGGCACCGGTTCAAGGACAAGCAACAATCAATCCGTCGAGACGCAGGCAAGCGATTCCGCTCCCTGTAATCCGACGCCCAAGTAATACCAAACCAACTAGACGTAGGCTTTTACCTTCTCGAAGGGGCCGAACTAGTATAAAACCTTTTGTGTCCTTTGTGCGCCATGAACCCTTTCAAGCTAACCCGTGCGATGGTTCCATCATCAAGTCCGTTAAACCGGACATCTGCCGTGTTAATTCCACGACAAATCTCGTGAGCGCTAAAGTTTCTGTTTTTTACAGCATGATCATATAAACTTCACACAAGTCTTCCCAAAGGTTCTACTTGGCACAAACACTAATTAAAACACAAAAACACATCTAAACAAAAGCTAGATGCAATATTTATTACTAAACAGAAGCAAAAACAAAGAAAATAAAATTGGGTTGCCTCCCAACAAGCTCTTTCTTTATAGCCATTAAGATAGGCTTGAGAATTCAATGATGCTCACATGAAAGACAAGACTTGAAGCACAAAAGGAGCATCATAAGGATTGTGAAAATCACATCTAAGTCTAACATACTTCCTATGCATAGGCATTTTATAGGAAACAAATTAGCGAGACAAGCAAGATCTAACATATGCAAGGAAGAAGAAAGAAACAAGATCAATCTCAACATGAAGAGAGGTAATTTAGTAACATGAAGATTCCTACAACCATATTTTCCTCTTTCATAATAATTGCATGTAGGATCATCAGCAAATTCAACAATATATCTATTACAAAACATATTCTCGACACGATCCATATGCATACGAAGTTGACACTCTTCCAAAATAGTGGGATCAATATTAACTAAAGTCGTGACCTCTCCAAACCCACTTTTATAAAAAAAATCATAAGATTTAATATTCTCCAAATACGTGGGATCTAAAGTTGACTTCCTAACCCACTATATTATTGCAAACATTATTATCAATCTTACATTCATCATGGGGATTAAATAAATTTTCAAGATCATAAGAAGCATCACCCCAATCATGATCATTGCAACAAGTAGTAGACATAGCAAAACTAGCATCCCCAAGCTTAGGGTTTTGCATATTATTAGCACAATTGAGATTAATAGAATTTATAATAACATCATTGCAATCATGTTTTTCATTCAAGGAGCTTCTTCTTTCAACACTTCATCATAATTTTCGGACTCACAAATTTCAAGCAAAACCTCATAAAGACAATCTAGTGCACACAACTCACTAGCAATTGGTTCATCATAATTGGATCTCTTAAAAATATTAGCACGTGGATGAGGATCCATAATTTAACAAGCGAAGATGCAAGATGATAGAGGGCACATGGCAACACAAGCAAACAGAAAGGCGAACGGAAGCAACGGAAAAAGAAGGCCGAATAAAACGACAAAGGTGAAGTGGGGGAGAGGAAAACAAGAGGAAAATAATGTAGTGTGAGAGATAAGGGTTCGTGATAGGTACTTGGTATATGAATTTTGCGTAGATCTCCCCGGCAACGGCGCTAGAAATTCTTCTTGCTACTTCTCGAGCTTGCGTTGTATTCCCTCGAAGAGGAAAGGGTGATGCAGCACAATAGCATAAGTATTTCCCTCAGTTTTAAAGAACCAAGGTATCAATCTGGTAGGAGACCACGCGCGAGTCCCTCTTACCTGCACAAACAAATAAGAACCTCGCAGTCAATGCGATAAGGGGTTCTCAATCCCTTTATGGTCACTTACGAGAGTGAGATCTGATAGATAGTATAGGATAATTATTTTGGTATTTTTCGTATAGAAACAGAAAGTAAATAAAGCAAAGTAAAGTAGATGGAAGATTAATATGATGAGAATAGACTCGGGGGCCATAGGTTTCACTAGTGGCTTCTCTCATGATAGCAGAATTCTACGGTGGGTGAACAAATTACTGTCGAGTAATTGATAGAAAAGCGCATAGTTATGAGAATATCTAGGCATGATCATTGTATATAGGCATCACGTCTGTGACAAGTAGACCGAAAAGATTCTGCATCTACTACTATTACTCCACACATCGACCGCTATCCAGCATGCATCTAGAGTATTAAGTTCATAAGAATAGAGTAACGCCTTAAGCAAGATGACATGATGTAGAAGGATAAACTCAAGCAATATGATATAAACCCCATCTTTTTATCCTCGATGGCAACAATACTATACGTGCCTTGCTGCCCCTACTATCACTGGGAAAGGACACCGCAAGATTGAACCCAAAGCCAAGCACTTCTCCCATTGCAAGAACTATAGATCTAGTAGGCCAAACCAAACCAATAATTCGAAGAGACTTGCAAGGATATTATAATCATACATAAAAGATTTCAGAAAGGAATTAAATATTGTTCATAGATAATCTTTATCATAAACCCACAATTCATCGGATCTCAACAAACACACCGCAAAAAGATTACATCGAATAGATCTCCTCGAAGATCGAGGAGAACTTTGTATTGAGATCCAAAGAGAGAGAAGAAGCTATCTAGTTAATAACAATGCACTCGAAGGTCTATGGTAAACTAATCACAACTCATCGGAGGGGCTATGGTGTTGATGTAGAAGCCCTCCATGATCGATGCCCCCTCCGACGGAGCTCAGGAATAGGCCCCAAGATGGGATCTCACGGGAACAGAAGGTTACGGTAGTGGAATTACGGTTTCTTTGTGCTCCTCGATGTTTTCAAGGTATATGGGTATATATAGCAGGAAAAAGTACGCTGGTGGAGCAATGTGGGGCCCACGAGGGTGGGGGTGCGCCCTACCCCCTTGTGGCCACCTTGTTTCTTCTTTGACTTGTACTCCAAGTCTCTCGTGAAGATATCGTTCGAAAAATAACTCCCGAAGGTTTCATTTCGTTTGGACTCTATTTGATATTCCTTTTCTGCAAAACACTGAAATAGGCAAAAAAAACAGCAACTTGCACAAGGCCTTGGGTTAGTAGGTTAGTCCCAAAAATAATGTAATAGTGTATAATAAAGCCCATTAAACATCCAAAGCAGAATATATAATAGCATGGAACAATCAAAAATTATAGATACGTTGGAGACATATCAGACGACGGTGGAAAGGAATCGACGGGATATAATATTAAATATGAAGATGAACTATCATCTATTCCGAAGAAGAACCCGCCTTGCAAGACCGAAGATATGAAGCCGGATACAACCTCGTCATTGAAGGCAAGTTCGGGGGCTACTGAGGGAGTCCTGGATTTAGGGGTCCACGAGTGTCCAGTCTACCGAAGCTGGGCCGGATAGATGGGCCATGAATACGGAGATAAACTGACATCCCCCATGTACGGTTAGGACTTTTGTGTATGTAGAAAGGTAGGATAGATGTTCGGATGTAATGATTCCTTTCTTCCCAAGTAATCTTTGTAACCCTAGGTCTCCTCTGGTGGAGATATAAACCAGAGGGTCTAGTCTGTAGAGGGTAGCAGAATCACAATTGCATAGGCTAGACTCCTATGGTTTTAGGCATTACGATCTCGAGGTAGATCAACTCTTGTAACCCTATATTCATCAAGATCAATCAAGCAGGAAGTAGGGTATTACCTCGATCGAGAGGGCCTGAACATGGGTAAACATCGTCTCCCCAGTCTCCTGTTACCATCGATCCTTAGACGCACAACTTGGGCACCCCTACCCAAGATCTGCTGGTTTTGACACCGACAGCTATATCTACATGATGAAACACAAGTCTGAAACATTTGAAAAGTTCAAAGAATTTCATAGTCAAGTGGAGAATCATCGTAACAAGAAAATAAAGTTTCTACGATCTGATCACGGAGGCGAATATTTGAGTTACGAGTTTGACCTTCATTTAAAACAATGTGGAATAGTTTCACAACTCACACCACCTGGAACACCACAGCGTAATGGTGTGTCCGAATGTCGTAACCTTACTCTATTAGATATGTTGTGTTCTATGATGTCTCTTACCAATTTGCCTTTATCATTTTGGGGTTATGCATTAGGGACAGCCGCATTCACATTAAATAGCGCACCGTCTAAATCCGTTGAGACGACGTTGTATGAACTATGGTTTGGCAAGAAACCAAAGTTGACATTTCTTAAAGTTTGGGGTTGGGACACTTATGTCAAAAGGCTTCAGCCTAATAAGCTCAAACCCAAATCGGAGAAGTGTGTCTTCATAGTATACCCTAAAGAAATAATTGGGTACACCTTCTACCACATATCCGAAGGAAAGATCTTTGTTCCTCAGAATGGATCCTTTCTAGAGAAGGAGTTTCTCTCGAAAGAAGTGAATGAGAGGAAAGTAGAACTTGATGAGGTAATTGTACCTTCTCTCAAATTGGAAAGTAGCACATCAGAGAAAATCGTTCCCGTGATGCCTACACCAACTAGAGATAAAGCAAATGATGGTGATCATGAAACTTCAGATCAAGTTACTACTGAACCTCGAAGGTTGACCAGAACATGTATCGCACCAAAGTGGTACGGTAATCCTGTCCTGGAAAGTCATGTTGTTAGACAACGGCAAACATTCAAACTATGAAGAAGCTATGACGAGCCCAAATTCTGAAAAATGCCTTGAGGCCATGAAATCTGAGATAAGATCCATGTATGAGAACAAAGTGTGGACTTTTGTGGACTTGTCCGATGATCGGCAAGCCATAGAGAATGAATGTATCCTCTAGAAGAAGACTAACGCTGATGGTAATGTTACTATCTACAAAGCTCGACTTGTCACAAAAGGTTTTTCACAAGTTCAAGGAGTTGACTACGATGAGACTTCCTCATCCATAGCGATGCTTAAGTCTATCCAAATCATGTTAGCAATTGCCGCATTTTATGATTATGAAAAGTGGCAAATGGATGTCAAAACCGCATTCCTTAATGGATTTCTAAAAGAAGAGTTGTATATGATGCAACCAGAAGGTTTTGTTGATCCTAAAGGTGCTAACATGGTGTGCAAGCTCCAGCGATCCATATATGGACTGGTGCAAGCATCTCAGAGTTGGAATATATGCTTTGATGAGGTGATCAAAGCATATGGTTTTATATAGGCTTACGGTGAAGCCTGTATTTAAAAAAAGTGAGTGGGAGCTCTGTAGCATTTCTGATATTATATATGTGGATGATATATTGTTGATTGAAAATGATATAGAATTTCTGGATAGCATAAATGAAAACTTGAATAATAATTTTTCAATGAAAGACCTTGGTGAAGCTGCTTATATATTGGGCATCAAGAGCTATAGGGATAGATCAGGATGCTTAATAGGACTTTCACAAAGCACATACCTTGACAAAGTTTTCAAGAAGTTCAAAATGGATTGGTCAAAGAAAGGGTTATTGCCTATGTTACAAGGTGTGAAATTGAGTCTGACTCAAAGCCCGGTCACTGCAGAAGATAGAGAGAAAATAAAAGTCATTCCCTATGCCTTAGCCATAGGTTCTATCATGTATTCTATGTTGTGTACCAGACCTGATATGTGCCTTGCCATAAGTTTGGTAGGATGGTACCAAAGTAATACAGGAGTGAATCACTGGACAGCGGTCAAGAACATCCTGAAGTACATGAAAAGGACAAAGGATATGTTTCTCATTTATGGAGGTGACGAAGAGCTCGACGTAAAGAGTTACATTGATGCAAGCTTCGACACATCTCCGAATGACTCTAAGTCTCAAATCGGATACATATTTATATTGAATGGTGGAGTTGTCAGTTGGTGCAGTTCTAAGCAGAGCGACGTGCCAGGATCTACATGTGAAGCGGAGTACATAGCTACTTTGGAAGAAACACATCAAGGAGTCTGGATGAAGGAGTTCATATCTGATCTAGGTGTAATACCTAGTGCATAGGGTCCAATGACAATCTTTTGTGACAACACTGGAGCAATTGTCTTGGCAAAGGAATCTAGGTTTCACAAGATAACAAAACACATCCATAGACGCTTCAAGTCCATTAGTGAAAAGGTCAAGGATGGAGACATAGAAATTTGCAAAGTACATATGAATCTGAATGTGGCAGACCCGTTGAGTAAGCCTCTTCCGCGGGCAAAACATGATCAGCACCAAGACTCCATGGGTGTTAGATTCATCACAATGTAATCTAGATTATTGACTCTAGTGCAAGTGGGAGACTGATGGAAATATGCCCTAGAGGCAGTAATAAAGTTGTTATTTTATATTTCCTTATTCATGATAAAGGTTTATTATTCATGCTAGAATTGTATTGACCAGAAACTTAAATACATGTGTGAATACGTAAACAAATACAGTGTCCCTAGTAAGCCTATACTAGACTAGCTCGTTGATCGAAGATGGTTAAGGTTTCTTAACCATAGAC
This sequence comes from Secale cereale, assembly GCA_902687465.1. Lineage (NCBI taxonomy): Eukaryota > Viridiplantae > Streptophyta > Magnoliopsida > Poales > Poaceae > Secale > Secale cereale. The sequence goes on from LR738710.1 coordinate 77,974,771, forward strand.
ATCAGTTTTCATTTGATAATGGGATCACATCATTAGGAGAATGATGTGATGGACAAGACCCATCCGTTAGCTTAGCATATGATCGTTTGTTTATTTCTATTGCTTCCTTAATGTCAAATATATATACCTTTGATTATGAGATCATGCAACTCCCGGGTACCGGAGGAATACCTTGTGTGTTATCAAACTTAGGATTTGTCACTCCGTGTATCCGACAGGTATCTCTGGGCCCTCTCGGTAATAAACATCACAAGAAGCTTTCAAGAAAAATGACTAAGGAGTTAGTTATGAGATGATTTATTACGAAACGAGTAAAGAGACTTGTCGTTAACGAGATTGAACTAGGTATGGAGATATAAACAATCAAATCTCGGGCAAGTAACATACCGACGGACAAAGGGAATTACGTATGTTATCATAACGGTTCGAACGATAAAGATCTTTGCAGAATATGTAGGAACCAATATGGGCATCCAGGTTCTGCCATTGGTAGTTGACTAAAGAGGTCTCTCTATCATGTCTATATTGTTCTCGAACCCATAGGGTCCGCACGCTTAACATTCGTTGACGATATAGTGTTATATGAGTTATATGATTTGGTGATCGAATGTCGTGCGGAGTCCCAGATGAGATCACGGACCTGACGAGGAGCTCTGGAATGGTCCAGAGGTAAAGATTGATATATAGGACGATACTACTTGGACACAGGAAGTGTTTAGGGAGGTACCGGGTAGTCATCGGAACAACGAAAGGGTTTCGGGAGGCCCTGGGAGGTCTATGGGCCTAATGGGCCAAGGGGAGGCGCACAGCATCCCACAAGTGAGCTGGCGTGCCCTCACCCTGGTCGCCGGCCCAAGAGAAGGAAAGGTGGGAGGGCTAGCCCCTCCCGCCTTCCCCTCCTCATGGGAGAAAGGAAGGGGGCGGCTCCTCCTCTTGGCTTTCCCCGTGCGCCAAGAAAGGAAAGGAGCACGGCTAGGGGCAGGAGCCCAAGTGGGATTCAGCCCCACTTGGGGAGCCTCCTGGCTGCCTCCCCTCTCCCCCACCTATATATACATGGGGAGGGGGCTCCACACAAGACACAACATTGTTCTAGCCGTGTGCGGTGCCTCTCTCCACAGTTTCGTCCCTCGGTCATATTTTCATAGTGCTTAGGCAAAGCCCTGTGAAGATAGCATCACCATCGCCGTCACCATGCTGTTGTGCTGCCGGAACACATCTACTACTTCGCCCATCTTGCTGGATCAAGAAGGTGAGGACATCACCGAGCTGAATGTGTGCTGAACGCGGAGGTGCCGTGCGTTCGGTACTTGAACAGTTGGATCACTAAGTAGTTCGACTACATCAACCGCGTTAATAAATGCTTCCGCTTACGGTCTATGAGGGTATGTGGATATACTCTCCCCTCTCGTTGCTATGCATCTCCATGGATAGATATTGCGTGTGCGTAGATGTTTTTTTCTTCTATGCAATGTTCCCCAAAAGATTTCTCATGGTACAAGAGGAGATTTTTCATGCTATAGCATGGAGAATTGGCATGATGCAACAGAGAAATTGCCATGTTCTTCTTAGGAATTTGCCATGTTACATCAGAAGATACTGCCATGCTACAGATAGAAGTTCCCATGCTTATACAAAAATAATGTCACTGCTCAAAATGAATTGCATCATTCACTTGGGAGGGGGTTGCGAAGCAAATAGGTGGCCCACGAGAATTGCCAGGTATCACGAGTCAGTTTCCTCGGGAATATGGAAATATATAACATGCTAGAGTTAGGAATTGTGCAGTCCATTAGCCATGACGCATAAAAAAAACTTAGCGCCCACCCCCCAGACTCTCAGGCGACCTCATAAACACCGCCACCCCGAAAAACTCGACCCCCACCACCGCTGGAGGAGGCCGAATTTTAGCAAACGACGGAATAGAATTTCCAACCGACCTACCTTTATCTTCCCTAGCCTATCAAACACATGTCACCTATACACCTGCCCCCTTGTCGTCTGTCATTGGCCAACATTATTTATGATTTTCCCCATGTGCGGCTCCCCGTGCCTTGCCATCGTTGGTTCTAGGGATCTTCCTATCGATGCTTGGTGCATGCCTTATGCAGCATGTTCTAGCTCGTCTACCTATACATCTAGTGTGCAAATGTGTCATCCTTGTCCTCGTCGGTGGCGAGGACACATTAGAATTCATGCCGATCGCAACCTGGTAGGTAGCAATGCATTGTGGGTGCATTTTATCACCAACCTCGCATGATCCTCTGGCTGTGGCTGGTCTGTTGTCGTGTCGGGTGCATTTTGAGAGACATGCTAACCCGGATCCAGTGCCTTACCTGACCACAATAGCGTTAATGCATCACTTACCTCGATGGAGCCATGGTCGTAGAGTTGCAAATATGTTCATGCCATTCAGGCAACCAGCGTCATGTTCTTGCTCATTACGGCTAGGCAAAACCTTGCTCTTCTCATGGTGTGATGGGTGTGGTTCCTGGAGAATACTTTGTGATAGCTCCACCCATCCGCATTAGTCCCCTTCTTGAAGGTGTTATAAGGGAATATTTTCCCATACCGTTGACACAGGTTTGGATCTTCTCACTCTGGTGGTGGTGACAATAGTGGTCTCTACTTAGCATCACAGTGTTGTTATTCATCTAATCCATCCATTTTATGGTGCCATCAATGTCAACTCCCCATCATTGTGCATGTTCAAATCCCGCCCACGATGGTCCATGTGTTGCGATCAGCTTTGTGTTCCACGTGTGGTCTTAGTTGATCATTTCTCTTTGATAGAGCAAACTTCCAATTTATAAATTGCTCTAGTTGTCCTCGTGGAGGATCTTCAAGTCAAGGATCGTGTTTGTCGGTGGCCTCATGACTACAAGGCTCCCATATCATGCCTTTTGTGGTAGAATGTTGTTGTCAATGATGATGAAACTCGTTAATTGTGTTTGGTCTAGTATGACGTTGTATGAATAAATGATAAGTATGCATGTTGTTATGGTATAAACCACCAAGTCTCGGCATTGTGATGCCCTTTAATGATGAAGTAGCACTCCTCCATGGTGTTGGTCAATGTGTATGATAACTACCTAGTGCTTTGTGATGGGCACTCACTTCGCTCTTTTCTCTGTCTTCCCTGTTGCAATCTTTCAATGCTTGCATTGTATGATCACAACCTACGTATCCTTACTAATGACTTCTTGTACACGATGTCAAGACCTTGGTCTTGTAAACTTCCTATTTTGGAATACATTCGGATGGGGAGTCTTTACCCAATGGCGACAGCCTAAAAATGCATTTTTTTCTAGTAGTTCATGGATGTTTGTAATCTCATAAAAAGAAAATTTAGCTTGACCATACTAGGAAATGCTACATAATTATATGAGTTTTAGATCCATGTCCTTATATTTTGTTTAGGATCTTGATTTTCTAGAGTTCCGCAAAAACGTAGACCCTGGGCTGTTGTCAGGACCCCGATCCTAAGTCACACAGGTCTAGCCTGTAACACATCATATCACTTTGCGGCCTCACGCACGGTATCCCCACGGGTGCCACCTTACCTGGCCCGGGACCGTTTGCGCATTTTGGCACACGTATATGATAGTGTCGCTAGCATCCATATGACAGAGAACCCGGGCCGACATGACCAGTTATAAACCAAAAGTGGCACTAAATTACAGGGACAGGCATACATGACCCTGCAACGAACGTGTCGGTCATCAACGTATGAACCCAAGTCGTAGCAAGCTACAAGGACTTAAAGGAACAACGCGTGACATTTCCCCTAAGGGACCGACAGAGGAACAAAGAAGGACACATGCCGGCCAGCCTAAGTGTTCCGGAGCAGTAGCGAGCTACCAAGGCTCGGTGAAAGCACTAGGAGACATTTCCCTGTAAGATAGGCTACCAAAGGTAAACAACTAGGTGTCGGATCCTACACATAGCAATACACATTACACGTACGCATAACATGCAAGTATGTGCTGTACAACATGGCATCACAACCTAACTCAACAACTCATATAGATAAGGCCCAGAAGAGCCATCATAGCATTATTACAGACAAAGGTCACATGACCCAACACACAGAGCATACAGGCAACGGAAGCATAACATGTCTGGGTACAGACAACTACAAATGAAAAAGGCTGAGAAGCCTGACTATCTACCAGACCCTTCCAAGGTACAAGATCATAGCTGAGGTAACAAGCTAAACGTCGAAGTCCACACGGAACCACTAGCGAGAATGAAGTCTCTCTGCAAAAACATAAATTAAGCAAACGTGAGTACAAAGGTACTCAGCAAGACTTACATCAGAACTAACTACATATGCATCGGTATCAACAAAGGGGTGGTGGAGTTTGACTGCAGCAAGCCAGCTTTGACTCGGTGGCTATCCTAAACTACGACTACAAGTAACTCTTTGAGGTGGCGCACACGAGTCCACATATTCACCAATCAATACACCACTATGGATCCGCTCCCGTCTCCGTACGAGAAGGCCATCCATAGCACTCACGCTTATCTTGCGTGTTTTAGAGTATCCACTTTCACTTGTCTATGAACTGTAATAGGTAACCCAGAAGTCCATTTCCGCGGACACGGCTATTCGAATAGATCATATATAACCCTGCAGGGGTGTACTTCTTCACACACGCTCTCACCACTTACCGACGTTTACACGACATGTACTCGGCAACCTTCAAGCGGAGGCCCAGCGAGGGTGTCGGCCACGACCTGACTAACCACACAAGTCTCTCGTCCAGGTTTATCGCCTATTTGGGTTCCATCCGTGGGGAGATCCTGCCGGGGTGTCGCTCACGGCCCCAAACGATGTGTACAGGGTTCCCGCATCACCAAACGGGCAATCGGTACACCGTGCCACGTACCTGCCGCGTCACAGCCCACCCCGAGGGTCAGCGCTGCGCACGACCTCCAGTAAACTACAAACACCAGAAACTAGTTGCAACTCCTGGACAGAGATCATGTTGATTAATAAGTCGAGAGGGTCCATTGGTTTTGGGCCCAATGCATGGTAGTAACTGGTCATGGATCAACCAACACAGAACTCAGTTCCTGAGGACGGCTGCAATGAGACAACCCACCATGTACTCCTACATGGCCTCTCATCGCTACCTTTACCAAATCGTGTTCACACACTTAGCACACACAGTAGGACATGTTCATCACATTCCAATTCATCCCCGATGAATCAGACCTGACACAACTCTAAGCAATAGCAGGCATAACCAGAAAGCATCAATGAGTAGGCACAACATGGCTCAAACAACTCCTACTCATACTAGTGGGTTTCAACTATTTACTGTGGCGATGACGGGTCATGCAGTGGAAAGGGGTTCAACTACCGCAGCAGGTAACAATTGAAGCGTTGTTGTCCTAATGCAGTAAAAGAGAGCAAGAGCGAGAGAGTGGGATTGTATCGGAATGCTCAATGGGGTTTGCTTGCCTGGCACTCCTGAAGATAACATTGAGTCTTCATCGGTGTCATCGATCACATCGTCGGAACACGTCTACTAAAGGGGGGACAAGCACCGGCAAACAAGAGAGAACACAATCAATGCAATGCGACAATATGATGCATGATCATGATATGGCAATATGCTGTTGATTGAGCTAGTGCAACTAGCAACACAATTAAATGAAGTTGGTTTGAACCAGAGGTTCAAATTCAAACTCCATATGTGATTATTTAAATGCCATTTAATTGATTTGACCTGATCAGCAGGTTTAACTTCTTCAAACATGCATGAAAATGCCATAAACAGATTCCTTGGATTTTTCTGATCATTTTTCATATATAAATTATTTTCATCTGAGCTACGGTTGATTTTATATGATTTGTACAAGTTTTGGCTATTTTCTGAAATAAATGAATCATTTATTATTTATTTAAAATTCCAGAAAATAGATACTGCGTCAGCATTGAGTAAGCATGACGTCAGTAGGGTCAAAGGACTGCCCTGGGTCAAACCTGACCAGTGGGGCCCACTGGTCAGTGACCCACTAGCTAACAGGGTTAGTTAGTTTTTAAACTAACACTAACTAAACTGTTGGTGGGGCCTGGGCCCACATGTCAGTCTCTCAGGGCCTAATTAAGTTTAGTTTTAACTAAACTAATTTAACAGGGGTTGGCCCCACGTGTCAGTGACTCATAGAGCTAAGCACAGTGATTAGTACTTAATTAAAACCTAAACTAAAACTAAACAACGGCCGGCCCCACATGTCATGGACACAGGGGGGTCCAGCCGTGGTCAAAGGGGTCAAACCTACCGGCGGCTCAACGCCGGCGAGGCCAAACGCGGCGGCAGTGCTCGAAAATCCTCCGACGACGACCAAACGGCCGGCGGAAGGCATCAACGTGACGCGGGCACTCTTCCGCGTCGAGTGGTGGCGGTAGTTGGCCCTGGGGTGGCCGGAAAAGTGGTCGGCGACGAGGTCCAGCGGCGGCAGAGGTCGGGCTTGCGCGGGCGCGGCGCTGCAGGCTGCGGCTGAGCACGCTGAGGGCACCAGGAGGGAGCCCATGCTCTCCCGCATCCATCCCCGCAAGTGGGAGGAGTTGGGGTGGCCGGAGCTCGTCGGAAACGAGCTCGCGGCGGCTCCGGAGTTCGGGCTCCGTCAAGTTAGGCGCTGTGGGGCACGGGGAGGTGAGCTGATGGCTGCTACGTGTTCGTGAGGTCATTAGGAGCTCGGTGGTGCACTCAGGTGGATGCTCCAGTGGCTATAGCCACGGCGGCGACATTGCCAGCGGCGAGGGGTTCTCGGGCACGGTGGGGGTTGGAGCTACAACACGCGCATGAGTAGAGGAATAGGGGGAGGAGCAAGAGGGGCTCACGACGGTTGCAAAGGTCGTCGAAGTGGGCTCGGGGAGGCACCAGCCACCGCGAATTCGACGGTGAGGTCGTCGGCGGCCGACGAGGGGAACGGCTGCGCAGACGGCGTTCGGAGACGTGTGGTGCCGCGTGGCTCGGCGGAGGGGTATAGGGTGACGAGGCGGAGCTCTGGGGCTCATCGGAGGGGCGAGAGGTGGACGGTGGCCGAGGTGGTTCAAGACGGCGGGGACGACAGCATTCGGGCGCTCGCGGGGGAGAGAGACAGAGGAGGGGAAGGGGGCGAGTGAGGGGTCAGATCGATCCGGACGGCAGTGGGGTGGTCATCTGCGGCGTCGCGCTGGCGAGGGGAGGGCCAGGCAGGCAGGTGGCGTGGAGGCACGGCCGTGCGCGCGCGCCGGCCACACGCCTGGCCGACTGGCGCCAGGAGGACGACGGCGGTGGTGGGCTGGGCCACTACAGTGCTGGCCGCACAGGTAGGTGGCTCAGGTGGGCTTCCTCTTTCTCTGTTTTCTATTTAGTTTCTGTTTTCTATTTTTTTTTACTTTTGTTTTGATTGAATAAAAATGCCAGAACATTTTCATAAATCATGAAACCAAGCATGGCTACTATTTGGAATAAATCCAACAGTAAACATTTTAGTTTATGATTATTTGAGCATTTAAAATAATATATAAAATTTAAATGCCCAAATGCAAATAAGATATGATTTAATTCAAAAATCCAGAATGGTCTTAGAAATAAGTGCAACATTTTTGGCAGGGGTTTTTAATCAATCCAAAAATGATGAACTTTTCCAAGGGGCATTTTGGGTTCATTGAAAAGGATTTTAATTTGACCCTAGTTAAATTCATTTAGTGCTAGGGTTTGAGCATCCCCATTTCAGGTTTTCCTTTGAAGATAAACATGATGCAATAGACAGGTGCTATCCTAAAGCAAGGTGAAGCTGGGGATGTGACAACTCACCCCCACTAAACAAGAATCTCGTCCCGAGATTCGAGACGTGAGATAAGATATCAGAGGGGACACTAACTAACACAAACTTCATGATCCAAGTGTCCTCTATATAAGTGTTGATTGCTTGCCTCATGTTGATCCTGGCTTCCAAACGGTGATGATGAGAGAAACTCTACAACATTGATCTTCCGAAAGATCAAGCAACTCAAGATCAACCCATGGAGTGAGACGTTGAAACATCTCTTGAGCTGAGACACGGAGTACACCTCCAGGGGGATGGAGTGAAACAAACGATGAAGGTTCACCTAGTGGCAATAATTCCACACCTATGAAGATGGTGATCGATACCACCAGACGGGGCACCTTAGAGAAGGTGACTCATAGAGTTATTCCCTTAAGTGGCAAAAAGAATTACTTTTGATATAGAGATCATTGAAATTCCCTATACCAACCTAAGGCAAACACAATCGATCGTTTGACGGAGTCCGAAGAAATGACATTCTCGGCCAAAATGGTTGATGTGAACTTCCTTGTTGAAGACAACACCACAGATGATTTTGCTTATCATCGGAAATGGATGGAACCTATGGTAGGACCACTTTTGAAGATAATCCTGAACAGCAGTTGCTGAGAAGGGCAATTCATGGAAAATTGGCACATTGGCGGTGCAAGCTGGGAACAAAATGCAAATGCTGGGAATGATTCTGGTAACTGGGAAGAATCCCAACAGTAGAGAGTAAATCTACTCTTGAGGGGTTATAGCATAACCAAGAGCACTGGGAGCAATCCCGGTGAGTGCCGGTGATAACACCTAGTGTTTGTGCGTGCTCTCAAAAACTTGAGCATTCCCATATTCATCAAGGTTTAACCAATATCCGTGCCAAGGATCCTGGCAACACCACATACTACCATGATGAATAACGATGGACGATGCAGATGCAAAGGAAGATAACACTTTCCTAGATTTCACCTTAGCGGAGCCAAGGGGCAAAATCTGGATGATCGACCGAGAGACATTTAGTACTCCGCTTCTAATGTTCTCCTTGATGTGCTAGCACAACCCATTTATCATAATGGTTTGGTACCTAGAACGTCAAATAAAAGGTCGGACTTCAGGAGCACAAAAATCCATAAGGAACAACTAGGGAGTAAATCCTACGAAATCCTTATGGGGAGGTAGCCAGCTTCTTCAATCAAGATTCTACAACAATAGGTCTTCCGGCTGGGTGTGTTGGCCACGACATCCACTTTACCGGTTATCGAGAGACCAATATTATAGTTCTTGGAAAATGCTCCAACCATCATATCTGCCTGAGATTCAGTTCTGGTTGGTGTCAGGATATTCCAGACTCATCGAGTCCAGGAAGAAAAAAAAATAAAAGTTTGCAACACAAATTGATGAGACGGCGTGGCGAAATTCTCGGGAATGAACTACGATAGCAAGCTCCAAAACATGAGCTGGTTCTGCTACGTACATGTGAACACGTTGTCCAGGACAAGCATGGCCACGTAGTAGTCCTACAATGAAACACTACCAAGTTCAGGTTGGGGAACCATCAACGAGGATATTGAAGTCCTTGCATAAGCCTAGCTCTTAAGAAGAAACTTCTTCTCCTTGAACAAATCAATCAATGGCTTGGTGTGCTAGGGATACATATGGAATGAAGATGATCAGTCTATCAGACCGTGGAATACTTCGCACGTAAGCATGACTGACTTGGGATGATTCCAAAGAAAGCAAAACTAACTTTGTCGAACCCATGGCGGCAACGTGCACCTAATGCACATGAATTAGGGAAAGTTTCTTCTCTCATCCAACATATACCTCATGAACAGAACACGAAGGCAACGCTTACAAAGTTTCCAACACTAGCTTCATGTCCTACAAAATCATGGAGAAGGTAGCAGTATTGCTGATGGGCTCAACAACAATTCATCCAGGTTTCCATGGAGATGGAATTCCATAATTATGTGAACAAGTGATAGTATTGGTCAGACCAATAGATGTAATGGTGTATGCTCGAGGGATCAACCACGAGTAAGACAATATTATGAACATCGTTGGTTCTGGTTTGATTTGATGATAGCCCATACTCAAATCAAAGTTTTGACATGACAATAGGTCCAACAACTGATCACAGGGACCAATTGATGAAGATGTCATCTATCTTCAACACACGCAAACATACCTCTTGAGATGAACTAAGCTGGCAAGCTTTTATCTTCCAACTCTCCAAGTTATTTTTTTTATTTGCTTAACCAACCAGTTCAGGGTATCCAACACAGATTCTTGGAGAAGGGGTGGTTTATAAGAAACCAACTTGATCACGAACTCAACATAGCGGTCAGGGAACAACCTGGTAATACTTCCGAGAAGATGTTCGGAAATCACGGACCACCGATACGTTACTAAGCTCGAGATCAATCTTGCTTTTCAGGGCAAGACGATATGATCAAATGAGCGAGGGATTGACACAATCCTAACTCATTGATCGAAGAGTGCACCAGAAGAATGGACTAGGTAGCACGGTCAATCTTAGAATGGTAATTAGTAACCAACACACTAAGAATGAAATTGTTGTCCTTTAACCGCCAAGCAACGAGATTGCTAGGGGTATTGATTTCACACATCACAATTCACTTGTCGGTATTCTGGCTACGATAACACGGAGGCCGAGGAATGATCGATAATGGCGAGAAGTATCACTATATCAAGAGTTCATAGAAGGTTGTGCCATTCTCATGACATTCTTGACATAAAGATGGTAATACTCCAGGATAGAACAGTTTAGAAGCTGCATTAGCATTCTTCATCTGCGAAGTACAACTTCTTTGACCCAATCCTAGATATGGATAAGGTACTGGAGTTTGTTTCTCCTAGTCATTCCAGAATAGAATGGCTTGACAGACCTCAAGAGTAAAAGGCATCGATGAACACAAGTGCACGACTACTCCTGACTATCAACTGATGGACGAGGGTCATAATACAACTAAAAGGAGACAACTCAAGGAACATATAACTTCTGAGTTGTGGATGCATAGATTAACATGTCGAACGAGTTCAACATATTTCTTCCGGATAACCCATGCAGAAAGTAGAATTGGCAGAGTCACAATATGAATGGAGTACTACTCAAGAGCACTCGGGTCGTGATCTTTTTGTTCAGAAGAACTTCTGCCAAGGATGGTTCATGGTATTTGGAAGAAGGATATACCACAGACCTCGAGGACTATCACAAGGTTACTAATAACCTAAAGGAACGAGCAAATACTATCAACATGAAGTAAGTAGAATGAATCTAGGGTTCAAGAACCCAGAAATATAATGCCTACTAACTAAATGGCATCACGGGATGCTTTTGAGAATGACGGCCAGAACCATCACGCTGAGGATACAAAGTATTGCTGCATTACTGGGTGATCTTCTAAGATACTTAGGGCCATAATAATAACTCCAACATATGTGTCGAGGTAACAGAGTACCACAACTCACCGTCTAGTGTGGTTAATCTGGCCTAAAAGGACATTAAGAACAGGTAGGAATGATTTGCAAATGCATCAGCTTGTTTAGAGACCTGGGATGACTCGGACAGCATAACGGCTGCAAATGCTCGAAAATACTTTTGAGATCCAAGCAAAAGGGTAGCATAACCACTTAACATTGTCTTGTCAAGGTTCTGAGACCAACAATTGAACACACAGTAGTAGAGTAAACTGAACTGAGAGTTGAATCCACCATAACGTGATCCTGATAAATAGAGTGAGAATCCTAGTTCTTAATCCCCGTGGAAAGAAGAAGGTGACTCAGATCAGAAGGTCATGGGGTAAAGGAGTAAAAAGAGCCTTACGTTCCCTTCCACAAACAATTCCCTTACCTAACTAAAGAGTTTCTAAACACAACTTCGACCAGTTTGGCTTGCTAATCCTACAGGCAGTCAGGCTCTGATACCAAAGCTGTCAGGACCCCGATCCTAAGTCACATAGGTCTAGCCTATAACACATCATATCAGTTTGCGGCCTCACGCACGGTATCCCCACGGGTGCCACCTTACCAGGCCCGGGACCGTTTGCGCATTTTGGCACACGTATATGATAGTGTCGCTAGCATCCATATGACAGAGAACCCGGGCCGACATGACCAGTTATAAACCAAAAGTGGCACTAAATTACAGGGACAGGCATACATGACCCAGCAACGAACGTGTCGGTCATCAACGTATGAACCCAAGTTGTAGCAAGCTACAAGGACTTAAAGGAACAACGCGTGACATTTCCCCTAAGGGACAGACACAGGAACGAAGAAGGACACATGTCGGCCAGCCTAAGTGTTCCGGAGCAGTAGCGAGCTACCAAGGCTCGGTGAAAGCACTAGGAGACATTTCCCTGTAAGATAGGCTACCAAAGGTAAACAACTAGGTGTCGGATCCCACACATAGCAATACACATTACACGTACGCATAACATGCAAGTATGTGTTGTACAACATGGCATCACAACCTAACTCAACAACTCATATAGATAAGGCCCAGAAGAGCCATCATAGCATTATTACAGACGGAGGTCACATGACCCAACACACAGAGCATACAGGCAACGGAAGCATAACATGTCTGGGTACAGACAACTACAAATGAAAAAGGCTGAGAAGCCTGACTATCTACCAGACCCTTCCAAGGTACAAGATCGTAGCTGAGGTAACAAGCTAAACGTCGAAGTCCACACGGAAGCACTAGCGAGAATGAAGTCTCTCTGCAAAAACATAAATTAAGCAAACGTGAGTACAAAGGTACTCAGCAAGACTTACATCAGAACTAACTACATATGCATCAGTATCAACAAAGGGGTGGTGGAGTTTGACTGCAGCAAGCCAGCTTTGACTCGGTGGCTATCCTAAACTACGACTACAAGTAACTCTTTGAGGTAGCGCACACGAGTCCACATATTCACCAATCAATACACCACTATGGATTCGCTCCCGTCTCCCTACGAGAAGGCCATCCATAGCACTCACGCTTATCTTGCGCATTTTAGAGTATCCACTTTCACTTGTCTATGAACTGTAATAGGTAACCCAGGAGTCCATTTCCGCGGACACGGCTATTCGAATAGATCATATATAACCCTGCAGGGGTGTGCTTCTTCACACACGCTCTCACCACTTACCGCCGTTTACACGACATGTACTCGGCAACCTTCAAGCGGAGGCCCAGCGAGGGTGTCGACCACGACCTGACTAACCACACAAGTCTCTCGTCCAGGTTTATCGCCTATTTGGGTTCCATCCGAGGGGAGATCCGGCCGGGGTGTCGCTCACGGCCCCTAACGATGTGTACAGGGTTCCCGCATCACCAAACGGGCAATCGGTACACCGTGCCACGTACCTGCCGCGTCACAGCCCACCCCGAGGGTCAGCGCTGCGCACGACCTCCAGTAAACTACAAACACCAGAAACTAGTTGCAACTCCTGGACAGAGATCATGTTGATTAATAAGTCGAGAGGGTCCATTGGTTTCGGGCCCAATGCATGGTAGTAACTGGTCATGGATCAACCAACACAGAACTCAGTTCCTGAGGACAGCTGCAATGATACAACGCACCATGTACTCCTACATGGCCTCTCATCGCTACCTTTACCAAATCGTGTTCACACACTTAGCTCACACACAGTAGGAAATGTTCATCACATTCCAATTCATCCCCGATGAATCAGACCTGACACAACTCTAAGCAATAGCAGGCATAACCAAAAAGCATCAATGAGTAGGCACAACATGGCTCAAACAACTCCTACTCATACTAGTGGGTTTCAACTATTTACTGTGGCGATGACGCGTCATGCAGTGGAAAGGGGTTCAACTACCGCAGTAGGTAACAATTGAAGCGTTGTTGTCCTAATGCAGTAAAAGAGAGCAAGAGCGAGAGAGTGCGATTGTATCGGAATGCTCAATGGGGTTTGCTTGCCTGGCACTCCTGAAGATAACATTGAGTCTTCATCGGTGTCATCGATCACATCGTCGGAACACGTCTACTGAAGGGGGGACAAGCATCGGCAAACAAGAGAGAACACAATCAATGCAATGCGACAATATGATGCATGATCATGATATGGCAATATGCTGTTGATTGAGCTAGTGCAACTAGCAACACAATTAAATGAAGTCGGTTTGAACCAGATGTTCAAATTCAAACTCCATATGTGATTATTTAAATGCCATTTAATTGATTTGACCTGATCAGCAGGTTTAACTTCTTCAAACATGCATGAAAATGCCATAAACAGATTCCTTGGATTTTTCTGATCATTTTTCATATATAAATTATTTTCATCTGAGCTACGGTTGATTTTATATGATTTTTACAAGTTTTGGCTATTTTCTGAAATAAATAAATCATTTATTATTTATTTAAAATTCCAGAAAATAGATACTGCGTCAGCATTGAGTAAGCATGACGTTAGTAGGGTCAAAGGACTGCCCTGGGTCAAACCTGACCAGTGGGGCCCACTGGTCAGTGACCCACTAGCTAACAGGGTTAGTTAGTTTTTAAACTAACACTAACTAAACTGTTGGTGGGGCCTGGGCCCACATGTCAGTCTCTCAGGGCCTAATTAAGTTTAGTTTTAACTAAACTAATTTAACAGGGGTTGGCCCCACGTGTCAGTGACTCATAGAGCTAAGCACAGTGATTAGTACTTAATTAAAACCTAAACTAAAACTAAACAACGGCCGGCCCCACATGTCATGGACACAGGGGGGGTCCAGCCGTGGTCAAAGGTGTCAAACCTACCGGCGGCTCGACGCCGGCGAGGCCAAACGCGGCGGCAGTGCTCGGAAATCCTCCTCCGACAACCAAACGGCCGGCGGAAGGTATCAACGTGACGCGGGCACTCTTCCGCGTCGAGTGGTGGCGGTAGTTGGCCCTGGGGTGGCCGGAAAAGTGGTCGGCGACGAGGTCCAGCGGCGGCAGCGGTCGGGCTTGCGCGGGCGCGGCGCTGCAGGCTGCGGCTGAGCACGCTGAGGGCACCAGGAGGGAGCCCGTGCTCTCCCGCATCCATCCCCGCAAGTGGGAGGAGCTGGGGTGGCCGGAGCTCGTCGGAAACGAGCTCGCGGCGGCGCCGGAGTTCGGGCTCCGTCAAGTTAGGCGCTGCGGGGCACGGGGAGGTGAGCTGATGGCTGCTACGTGTTCGTGAGGTCATTAGGAGCTCGGTGGTGCACTCAAGTGGATGCTCCAGTGGCTATAGCCACGGCGGCGACATTGCCGGCGGCGAGGGGTTCTCGGGCACGGTGGGGGTTGGAGCTACAGCACGCGCATGAGTAGAGGAATAGGGGGAGGAGCAAGAGGGGCTCACGACGGTTGCAAAGGTCGTCGAAGTGGGCTCGGGGAGGCACCAGCCACCACGAATTCGACGGTGAGGTCGTCGGCGGCCGACGAGGGGAACGGCTGCCAGACGGCGTTCGGAGACGTGTGGTGCCGCGTGGCTCGGCGGAGGGGTATAGGGTGATGAGGCGGAGCTCTGCGGCTCATCGGAGGGGCTAGAGGTGGACGGTGGCCGCGGTGGTTTAGGACGGCGGCGACGACAGCGTTCGGGCGCTCGCGGGGGAGAGAGACAGAGGAGGGGAAGGGGCGAGTGAGGGGTCAGATCGATCCGGACGGCAGTGGGGTGGTCATCCGCGGCGTCGTGCTGGCGAGGGGAGGGCCAGGCAGGCAGGTGGCGTGGAGGCACGGCCGTGCGCGCGCGCCGGCCACACGCCTGGCCGACTGGCGCCAGGAGGACGACGGCGGTGGTGGGCTGGGCCGCTACAGTGCTGGCCGCACAGGTAGGTGGCTCAGGTGGGCTTCCTCTTTCTCTGTTTTCTATTTTGTTTCTATTTTCTATTTTTTTACTTTTGTTTTGATTTAATAAAAATGCCAGAACATTTTCATAAATCATGAAACCAAGCATGGCTACTATTTGGAATAAATCCAACAGTAAACATTTTAGTTTATGATTATTTGAGCATTTAAAATAATATATAAAATTTAAATGCCCAAATGCAAATAAGATATGATTTAATTCAAAAATCCAGAATGGTCTTAGAAATAAGTGCAACATTTTTGGCAGGGGTTTTTAATCAATCCAAAAATGATGAACTTTTCCAAGGGGCATTTTGGGTTCATTGAAAAGGATTTTAATTTGACCCTAGTTAAATTCATTTAGTGCTAGGGTTTGAGCATCCCCATTTCAGGTTTTCCTTTGAAGATAAACATGATGCAACAGACAGGTGCTATCCTAAAGCAAGGTGAAGCTGGGGATGTGACAGCTGCCTTATAGCCCTAGCTGCCACTAGTAGAAAAAGGGCCTAATGTGAAGCACATTAGTCCCGGTTTGGAACTGAACCGGCACTAATGTGACCATTAGTGCCGGTTCCAACGGCTAGGTGGGCGGAGCTCATTAGTACCGGTTCAAGGTGAACCTGTAGTACCGGTTCGTGCCACGAACCGGTACTAAAGAGGTTGTGGCAGGCTGTGGTCAGGCTGGGGCCCCACCAGCACCTTTAGTACCGGTTCATACCACAACCTGGTACTAGAGGTTTCTAGTTGATTCATTCTGCAACGCTTTTTTAGTCCAACCTCGCTCCACTAATAGGGTTTTTACCACCTTAAATATGTTACTTCTCAAACTATCACAACCACTTGGTCTTCACTGAACTCGATGTGTAGAATTTGTGGCCACAATATGAGTCTTCTCCTGTTTCTAAACCGGTGAGGACTCATATTGGCAATTCAGATTGTACACAAAAAGATCATTAATGATCAATTTGTTTTTTATGTATTTCTCTGTAGTAGTAGTAGCGCGTTTTGGCTAAAAGACGGTCTGATCAATTTATTTTTGATGTATATTTTTACATGTTTACACAATCTCTTTCGAAGTATCAGGGTTTCGGATGAAAATTCATCTATTACAAAGGCATTTCATTTAGTATCAGTTCTAAGGATGGGGCTACACGAGCACCTATAGTACCGGTTTGTGGCATGAACCGGTACTAGAGTTCTTTAGTTGATTCTTTCAGCAGCTGTTTTTTAGTCCCACCTCGCCAAGTGATTTTGAATAACTTATTACAACTCCGGACTTTTTTTGCATTCAGTATGCACGATTCAAAGCCATGTCATCAACTTTCAACCCTTTCTGACATCATTTGCTATTTTTCATTAATTTACTGATTTGTTTTGAGAGCTAAATGACCGTGAATTTGAAAAGCACTACAAAATGAACTCTAAAAACGTTGAAACTTGGCATGGTATCATCATTTCACCCACATAGAATGTGCAAAAAAGTAGAGAGGGTCACAGCAAAAACTGGATGCACTTCGTGTACAAACTGCACAATCTCTTTCGAAGTATCAGGGTTTCGAACAAAAAAACTGATCTGTTCCACCGACACTTCATTTTTTTAAACTTATTACAACTCCAGACATTTTTTGCTTTCAGTATGCATGATTCAAAAGCCACATCATCAACTTTCAACCCTTTCTGACATCATTTGCTATTTTCATCCTATTACTGATTTGTTTTGAGAGCTAAATGACTTTGAAATCGAAAAGCACTACATAATGAACTCTGGAAAGGTTGAAACTTGGCATGGTATCATCATTTCACCCATATAGAATGTGCAAAAAAGTAGAGAGGGTCACGGCAAAAACTGGATGCACTTCGTGCACAAATTGGACAATCTCTTTCGAAGTATCTGGGTTTCGGACGAAAAAACTGATCTGTTAAACCGGCACTTCCTTTTTAAAACTTGTTACAACTTCGGACTTTTTTTTGCATTCAGTATGCACGATTCAAAGCCACGTCATCAACTTTCAACCCTTTCTGACATGATTTGCTATTTTTTATTCATTTACTGATTTGTTTTGAGAGCTAAATGACCGTGAAATTGAAAAGCACTACAAAATAAACTCTGAAAAGTTTGAAACTTGGCACGGTATCATCATTTCACCCACATAGCATGTGCAAAAAAGTAGAGAGGGTCACGGCAAAAACTGGATGTACTTCGTGTACAAACTGGACAATCTCTTTTGAAGTATTAGGGTTTCGAACGAAAAAACTCATCTGTTACACCAGCACTTCATTTTTTTAAACTTGTTACAACTCCGGACTTTTTTTGCGTTCAGTATGTGTAAGGGATATTACTACCAGGTATAAACCGGCCAGGAGGGTCCGGTTTACGTTATCAAGACTATATTATTGTAATGCCCCGGATGTAATACTTTCCCTTTTTGGCAATATATAACCTTGGCTTCATTAGTTCCATTCCGGGTTCTTCGTCTTTTCAGGTTTTCGTCATTTTGTCGCGTGCGTGTGTGCTTTCATCCATGTCATGTTGTCATGTTGTCATGTGCATTGCATTGCATTTGTGTTGTCGTTTGCATCCGGTCCCACTCGTTCCTTCCCGTTGTCCGTTTCGAGTTCCGACACTCTCACACATGCCCGAGGCTTCCCCGAGTCCTTCTTTTGTGTTTGGTCGTGTAACATTTCCGGTTTGGCGTGAGACTTGTCGTGCGTTGTTGTTTTGACCTGTGTAACCTGCCTGTCAAATCTTGTCACGTTTGGAGTTTGTTTGATGGTCCAATAGTTATCCTCGTGGGCTAAAAGTACCTCCTCTTTGAGGCCCAAGACACCCCTCCAACAGCCCACCAACCCAACTCAAACCCTTCCCTTCATCTAGGCCGTTCAATTGTGATCTCGTGGCCGAAAACCTCTCCTCATTTGGACAACCCTAGCTCCTTGTGCATATATAAACGTCCACCCCCTCCAATTTTTGCGTCAAAAACCCTAGTGTTTCCACCTCTGCCGCGCCGTGCTTCCACCATTGCCGCGCCGTGCTTCCACCATTGCCGCTTGGTGCTTCCGACCTCGCCGCACCCGTGCTTCCGACCTCCCGCGCCGTGCTTCCGAGTCCCCGTGCCCGTCCCGCGCCCTCGTCTTCTACCTCCAGCCGGAGTCGCCGCCGCCGCCGTTCCTCCAACTCGCCGCCGGCCTCAAGCCGCCGCCGTGCCCGGCCTCCCCGCCGCCTCTCCAAGCTCCCTCGCTGCTGGGCCTCCCGCCGGCCGGCGCCGCCCCGTCGCCTCCTCCCGTCCTCGCCGCCGGCCAGGCCCGCCGCCGGCCAGGCCAGCCGCGCCCTCCCACCGGCTTCGCTCCTCGAAGACCACCGCCGACCGAGCCCCCTCGAAGGAGCCCGTCGCCGCTGCCCGTCGGGATCGGGATCGGGATCCCCGATCCGATCTCCCCCGCTCCAACCCTAACGGGCCCGGATGGATCCGCCCCGACCCGCTTCTCCAGACCCGGTTGACCGCGCCCGCGAATCAGATCCGCTCCGCCCGTTGACCAGAGGTTGACCTCGTATTTTGGCTAAGTCCCCAGTTTTTCAGTGTCTGATGCAGTTTTGTGATGTTGATAACTTTTACTGTGCATGTCCGATTTGAGTGTATGATATGTCAAAATGATCGTGGTGACATGTACTATGTTTTGTTCCATTGTGCCATGCATGTAGGTCATCTAGATGTCTTAATCTTCATGAGAAGAGTGCTACTTGTTATAAACTGCTGCTATTAGTTGTTTTCATGCCATGTTTGCAATGTGATAACTTGTTGCATGTTTATCCAAATGAAGCAAATGATATGTCCACATGTTCATCATGAGATGCTCTACATGTTGGTTGCTTTAGCTTGCATGATAGATTTCATCTTGCCATGTTTATCTCCTTTGCAAAAGTGCTTGTGGCTGTTATGTTGTTAAACTTGTTACGAGATGCCTAGTTGAGGAGCTCGTTGCTATTGATGTGGTTGTCACCTTGTTGCATGCTTAGATGTTTTGGACTCCCCATCATGTGTACTTTGCTGTGGTGCAAACGACTTGCCATGTTATGCTTTGAGGTGACTTAAACTTTCTCACAAACATGCCATGATATTACTGCTGTTTTAACACTTAGTGAAATTTCACTAAGTCTGGAATCTGTAAATTTCCAGATGCCATGTTTGCTTGTTGTTCTAGGCAAATCCATGATAGTTTTGGGGTGACTATTGATGATTCCTTGTTGTTTATGTTGTTGGCTATCCATTCATGCTCTCACATGCTCATTTGGGTGGCTGTAGCATATCTAGTTCTTGCTCCCAAGTTGCTATAAAATACTGTTGTCAGGATTTTGTTGTCAAGTTCAAAATGTTATAGCTTGATGCTATTGATCCATGCCTCCTTTGGAGATGCTCCAATGGAATTGTTTGTTGTAGGATATGTCTACTTTATGTCCATGCTTCTTGCCATGATGTTTGAGTGCAGTAGACTATATATTTCTTGCTCCGAAGTTGTTATGTGGCTGTTAATTTCAGCTTTGCCATGTTTATTGTTTCGGGTGTATCTTTTAGCCCGTTGCTCCGTTTTGAGCAAGTCCTATATGTAACTTGTGTGTTTTTGCATGTAGATACATAATATCCTTTTGTTATCATGTTTTGAAGTTTCTTGCTAATTGCATATTGTCATGTCCCTTGTGCTGTATCTCTGTGTTTCCTATGTTGACTTTCTATGCTTCCTAAGTGCATCTTCAGTGCTTCCTTAGTGCATCAGTCATGCATCCTGTGGTTTGCGCATTGCATCTTGTTGATTTTGTGCCTCGCGTGTTTTGTGTTGAGTAGAGCCGGAGGCCGAGTACAAGTACGAGAACGAGGTTACTACCGAGGTTGAGAACGAGGAGCCCCCTTACGATCCCATCGACGACTCAACAGGCAAGATGACCTGACCCGGATATCATTACTATCTTTGCCTATTGCTAGAAGTCTCGCTCTATAGCTTTTGCCTCGATGCCCGTGTTTTTCCTGTCAGCCTCCTATTGTAACCATGAATCTGTTTAACCACCCTACCTATGCAAACCTTTGATTGGCCAAGTAAGCTTCGCTCAGCCCCTCTTATAGCATTGCTAGTTGCAGGAGAAGATTGAAGATTCTTGCTTCATGTTGAAGCTTGTTGGGACATCACACTATATTTAACTCTTAAATGAAATCATCTATATATTGGTAATGGGTGGAAGGCTAAGCCTTTTGCTTGGTGTTTTGTTCCACTCATGCCGCCCTAGGAACCGTATAAACCGGTGTTATGTTCCTTGATTATGCGTTCCTCACACGGTTGGGGTTATGGGACCCCCTCGATAAACCGCTAAGTGCTAAGTCTTTTCCAGCAAGTCCCAACATTGGTACTATTACCTAATAACTAAAAACTTGCATAGGGCTTTGCAAACCCGAGTTCTTAATCAACAACCCGGGCCAGTGCTCCTCATGAGTGCTGGTCCAAACTGGGGGTTATGCGGGGCCACCACGAGGAAACTCGAGGATTGGTTTTACCTGTAGGATCGCCCATCCGGTCATGGCCTGAGACTAGATACGCGCGGCTATTGTGAGGGTGTCGGCACGCCGGG
This sequence comes from Secale cereale, assembly GCA_902687465.1. Lineage (NCBI taxonomy): Eukaryota > Viridiplantae > Streptophyta > Magnoliopsida > Poales > Poaceae > Secale > Secale cereale. Next base: position 77,996,023 of record LR738710.1, read on the forward strand.
AGGATTTGCTGGATTAGCCTTACCTTAGTCGGAGTATCTTGAGCACGAGATTCCGAGGATACTCGGGCCTTCCCACCTTGGAGTTGCGACTCCGCGGATCGTGGGCTTGTCATGGGCCAAGTTGGAACACCCCTGCAGGGATTTGAACTTTCGAAAGCCGTGCCCGGGGTTATGTGGCAGATGGGAATTGGTTAATATCCGGTTGTAGAAAACTTGACACCATGTTCAGAATACACTACCAGCGTGAGTACCGTGACGGTCATTTTCCGAAAAGGGTTCGGGAAGTGAACACGGTGGGGTTATTTTTGACATGCTTTAGTTAGGATCACTTCGTGATCACCTTTTCGACCGAGGCACTTCTCATCTCCCTCTCTTTTACGTAAGCTAGTGCTAGTGCCGCTGCAACCTCTTATTCTTTCTTCAGCCTTGTTCCACACCCAAGGCTTGGATAGTTGTGTTACCCGGGAACGGGATTGCTGAGTCCTCCGTGGCTCACAGATTTCTACACCACACCAGATGCAGGTATCATGGTGAGCTACATAGGCGATGGCACCGAGCTAGACTGGGAGTACGACGAGGAACGTAGCCGTTACTATGTGCACTATCTTGTTGATCAGTAGAGGTTTCTACTAGGGGCGATTCAGACCTATGGTTTTATGTATGTTTGGTATCTTTCATTTGGATCTTCACCCGTAGACGGGTTGTGATGTTATTTGAATGATGTTTGGCTATGTAATGACTTGTGTGACGTGGCGAGTGTAAGCCAACTATCTTTTTCCCTTTCATCCCTATTTTTACATGAGATGTGCAAAGATACCAAACTTGAGATCATTCCAGAATGGGCTTATACCTTTAAGTCATGCCTCGACATGTAGGAGGTATAGTCCCATCCTGGGCATTACAAGTTGGTATTCAGAGCCTTCTCCGACCTAGAAGCCCCCACTATTTGATCGAATCGTTGACTGTTGAGTCTAGGCACACACTTAAAATGTTTTGAGTCCTATATTTATATCGGAGAGTAGGATTTCTTTGCTCCTCATCTCTTTTCACTCTGGTGAGGACTCCTGACGATTACTCTTGCCTCTTCTACTCTCAAAATTGCACAAATTTTTTTTAGGAATCTCGCGAGTATTGTTTGGATTGTTCCGATGTCTTTGTGACGAGAATATTGTTCTCGATGCCTCCTGTCATTAGGGGTTGTGGCAGTGTCCCGGGGAGTTGAGCTTTGGGGTATTGTCGTCACAAACATATCGCGGCAGTTCTAGAATACTTAAGACGGCCGACATCGAAAACTCTCCTATGCGGTTAGTGGCAAGATAACCCCGACATCACCCAGTACTGGGGAGGTAGTTCGGGAGTATTGCCATAGCTTGTATAGTAGATACGTTTCGAAGGTCCGAGGTAGACGGTTTCCGAAAATAACTGGTTATGTGTTGAAGGATGGATACAGCTGGATGTAGGATTAGAGTTGAGTGCTGATACGTCCAAAATGCATCACTATTTTATATCGTAATGCATCCTTATTCATTGATATATTTCACATTACGATGATGTTCTTATGTTGTTTTGGCTTATTTTACACAGTTTGCAACTTTCCGGTGCCGAAGCAGCAGACGCAGGACTCAGCGATAAAAAGTGGACGCTAAGTTGCTGAAGAAGAATACCTCCAAATTACCTGAAAATCGACGGAGGGTATTTTCCAGACGGATCACGAAGGCACGCAAAAGGGCAACCAGAGGGGGGCCACAGGGCGCCCAGGCGGCCACCTGGCGCGGCCCCCTCCCTGGTCGCGCCGGGGGGGCGCCTGGAGCCCCTGGCCCACTTCCGGCTGCCCCCTTTTGCCTATATACTCCTCGTCATCCAAAAACCCTAAAAAACAGAGTTTTGACGGAGTTCCGCCGCCGCTCCATGGCGGAAACCTACAGAGAAGAAAAAGCCATCTCCAGCGGGTAGATTCCGCCGGGGAAATCACCTCCCGGAAGGGGAGATCATCGCCATCGTCATCACCATCGTCACGGGCATCATCGAGATCATCATCAACATCATCCCCAACATCAGCACCTTCTCCATCTTCATCCAATCTCATCTCACCATTGCAACTTGTGTTGTAATCCGTACTATCTATCCTCTCTACTCCATCGGTGTTGATTACTACTTTGTGGTGAATGCTATTGAGTTTTGTTGGAGAAATATCATTATGTCCAGATTGTTTATCATCCATTTATCTCCACTGATCATGATCTCTTTTATGTCTTGTGAGTAGTTACTTTAGTTCTTGAGGACATGGGAAAAGTCTTGTTGTTAGTAGTCATATGATGTTGAAGTAATATGTGTTGTTTGATACTTAAGTTGTGTTGTTATTTTACTAGTGGTGTCGTGTGAGTCGAACACTCAACACTTCGCCTTATTAAGGACCTAGGGGAATACATTGTGTACAAAGAATGCTTACGGTGGGTTGCCGGAGTGACAGAAACCTGAACCCCAGTTCGCACGCTTTTGCACAAGGGAACAATGGATCATCGATCGTATTGCTATGGTTAGGCTTTTGCCTTAAATACTATCTTGTATTTGCGGATGCTTGCAAGGTGTTTAGTCATAAGAGTGCACTCATCTTAGTCTAGAGAGTGTACTAGCATAGATCCACCCACTCAACACTTATCAACACATCACATAGTACCGATACGGAATATGGCGAAAGCACATGACTACCTCTCCCGTGTGTCCTCAAGAACACTTTAGCCTTTATAAGTTCAGTTGCTAGGCCTCTCCTTTGCTCAGAAAGGATTGGGCCACTTGTTACTCTTCAGTGCCTTTTACTTTGCTCGCTTTTACTTTCCTGTTGCTTATATCAAGAAAACCCCTAAAAGTTATCTTTCAGTGCTTGCAGTAATTCCTTGCTTAGAATCGCTTATCAATACCTTCTGCTCCTCGTTGGGTTCGACACTCTTACTTATCGAAAACGCTGCAATAGATCCCTTACGGTTGAGGGTCATCAAGTACCGTTTTCTGGCACAGTTGCCGGGGAGTGTAGCGCTATTGGTAAGTGAAGACGGTAAGGAAGTTTTTATATTTCTGTTTTTTTTTTGCTGTTGTTGCTCTTTGTCCTTATGGACAACCTTGCTATTGGATCGTTGCTTGTGGGAAGACGCCCCACACCTGTGGTGGTTGCTCCTCCCCCTACTGAAATTGTGCCCTATAAAATACCAGCTAGTATTATCGATTATGTTTTGGCTAATTGTTATGCAGGAGACAGACATCCCGATGAACACTTGCTATATCTGTCACAACTATGTTCATTATTTAAGCTTGCAGATGTATCAATGGAGTTTGTCATGAGGAAATTGTTCTCCGTATCACTTATAGATAAAGCTTCAGATTGGTATAAGCTTCTCGATAACTCACACTTGCTTAATTGGCAAGAGCTTACGTCTCTCTTTTATACCAAGTTTTATCCTCTTCATGAAATTCATCGAGACAGGAACTATATCTATAACTTTAGGTCTCGTGACGAAGAAAGCATTCCTCAAGCTTGGGGGAGATTGAAGTCCCTAATGCTCAAATGTCCTATTCATGAGCTCCCCAAGAAATTATACTTACAAATTTTTATGCCAGGCTTTCTCGTCAGGATAAGGAGATGCTGGATGCCTCCTCCAGTGGGGTATTTCAGACGAAGAGTGTTGAAGAAAGGTGGGATCTCATTGAAAGGATCCAGAGGAATACCGAAGATTGGGAAATCGATAAAGGTATTGAACCCGCTATAAATTATGAGCATGATTATATTGAGAGCTATGTGAAAACTGATTACTTCAATACCTTTTGCTCTAAGATTGGTCTTGATTCCCATCTAATGATTGATTTCTGTAAGGATTTTGCCTCTCACGTTGATTCTTTTAAAAAGAAGAGAGATCAGCATCATGAACCTTTCAAAGAGTTACCTATTGATATTCATGTTGCTGACCCTATTTTGCCTGCAGTTATATATGAAAAACCTCCTTTTCCCGCAAGGATAAGGGAGCACTCTCTTGTGGCAGGCATAATAAATAAAAGTGAGAGAAGAATTGATGAGCCTGAGGACCAGATCAAGGTCGATCCTCAAGTTGCATTGGTTAAAGACCTTGTTACTAATGATGTTTTGGATTCCAATGTAAATTTTTGTGCTGTTTCCACTAACCTTGTCACAGCCAAGAATAAAGGCCCAATTTCAGGTACTCCAGTAGTATCTGTTAAAATAGGAGATCACAATTATTATGGGCTATGCGATTTGGGATCGAGTGCTAATGCTATCCCCTATTCACTTTATGAAGAGATCATCGGTGAGATTTCCCCTTGTGAACTTGAAGGAGTTGATGTTACCATTCATCTTGCAAACAGAGCAACTATCTCTCCTATCGGAATTGTGAGAGACGTTGAAGTCCTATGTGGAAAGGTAAAATACCCTACCGACTTTCTAGTACTTGGTTCAGAGAGGGACAATTTTTGTCCTATTATTTTTGGTAGACCTTTTCTCAGAACTTGTGGAGCTATAATAGATTGCAAGAAAGGTAAAGTTTCTGTTGAATTCAATGGTGAGCCATATGAATTTAACTTTTCTAAGTTCTCTAAGCAGCCTCGTGGTACCGATTTACCTAGTGATGATAAAATTATTGAAAGTATTGCTTCTATTGCTATTCCCCCTAATGATCCTTTGCAGCAATATATGGAGGACCACGAGAACGATTTGCATATGCAGGAAAGAAATGAACTAGATGAAATATTCTTGAGACAACCTGCTATCCTGAAGCACAACCTTCCGGTTGAACCTTTGGGAATTTTATCAAAACCAAAAGAAGACCCGGTGTTCGATCTTAAACCTCTTCCCGATACGCTCAAGTATGCTTATTTAGATGAAAAGAAAGTATATCATGTTATTATCAACTCTAACCTTTCAGGATATGAAGAAGAGCGACTATTGGAAGTACTTCGTAAACACCGAGGTGCAATTGGCTATACCCTTGATGACCTTAAGGGGATTAGTTCATCTATCTGTCAACATACTATCAACCTTGAGCCCGATGCTAAACCAGTTGTTGATCATCAACGACGGTTGAACCCGAAGATGATGGATGTTGTAAGAACGGAGATTCTCAAGCTTCTAGCCGCAGGTATTATCTACCCTATAGCAGATAGTAAGTGGGTAATCCCGGTACATTGTGTTCCTAAGAAAGGAGGTACAACTGTGGTTCCTAATGATAAGAATGAACTAATACCTCAGAGAATTATTATTGGATATAGAATGTGTATTGATTACAGGAAGCTGAACAAGGCAACCAGGAAGGATCACTACCCGTTGCCGTTCATCGACCAAATGCTTGAAAGGTTATCCAAAAATACCCACTTTTGTTACCTCGATGGTTATTCTAGCTTCTCTCAAATTCATGTTAACACTGCTGATCAAGAGAAGACCACTTTTACTTTTCCCTTTGGTACTTATGCTTACAGGCGTATGCCTTTTGGTTTATGTAATGCCCCTGCTACTTTTCAAAGGTGTATGTCTGCTATCTTTCATGGTTTCTGTGAGGAGATTGTGGAAGTCTTCATGGACGATTTCTCCGTCTATGGAACTTCCTTTGACCACTGTCTCCACAACCTTAATAAAGTTTTGCAGAGATGTGACGAGACAAATCTGGTACTCAACTGGGAGAAGTGTCACTTCATGGTTAACGAAGGAATTGTTCTTGGTCACAAGATTTCCGAAAGGGGAATTGAGGTGGACAAGGCCAAGATCGAAGCAATTGAGAGGATGCCCTATCCAAGGGACATCAAAGGTATTCGCAGTTTTCTCGGCCATGCTGGCTTCTATAGAAGATTTATTAAAGACTTTTCTAAGACTTCGAGACCCCTCACTAATCTTCTCCAAAAGGACGTTCCTTTTGTATTTGATGAAGATTGTAAGGAGGCTTTTGAAGTTCTCAAGAAAGCTTTAATAACCGCTCCTATAGTACAACCACCTGACTGGAATTTACCTTTTGAGATTATGTGTGATGCTAGTGATTTTGCTGTTGGAGCTGTTTTAGGGCAAAGGGTCGATAAGAAATTGAATGTTATACATTATGCTAGTAAAACCCTTGATAGTGCTCAAAAGAATTATGCTACTACTGAGAAGGAATTCTTAGCTGTCGTGTTTGCTTGTGATAAGTTTAGGCAGTATATTGTTGATTCCAAAGTTATTATTCATACTGACCATGCTGCCATTAAGTACCTTATGACAAAGAAGGATGCCAAGCCAAGGCTTATCAGATGGGTACTCCTTCTTCAAGAAGTTTATTTGCGGATTGTTGATAGGAAAGGAGAAGACAATCCGATGGCGGACAATCTTTCAAGGATGGAAGATATACCGCATGATCCCATCCCAGTCAATGACAGTTTTCCAGACGAGCAACTTGCCATTGTAAAAGTACAATCTCTTTCCAATCCTTGGTTTGCAGATTATGCTAATTTTATCGTTGCAAAGTATTTGCCTCCAGGTTTAACATTTCAGCAAAGGAAGAAGTTCTTTCATGATTTGAGGCACTACTTTTGGGATGACCCACATCTTTTCAAAGAAGGTCCAGACGGGATCGTGAGAAGATGCATACCGAAACATGAGCAGAAGGACATTCTCAGACAATGTCATGATAGTCCCTATGGAGGACATCATGCCGGTGAGAGGACCGCACATAAGGTTCTTCAATCAGGTTTTTATTGGCCTACTCTCTTTAAGGATGCTAGAAATTATGTTTTAGCCTGTGATAAATGTCAGAGAGTTGGTAACATTAGTAGAAGGAATGAGATGCCTATGAATTACTCACTAGTGATTGAACCTTTTGATTGCTGGGGTTTTGATTTTATGGGTCCTTTTCCTTCTTCGCACAAGTACACTCACATTTTAGTAGCTATTGATTATGTGACCAAGTGGGTTGAAGCAATCCCCACTGAAAGTGCTGATCACAAGACATCTTTGAAAATGCTCAAAGATGTGATTTTTCCTAGGTTTGGTGTACCTAGGTATCTCATGACTGATGGAGGATCACACTTCACGCATGGAGCTTTTAGAAAAGCTTTAGTCAAGTACAGTGTCAATCATATAATTGCTTCACCGTACCATCCTCAAACTACTGGGCAAGTTGAGCTCACCAATAGAGAGATCAAGTTGATCTTGCAGAAGACAGTTAATAGAAATAGAAAGGACTGGTCAAATAAGTTAGGAGATGCTTTGTGGGCGTATAGAACTGCTTACAAAAACCCCATGGGCATGTCCCCCTATAAGATGGTTTATGGTAAGGCTTGCCATTTGCCATTAGAATTAGAGTACAAAGCTTTCTGGGCCTTTAGAGAGCTTAATGCTGACCCAAAGTTAGCTGGTGAGAAGCGTCTCATGAACTTGACTTCTCTAGATGAGTGGAGAAGTGAAGCTTACGAGAGCGCTAAAATGTTCAAGGAAAAGGTAAATAAGTGGCATGATAGGAGGATTTTGAAACGTGAATTTAATGTTGGTGATAAAGTTTTGTTGTTTAGATCCCGTTTCAGGTTTTCTCCAGGCAAACTACTTTCCAGGTGGGAAGGTGATACGTCCAAAACGTATCTATAATTTCTGCTTGCTCCATGCCTCTTTTGGGTGATATTGCTATGTTATTTATACACTTCCATACACTTTTGATCATATTTGGACTAACCTATTAACTCAGTGCACCCCAGTGCCAGTTTCTGTTTTCGGCTGTTTTTGTATTTCAGGTTTTCACATTACGAGAACTGCCAGGAAAAATCCAGAAAAATTATATAAAAAATCAGCGTTCCAGAAACTACCGTGCGCCCGAAGGACAGCCGGGGGGGCCACCAGGGCTCCAGGCGCCCTGGCGGCGCCCCCCCCCCTCCCCCCCTAGGCCGCGCCGGGGGGGCGCCTGGGCCCCCCGAGGCTCCTCCGATGCCCCCCTTTGGCATATATTTAAAGTGTCTCGAGAAACCCTCGAAAGAGGAACTCTTTTTCGCGATCTCATCTCTGTTCCGCCGCCGCCGCCGCCGCTTCCAAGATCGGGAGCACCAGGAGACTTCCCGACACCCTGCCGGAGGGGAGGATCACCGCCGGGAGCCTCTCCACCACCATGGACGCCTCCCGGATGAGTTGTGAGTAGTCTCCCTTGGACCATGAGTCCATGACCAGTAGCTATGTGATGTTCACCTCCCGTTCTTGTGCTTCACTAATTAGTCCTCGTGAGCTGCCCTACATGATCGAGGCACATATGTAATCCTTATGTTGTTGCTATGATGAGTTTGCTGGGATCCGATGGATTATGAGATTATGTTCAGATTGTGCTTGAGTAATATATTTGATCTACCTCTTTTATATTTATGTTCAGAAGTAATTCTTGCATGTACTCCGTTGTTATTTATTGCTTTGGCCAAGTAGTAGGTAGTGACTCCAAGAGGGAACGTTATGCCTGATTGTGGGTTCATGCCCCTCGATGACTAGTTTGAGTGACAGAAACATGAGTCTAGGGGATGTGTTGTTGCCACAAGGGGGAAAACAACGGTGCTTGTGCCCGCGGGTGCAAGGATTGTTTACTTTACGCAAAGTTCTTTTAATGCAGTTGTCTGTTGCATTGAGTTTACACTATGGGTGGGGCTCGCAACTTAATACCAGCGAGATGTTCTGGATAGATATCTCAAGGTGGATGATTAGTAGTAGATATTGATGGATTTCGGTCTACTTACTTTGGCGTACCGCCCATGCTTTGAACCTCAACCTTTCTTGCAATGTAGTCAGCATTGGTTTGCGTTCGTGGTCCTGTCAATTGCCCAGCTGTAATTCATTTACCTCACATAGCTGTTTTATCGTCTTTTGGGAGAGAGACATCACTAGTGAACATCATGAGACTCCGGTCCATATTACCATCATTGATCACATCTGCTATTTACTTTTCGCTATTATTTACTATTGCAAACATTATCTATCACTACTATCACTTGCGTTTAATCTTTTGTGAACTACAAGGCCGGAGGGATTGACTACCTCTCTGTACTCGTTGGGAGCAAAGTTATTTGTATCTGTGTGCAGGTCCACGTTGATTGCTAATATCTGGCGCCGTAGCAGTTGACACCTTCTTGTTGAACCTAGGAGTCTCTGGGGATTCGATCCTTGGTATCTTTGCCAAGGGAAAAACTTCCGCAACACTACATCTCACACCTTCCACTTGGGGTAACCAACGAGGGGCGAGAAGCCTAGCAAGAGTTTTTCTGGCGCCGTTGCCGGGGACTCCACTCTTCAAGATAGGGGAGTTGCATGCTATCTTTTACCTTTGCTTTTTAGTCTTGTTAGTTTACCTTTCAGTTTTTGCTTTAGTACCTTTTTATCGAAAATCACAAAATAGTTATCTTGCTTGCTTGCTACTATGGGTTCCACCGAGAACACCAAGTTGTGTGACTTCACTAGTCACAACAACGATGACTTTATCAGCACACCTATCACTACCCAAAAAGCCTTTAATAAGAGTGTAGAAGAAAAACTACATAAACTAGATGATCTCTCTTTTAAGGTAGACCATTTAGCCAATGAGATAGAGTTGCTTAAAATTAAAACTTCTCCTCTTGAGGAGAGGAAGGTCACTCCTATGAATGTTATTCAAGTGCAAATTAATGAAAATATTAGGATGATGGCTAAACTTAAAGAAAGATGGGCTAGAGAAAGGGAGGAAGAAGATAGAATTAAGAACCTTCCTACCCACCACACTGTTGGTACTATCCAAGTTGTTGGGGATATCCAAACTCTTAGCACCCAATGTACTCCTGGTCCCGATGGACCTATTAATGGTGATGCTATGACTATAGAAACTACCAAACTAGTGAACCTTGAGGACACCACTACCACTTTACTTGATGCTCGTGACCTTGATTTTGATAATTGCACTCTTACCGAAGTTATTGATTTCCTTCACAAGATGTCTAGAGACCCCCACACTAGCACGCTTAATCTTGCCTTCACGGAGCATATCACTAATGCTCTCATCAAAGCTAGGGAGGAGAAACTTAGAGTAGAAGCCTCCATACCTAGAAAGCTAGAAGATGGTTGGGATCCTATGATAAAATTTAAATTGAATGACTTCTCTTGTTATGCATTATGTGATGTTGGAGCTAGTACCTCTGTTATGCCCAAAAGAATATATGATATGCTTAAATTGAAACCTTATGATTCTTGTTCTTTTGGTGTTCGTCTCATTGATTCTTCCATAAAGAAACCTTTGGGGAGGATCGACGATGTTCTTATCGTTGTCAATGACAATTATGTTCCCGTTGATTTTACTATTATGGATATTGAATGTGATCCTTCTTGTCCAATTATTTTGGGACGTCCCTTTTTGCACACCGTTGGTGCTATCATTGACATGAAAGAGGGTAATATAAAATTTCAGTTTCCTCTCAAGAAAGGGATGGAACACTTCCCTCGAAAGAAGATCAAGTTACCTTTTGAGTCCGTTGTACGGGCTAGCTATTCTTTTACTCTTGATAAAACTTGATCTCTATGCATTATGCCTAGCTTAAAGGCATAAAAGAAAGCGCTCTTGGGAGGCAGCCCAATGAATAAAAAATTTATTTTGCTTTTGTTGTGTCTTGATGTTGTTTACTACAGTAGCATCATCATTGTATCTTTGCTTTTCAATTTTGTGCCAAGTGTAGCCTCTGATTGCTAGAAAGTTCAAAAGTTGTGAGGTGCTGTCCAGGAAACAGATTCTGTCCTTGGATAGAAAAATTCGTATAAAATCACCAAATCATCTTTTTGGTCTGAATTTTTTCGACAGCGTTCTCTATATAATTGTATTTCGTGCGTCTGTTCTGAGTTTTTTGATTTGAGTTGAAGAAGTGCCCCGAACAAATCATTTACTACCTGCTGTTCTGTTTTTCACAGATTATGTCCTGTTTTGCCTTTCCTTCATTTTGCAAACCAAGAGCTTGCTTTTTCTTTGCAAAAACCTTTTGGCAATCTTGAGAAACAGTAAAACTTCAAGAATATCTTTATTTCCAGCAAGGTGCAATTATTTTATTATGGGTACTAACCTCGCTAATCAGATTATGATGAGTTATGTATGAAGGGAGTTTTCAAGTGTGCGAGGGAAGATGATAAAAAGATTCAGGAGTGTCAAGCGCTCAAGCTTGGGGATCCCCCCGTGCACCCCCAAGGAATATTCAAGGAGACTCAAGCGTCTAAGCTTGGGGATGCCCCCGTGCATCCCCTTCTCCATCAACATTATCAGTTCGTCTTTCGTTCCACTATATTTTAATCACTTCATGTGTTATGTGCTATGCTTGGAGCGTCTTGCTTTAGTTTCCTTTTTAGTTTTTCATAACGAGTCGGAACTCAGCGTTCTTTATGTGGGAGAGAAACACGCTCCACTTCTACCTAGAACATAACATAGAATTTTCATGTCTATCTTTGCTGTGTGTGTTCTTTGTCTTTTAATAGCTACTATCATGCTCTGCTCTTAGTATTCATGCTTATCTTTTCAAAGAGCTTGTGTTTAGTTGGTTGCTTGAACTCTCTTTAATTACCATGCTCACCTCATTAAGAGAGTTTGCTTCCGTTGCATTGGTTGATATGTCTATGATAAAGATGCTACGTGCATGATGGCGCTTAGTAGTTCATGTTTTCTTATGGTTAGTCTCAAATAGCTGGGGGGTTCCCAATGTGTTATTGGAGTACCTACATGATTTGTTTGCCAATGATGTGGTATGGTTTAGTAATATCTTCCTTCGAGAATTTATTTTGATTGACTTGGCGTATGCTCACGCATATTTAAGACTGTAAAGAAAGTCTGTCAAGCCTTGATGATCTTTTATTTCTGAGTAGCGATATAACTTCCATGCCTGATCCAATGTTGCTTTGTCGCTCTGCATGATTATGACCGTCATTGCTCTCTTAGTTGGTCGCTCCCAGTCTTTTGCTAACCTCCACCTGTACTAAGCGGACTGACTGCTCGTGCATCCACATCCTTTTAAACCAGTTGTGCCATATGAGTCCACCATACCTACCTATATGTGGTATTTCATCGCCACTCCAAGTAAATTTACATGTGCTACCTTTAAAAACCTTCAGCTTTTGCAACACATAGCTCATGGGAAAGTAGCTTAAAAACTATTGTGGTAAAGAATATGTCGCTTATGTATCTTATTTCTTATAAGTTGCTTGCTGAGCAGTATCCATGTTTCTGGGGACGCCATCAACTGTTACACTTTTGTTGAATATCATGTGAGTTGCTATGCATGTTCGTCTTGTCTGAAGTAAGGGTGATTTGCCATGAGTTGAATGGTTTGAGTATGCATATTGTTAGAGAAGAACATTGGGCCGCCAACCAAAGCCATGTATCATGGTGGAAGTTTTAGCTTGGACATTAATCCTCAATCTCTTATGAGAATATGCTTAAGCATTAAAGAGGAGTCCATTATCTATTTTCTATGTTGTCCTGGTATGGATGTCCTCAAGTTGAGATCTATCAAAAACGAGAAATCAAATGCGATCTATCTCCTTGGACGTTTATACAGGTGGCATAGAGGTACCCCTTTGTGACACTTGGTTGAAACATATGTAATGCAATGACAATCCATGGAAATCCGAGCTAATTAGGACAAGGTGCGAGCACTATTGGTATTCGATGCATGAGGCTTGCAACTTATAGGATGTCTTATGCATAACACATATGACGTACTACTACCGTTGACAAAATTGCTTCTATGTTTTTAAAATAAAAAGCTCTAGCACATGAGTAATCCCTGCTTCCCTTTGCGAAGGGCCATCCTTTTACTTTTATGTTGAGTCTCCACCTTCTTTTAAAAGCACCAACTACTGAGAGCATGATTGTCATTCTGAGTGTAATGTGCATTGTCCCAAAGTAGCATTGTCTTTTGCATGATTGTGATATCGTTTATTCTGAAATCATTGTATCTAGTCGTCACTTAAACCTTGGAGGTGCCCCTGCATTTATGTTTTGCATCACTAAAGGGGGCAAGCTAGATATCACTTTATCATATTTGCACATCATGTTCATTACAAATCTATTTGATGTTTCAATGTCATGTTGTAAAACTTTCAGTTCTTTGTGATTTTTTGATGAGGCAACTTAATTACTACAGATTCATTATCTCAGTAAGCTTTTGTCATATGACTATGAAAAGTCCTATATGGTTAATAGCATATCACCACAGAAATTATTCTTGTTATCATTTACCTACTCGAGGACGAGCAGGAATTAAGCTTGGGGATGTTGATACGTCCAAAACGTATCTATAATTTCTGCTTGCTCCATGCCTCTTTTGGGTGATATTGCTATGTTATTTATACACTTCCATACAGTTTTGATCATATTTGGACTAACCTATTAACTCAGTGCACCCCAGTGCCAGTTTCTGTTTTCGGCTGTTTTTGTATTTCAGGTTTTCACGTTACGAGAACTGCCAGGAAAAATCCAGAAAAATTATATAAAAAATCAGCGTTCCAGAAACTATCGTGCGCCCGAAGGACAGCCGGGGGGGCACCAGGGCTCCAGGGCGCCCCCACCCCTGGGCCGCGCCGGGGGGCGCCTGGGCCCCCCGAGGCTCCTCCGATGCCCCCCTTTGGCATATATTTAAAGCGTCTCGAGAAACCCTCGAAAGAGGAACTCTTTTTCGTGATCTCATCTCTGTTCTGCCGCCGCCGCCGCTTCCAAGATTGGGAGCACCAGGAGAACCCTTCCCGGCACCCTGCCGGAGGGGAGGATCACCGCCGGGAGATTCTCCACCACCATGGACGCCTCCCGGATGAGTTGTGGGTAGTCTCCCTTGGACCATGAGTCCATGACCAGTAGCTATGTGATGTTCTCCTCCCGTTCTTGTGCTTCACTAATTAGTCCTCGTGAGCTGCCCTACATGATCGAGGCACATATGTAATCCTTATGTTGTTGCTATGATGAGTTTGCTGGGATCCGATGGATTATGAGATTATGTTCAGATTGTGCTTGAGTAATATATTTGATCTACCTCTTTTATATTTATGTTCATAAGTAATTCTTGCATGTTCTCCGTTGTTATTTATTGCTTTGGCCAAGTAGTAGGTAGTGACTCCAAGAGGGAACGTTATGCTTGATTGTGGGTTCATGCCCCTCGATGACTAGTTTGAGTGACAGAAACATGAGTCTAGGGGATGTGTTGTTGCCACAAGGGGGAAAACAACGGTGCTTGTGCCCGCGGGTGCAAGGATTGTTTACTTTACGCAAAGTTCTTTTAATGCAGTTGTCTGTTGCATTGAGTTTACACTATGGGTGGGGCTCGCAACTTAATACCAGCGAGATGTTCTGGATAGATATCTCAAGGTGGATGATTAGTAGTAGATATTGATGGATTTCGGTCTACTTACTTTGGCGTACCGCCCATGCTTTGAACCTCAACCTTTCTTGCAATGTAGTCAGCATTGGTTTGCGTTCGTGGTCCTGTCAATTGCCCAGCTGTAATTCGTTTACCTCACATAGCTGTTTTATCGTCTTTTGGGAGAGAGACATCACTAGTGAACATCATGAGACTCCGGTCCATATTACCATCATTGATCACATCCGCTATTTACTTTTCGCTATTATTTACTATTGCAAACATTATCTATCACTACTATCACTTGCGTTTAATCCTTTGTGAACTACAAGGCCGGAGGGATTGACAACCTCTCTGTACTCGTTGGGAGCAAAGTTATTTGTATCTGTGTGCAGGTCCATGTTGATTGCTAATATCTGGCGCCGTAGCAGTTGACACCTTCTTGTTGAACCTAGGAGTTGCCAAGGGAAAAACTTCCGCAACACTACATCTCACACCTTCCACTTGGGGTAACCAACGAGGGGCGAGAAGCCTAGCAGAAGGGCCATTTCATATTGAAGAAGTCTATCGGTCTGGTGCAATCAAGATTAACAATTTTGAAGGCACCAAACCTCAAGTTGTGAATGGGAAAAGACTTAAGCATTACATAGCAGGAGACCCTGTCAATGTTGATGTGAATATGATATACACAACAACTCACGAAGAACATGTTGCAGCCCTGTTTCAGACACCAGCAGAAGCAGAATAAGAAAAGGTATGTATTACGGTAGGGAAACATCGCGAACCGCCATAAAAGTTCCATATTATGAGTTTTTGCAAAATTAGTAAAATTCTAAGCCTAAGTGGAACCGGAGACAAGCCCCAGGGGGCCCAGGCGCCCCCCTGGCGCGGCCTACCTCCTGGCCATGCCGGGAGGCCGCCTGGGCACCCAGGAGTCCGTCTCCGACCCCGTTTTAGCCTGTTACCTTCCTTTCTATGCATAAATTTTGCTATATATTTGCCCCGATTTTTCCGGCAACGTATCTCGCGATTTCGTGTGTTTTCTTTTCGATCTGTTTCTGCCAGGAAATATTTTAGCTGGACCTAGGTGCCATGGCTTCTCCAAGTTCCCCCAAGGACAAGTTCGTCGTCAACGTCATCAACCCTTACTTCGCTGAGGTGAAGAAGCACCCTCAGGTTGTTCGGATGGAGGACGGTGTCCTCCATCAAGAAGATCTGAAGGGACCTATCAAGGAGGGGAGCATCCAGGCCAGGCTAGAAGAAGTGGAGCAAGAAGTCTTCAAGTACAAGAAGATGATCGAGCGTGGTGTTGAAGCTAACTTTGACATCATCAATGAGCTGAAGACCTACTTCCTGAAGGAGATGAAGGAGATGTGGAAAAGCATCACCGCATCTGAAGAAAGAATTGAAGAACTCCAAGGGCAAATTTATGATCTACATCACCAGAACTGTGAGTATGAACTAAGGTTTTTGCGCATGGGTATGGGTGCTGCATGCAGGATTCAGGAGACAAACTTCTCATATGAAACTGGAGAACCCCTTCCATGGAAGCGCTTCGCCGAGGACTACGTGATCAACGTCAACAAGAATGAGGAGTGAAATCTCCTTGGGTAATGGCATTCCCTTGGCTTGTTCCAAGCTTGGGGGAGTGCCCGGTATCTTTATCTTTATCTTTTGTCTTTTAGAGTCAAGTAGAGTCGTATCATGTCTAGGGAGGTTATTATATGAAATAGGTGTGTGCATTGAGGTCTTACACTCCTTCGATGGAGAGATTGTATCCTTGAGTGTGGAGTCGTCTATGATGGAATATTAATGAGAAGTGTATTGGTTCCTTTGCTGCACTCGGTATTCTCTTCACGCAATCGACCTTATATGATGATTCTTATGGGGAGTATTGACCTTATATCAGGTATGGCTGTGAAAACCTTATTTAATCTTGGCAAACATAGCTTTGGTCATAACAACAAGCATGATTTTCTTAAAGTAGCGACATAGCCAAAACCTTTATGTTATTATGCTTGAAGTGTTATGCTGACAAGGAAGACAACTTGATGTGTTATGCTTATTTTAGTGTTTATGCTTTATATTGCTTTGCATCTTAGTCATCATCAATTGTCTGTTCTCTCAAAGCCTTTGCTAGCCTAAACTCTGTACTAAGCGGAATTCTGCTTGTGCATCCATACCCTTAAACCAATACCTTCCATATGAGTCCACCATACCTTCCTATTCGTGGTATTCCACTACCACCTCCCAAAGTATAGAATTTGTGTGTTATCCTTAAATGTTCAAAATCTTCTATTTTGTGCCCCTGTTTTAGCTCATGAGGAAGTAATAGTTAATTCATGATCTTTTTAAGTTGGACAAGTTTTACCCCGGGATTGCATGTCTAATCTGCAAACCCCTAATACGAGAAGGAACTGGCATGAGTGCGCCCGGCTCATAAAAGATAATACAACAAACAAACCCTCCTTCACGCTTTGTTCCTGAGAAATCAGAAAACTTTTGGCAGCAATAAACAAAGGAGATTAAGGGGATGTGATCGTCCCCGTACGGGAGCCGCTCCTCGAAACATGTCCAACTCGAGAAGTAATTGAGTTATCTATTAGCATTCGTTGACAAATCATGCACCTCTCAAAACTTGTTTTCATTCTGTTTGATTTAAGGATAGCACATGAGTTTTCCCTACTTCCCTAGAGCAGGGGCTATCTCTTAGTTTTAGGTTGAGTCAGTTATTCCTACTTCCTTCTATTCTTAAAGAGAGCAGACATTTGCTGTTGACGAGGATTCATTCATATAAAGTTGCATTAAGATTTGTCATATCATATCCTTGTTGACATTATCATTTGATAAGTAAGTTGTTTGTCAAGCCCAGCTAAAGCAAACATCTTCCTTTGTGTTAACACTTTCACTTCTTGCCTAATAACATGTTCTTTCAAAAGCTTCAATTAATCTCATCAAAACATACAGAGAAAGAGCAAAAGTAAAAGCTATTAGTTGTTCTTTGACCAAAGGACATGTTTGCCATGATTTGATGAAGTTTCCTTAGCCCTACTTTTGATTATAAGTGTTACCACTCTTTTATAAGGGCTTTATGAGTTGAAAATTGCTGTTGTGGATATTTGAGTTTGGTGAAGAGACTGTGATGCTTCTTGTCCGTATGCTATTTATCAACACTTCACTCTCTAAACTTGTGGACAGGTTTACCGAGCTCAGTATTCGCTTGGGGACAAGCGAGGTCTAAGCTTGGGGGTGTTGATACGTCCAAAATGCATCACTATTTTATATCGTAATTCATCCTTATTCATTGATATATTTCACATTACGATGATGTTCTTATGTTGTTTTGGCTTATTTTACACAGTTTGCAACTTTCCGGTGCCGAAGCAGCAGACGCAGGATTCAGCGGTAAAAAGTGGACGCTGAGTTGCTGAAGAAGAATACCTCCAAATTACCTGAAAATCGACGGAGGGTATTTTCGAGACGGATCACGAAGGCATGCAAAAGGGCAACCAGAGGGGAGCCACAGGGCGCCCAGGCGGCCACCTGGCGCGGCCCCCTCCCTGGCCGCGACGGGGGGCGCCTGGAGCCCCTGGCCCACTTTCGGCTGCCCCATTTTGCCTATATACTCCTCGTCATCCAAAAACCCTAAAAATAGAGTTTTGACGGAGTTCCGCCGCCGCTCCGTGGCAGAAACCTACAGGGAAGAAAAAGCCATCTCCGGCGGGCAGATTCCGCCGGGGAAATCACCTCCCGGAAGGGGAGATCATCGCCATCGTCATCACCATCGTCACGAGCATCATCGAGATCATCATCAACATCATCCCCAACATCAGCACCATCTCCATCTTCATCCAATCTCATCTCACCATTGCAACTTGTGTTGTAATCCGTACTATCTATCCTCTCTACTCCATCGGTGTTGATTACTACTTTGTGGTGAATGCTATTGAGTTTTATTGGAGAAATATCATTATGTCCAGATTGTTTATCATCCATTTATCTCCACTGATCATGATCTCTTTTATGTCTTGTGAGTAGTTACTTTAGTTCTTGAGGACATGGGTAAAGTCTTGTTGTTAGTAGTCATATGATGTTGAAGTAATATGTGTTGTTTGATACTTAAGTTGTGTTGTTATTTTACTAGTGGTGTTGTGTGAGTCGAACACTCAACACTTCGCCTTATTAATGACCTAGGGGAATACATTGTGTACAAAGAATGCTTACGGTGGGTTGCCGGAGTGACAGAAACCTGAACCCCAGTTCGCACGCTTTTGCACAAGGGAACAATGGATCATCGATCGTATTGCTATGGTTAGGCTTTTGCCTTAAATACTATCTTGTATTTGTGGATGCTTGCAAGGTGTTTAATCATAAGAGTGCACTCATCTTAGTCTAGAGAGTGTACTAGCATAGATCCACCCACTCAACACTTATCAACACATCACATAGTACCGATACGGAATATGGTGAAAGCACATGACTACCTCTCCCGTGTGTCCTCAAGAACACTTTAGCCTTTATAAGTTCAGTTGCTAGGCCTCTCCTTTGCTCAGAAAGGATTGGGCCACTTGTTACTCTTCAGTGCCTTTTACTTTGCTCGCTTTTACTTTCCTGTTGCTTATATCAAGAAAACCCCTAAAAGTTATCTTTCAGTGCTTGCAGTAATTCCTTGCTTAGAATCGCTTATCAATACCTTCTGCTCCTCGTTGGGTTCGACACTCTTACTTATCGAAAATGCTGCAATAGATCCCTTACGGTTGAGGGTCATCAAGTGCGCGATGCTTCCCCTGTATCCCCAACACCTGATTGCATAACTGGAAACTTTCGGAAATTAATAGGTGGGTTCATCCAGTAGCTCATAGGCATTCTTCCAACGAATGCAGGTTATGGAGTTCGGGGTTCTACATTGAGTGAAGTGGTTTTATGGCCGATGTTCCGATCGGGAGTTGCATCTTAAAGGGTCCTTGGCTATGCTGATCCGGGGATTGCAAAACCCTTTCGTAACACGTTCCATAAGCTTTCAGCACTAAGATGTCGAACGAAGCTCCTATCTTGTATTTGTTCTATCTGCACCTTGTTGTTTTTCTTATTTACCTTTTATCTCCCAAGTGGCTTCTCGTGAAGATTGTTATTATCATTAAACTGAGAATTTCATTCGTTCCTCTTGTTCGAATGATTCTTGTGAAGACTATGTTGCAATTCTAGCCGTTGTTTCAGCTTATATCTTCTTTCAATCAAATGGCTGATTGGTGGTCATCTCTTTCAGGATGGCTCCGAAAAGGGTTCCCAACGCTAACCCAGAGGGTGAAGAGGTTCCTGATCGTCCTCCTTCCCCTCCTCCTCCGTCTGAGGCCTGGAGAGCAATTATGCAGACTACAAATCAGAACACCCAGATGCTTATGCAGATGATGCAGCAGATGCAAGCAAATCAAGCAAATCAGGGTGCTCCAGGGAACCAAGGCAATTTCTTCAACCAACAGCACCATGCTACGCTCAACCAGTTCTTGGCAAATCAACCAAAGGCTTTCAATTACTGTGTCGACCCTCTCGATGCTGAATACTGGATAACTGATATCAAGAAGCATTTTGAGTGCAGTAACGTAAGGCCCGAGGACTATGTGAAGTTTGCAGCCTTCCAACTCAAGGACCAAGCAGCTGATTGGTGGCAGCAGTACAAAGACTCCAGAGCAGGGCGTGAAATCTCCTGGGATGATTTCTGCAAGGACTTTCGCTCTCACCACATTCCAACAAGTGTCATCGAGGGTATGCGTGAGCAATTCCGCAACCTGAAGCAGGGCTCAATGACTGTCTACCAATATAATGTCAAGTTCCAGAACCTTGCCCGCTATGCAAAGCAAGACATTCCAGATGCCAGGAGTAAGATCTATCAGTTCCGTGGTGGTCTGAAGGATGAACTCCAACTTGCTCTCACCTTGTTCGAGCCTGATGAGTTTGACAAATTCTATAACATGGCGCTCAAGCAAGAGGCAGCACAGCTCAAGATGGAAGCTTCCAAAAAGAGGATCAGAGACGCTGTTCACTCCTCCTCATCTTCTCAAGTGGTCGCGAAGCAACAGAAGTTTTGGCTTCCACCTCCTCCAGTGATCCGAGCTCCCTACAACAACAACAACAACAAGAATTCAGGTGGCCGTGGTTTCTCCCACCCTCACAACCAAGGCAATCAGTCCAAGTCGCAGTTCCAAGCTCCAAGACCAAGTGTTCCTCCTGCTCGTCCACTTTCTGAGGTCACTTGCTACAAATGTGGTCTGAAGGGTCATTATTCCAACAAGTGCACCAACCGGAGGCGCCTTCTGCCTCCTCCACCTGTCAGCACCGCTATTGTCAAGCACAATGCCAAGTCAGCAAGAGTGAATCTGATGAATGCAGCTCAAGCAGAGAATTCTTCAGATGTGATACTTGGTAACCTTCCAGTCAATCTTAAACCTGCTAATGTCTTGTTTGATTCGGGTGCATCATGTTCTTTCATGTCATATCCATTTGCATCCAAGCATAATGTTGTCACCAAAAATTTGCCAAGGGAATTATCAGTTGTTTCTCCGGGTAAACTAATGCATTCAAAGATATTTGCTCCGGATGTATCTATTCGCATGGGTGATTACCGATTTCTGGCCTCTCCGGTGGTTCTCGGCAACTCCGACATTGATTTAATCCTCGGGATGGATTGGCTTTCTCAGCATGATGCTCACATTGATTGTGCAAATAAGGAAGTCAAGATTACTCATTCCGATGAAGACGTGATTATCTTCGCCTCTCGGGATAACACAATCAGGCTTTTCTCTCTCAATGACAAGGGCGAGATTAATGCCATCTCTCAAATTCCGGTGGTTAACGAATACGAAGACGTCTTCCCTGAAGAACTTCCAGGCATGCCTCCACATCGTCAAGTGGAATTTGTCATTGAACTCGAGCCTGGTATTGAGCCAGCATGCCGGCGTCCGTACAAGCTCTCTCCTGAAGAGTTGAAGGAGTTGAAGAAATAGCTTGATGAACAGGAGCGTATGGGTCTGATTAGGCCTAGTACGTCTCATTGGGGCTGTGGTGTCTTATTTGTCAAGAAGAAGGATGGCACGGAGCGCCTTTATGTCGATTACTGGCCATTGAACAAGAAAACAATAAAGAACAAGTATCCGCTCCCCAACATCAATGAATTGTTCGAGCAGCTCAAAGGAGCCAAAGTGTTCTCAAAGCTCGATCTCTGAATGGGTTATCACCAAATTCGCATTCGTGAAGAAGATATCCACAAGACTGCCTTCAGAACGAGCTACGGCTCCTATGAGTATACAGTCATGTCTTTTGGCCTCGCTAATGCTCCACCTACCGTCTCGAGAATGATGCACTACATTTTCAACCCCTACACCAACGAGTTTGTGCTTGTGTATCTGGATGACATCTTGGTATTCTCCAAGAACGAAGAGGATCATGAAAAGCACCTCCGTCTGGTTCTCGACAGACTCCGTGAACATAAGTTCTATGCCAAGTTCTCCAAGTGCGAATTCTGGCTCGATAAGGTCTTATATCTGGGACATATCATCTCCGCTGATGGTATTGCTGTGAACCCCGAGAAAGTTGAAGCGATTGTCAACTGGGAACCTCCTCAGAACGTCAAGCAACTCCGAAGCTTCCTTGGTCTTGCTAGCTATTGCAGAAGGTTCGTTGAGAACTTCTCCAAGATTGCCAAGCCTCTTTCCAACTTGCTGCAGAAGAATGTCAAGTACAACTGGTCTCCAGATTGTGATGTGGCTTTCAAAACTCTCAAAGAAAAGCTCATCTCTGCTCCAGTTCTTACTCCTCCAGATGAGTCCAAGCCCTACGAAGTATTCTGTGATGCTTCTCTTCAAGGACTTGGTGGTATGCTAATGCAGGACAAGAAGATTGTGGCATACACTTCTCGTCAACTGAAGCCAAGTGAGAAGAACTACCCCACACATGATCTCGAACTAGCAGCTGTGGTACATGCTTTGATTACGTGGAGACACCTTATTTTGGGCAGAAAAGTCGACATCTTCACCGATCACAAGAGCTTGAAGTACATCTTCACACAGCCGAACCTGAACCTCCACCAGACTCGTTGGGTCGAGATGATCCAAGAGTATGATCCAAGCATCGAATACACACCTGGCAAGGCAAATATCATTGCATATGCTTTGAGCAGAAAGGCATATTGCAACAGTCTCCTTATCAAGCCGTTCCAGCCTGAGCTTTGTGAAGCATTCAGGAAGCTCAACCTCCAAGTTGTTCCGCAAGGCTTTCTTGCAAATCTTCAAGTTGCTCCTACCTTGGAAGATCAGATCCGTGAGGCCCAACTCAGTGATGCTATGGTGCAGAAAGTGAAACATGGTATTGCAAAGGGTACTCCCAAATACAAGTGCTATCGCGTTGATGAGAGAGATACCTTGTTCTTTGAGGACAGACTTGTGGTTCCCAAAGGTGATCTCAGGAAGCTCATAATGGACGAAGCACATGATTCCCTCCTTTCGATTCATCCTGGCAGTTCCAAGATGTACCAAGACCTCAAGCAATCTTACTGGTGGACATGCATGAAAAGGAAGATTGCCCAATTCGTGAATGAATGTGATGTCTGCAGAAGAGTGAAGGCAGAGCATCAACGTCCAGCCGGTCTTCTCCAACCTCTTCCTATTCCCGAGTGGAAATTCGACCACATTGAAATGGATTTCGTCACTGGCTTTCCTAAGTCCAAGAGAGGGAATGATTCTATCTTCGTGGTGATTGACAAGCTTACCAAAGTCGCTCACTTCCTTCCTGTCAAAGAATCCATCAATGCAGCTCAACTGGCGGAGTTGTACACTTCTAGAATTGTGTCCTTACATGGCATTCCTCAAGTTATCTCCTCAGACCGTGGAAGTTTGTTCACTTCCAAGTTCTGGGACTCCTTTCAGTCTGCCATGGGCACTAAGATCCGTTTCAGCACTGCATTTCACCCTCAGACTAGTGGTCAAGTCGAGAGAGTGAATCAGATTCTAGAAGACATGCTTAGAGCCTATGTCATATCTTTTGGCATGAAATGGGAAGATTGCCTTCCATTTGCCGAGTTCTCTTACAACAACAGCTTCCAAGCAAGTGCCGGCAAAGCTCCGTTTGAAATCCTCTATGGCAGAAAGTGCCATACCCCTCTCAACTGGTCCGAGACTGGTGAACGTCAACTTCTTGGCAATGACATGATCTCAGAAGCCGAAGAAATGTGCAAAGTCATACGTGAGAATCTCAAGGCCGCTCAGTCGCGTCAGAAGAGCTACTATGACGGCAAGCATCATGATTTGGCCTTCAACATTGGGGATCATGCCTATCTCCGTGTTTCTCCTATGAAAGGCACCCAAAGGTTTGGTATCAAAGGAAAGCTTGCTCCTAGATACGTGGGCCCTTTCAAGATTCTTGGCAAAAGAGGCGATCTAGCCTATCAACTTGAGCTCCCTTCCAACTTCGCCAATGTTCATGATTTGTTTCACGTGTCTCAACTCCGCAAGTGCTTCAACACACCTGAATGCACCATTCCGTTTGAGGAGATTGATCTTCAACAAGACTTGTCGTACCGAGAGCACCCAGTTGCTATTCTCGAAGAAACCGAGCGCAAGACCCGCAACAAGTCAATCAAGTTCTTGAAAGTCAGGTGGTCACACCATACCGACCGAGAAGCTACGTGGGAACGAGAAGATCACCTTCGTTCCGAGTACCCTTCTTCCAGTCCTAGATCTCGGGACGAGATCTTTTCGTAGTATAGGAGAGTTTGTAATGCCCCGGATGTAATACTTTCCCTTTTTTGCAATATATAACCTTGGCTTCATCAGTTCCATTCCGGGTTCTTCGTCTTTTCGGGTTTTCGTCGTTTTGTCGCGTGCGTATGTGCTTTCATCCATGTCATGTTGTCATGTTGTCATGTGCATTGCATTGCATTTGTGTTGTCGTTTGCATCCGGTCCCACTCGTTCCTTCCCGTTGTCCGTTTCGAGTTCCGACGCTCTCACACGTGCCCGAGGCTTCCCCGAGTCCTTCTTTTGTGTTTGGCCGTGTAACGTTTCCGGTTTGGCGTGAGACTTGTCGTGCGTTGTTGTTTTGACCTGTGTAACCCGCCTGTCAAATCTCGTCGCATTTGGAATTCATTTGATGCTCCAACAGTTATCCTCGTGGGCTAAAAGTACCTCCTCTTTGAGGCCCAAGACACCCCTCCAACAGCCCACCAACCCAACTCAAACCCTTCCCTTCATCTAGGTCGTTCAATTGTGATCTCATGGCCGAAAACCTCTCCTCATTTGGACAACCCTAGCTCCTTGTGCATATATAAACGTCCACCCCCTCCAATTTTTGCGTCAAAAACCCTAGTGTTTCCACCTCTGTCGCGCCGTGCTTCCACCGTTGCAGCGCCGTGCTTCCACCGTTGCCGCTCGGTGCTTCCGACCTCGCCGCACCCGTGCTTCCGACTCGCCGCACCCGTGCTTCCGACCTCCCGCGCCGTGCTTCCGAGTCCCCGTGCCCGTCCCGTGCCCTCGTCTTCTACCTCCAGCCGGAGTCGCCGCCGCCGCCGTTCCTCCAGCTCGCCGCCGGCCTCAAGCTGCCGCCGCGCCCGGCCTCCGCGCCGCCTCTCTAAGCTCCCTCGCCGTCGGGCCTCCCGCCGGTCGGCGCCGCCCCGCCGCCTCCTCCCGTCCTCGCCGCCGGCCAGGCCAGCCGCGCCCTCCCGCCGGTTTCGCTCCTCGAAGACCATCATCGGCCGAGCCCCCTCGAAGGAGCCCGTCGCCGCTGCCCGTCGGGATCGGGATCGGGATCCCCGATCCGATCTCCCCCGCTCCAACCCTAACGGGCCCGGGTGGATCCGCCCCGACACGCTTCTCCAGACCCGGTTGACCGCGCCCGCGAACCAGATCCGCTCCGCCTGTAGACCAGAGGTTGACCTCGTTTTTTTGGCTAAGTCCCCAGTTTTTCAGTGTCTGATGCAGTTTTGTGATGTTGATAACTTTTACTGTGCATGTCCGATTTGAGTGTATGATATGTCAAAATGATCGTGGTGACATGTACTATGTTTTGTTCCATTGTGCCATGCATGTTTGAGGTCATCTAGATGTCTTAATCTTCATGAGAAGAGTGCTACTTGTTATAAATTGTTGCTATTAGTTATTTTCATGCCATGTTTGCAATGTGATAACTTGTTGCATGTTTATCCAAATGAAGCAAATGATATGTCCACATGTTCATCATGAGATGCTCTACATGTTGGTTGCCTTAGCTTGCATGATAGATTTCATCTTGCCATGTTTATCTCCTTTGCAAAAGTGCTTGTGGATGTTATGTTGTTAAACTTGTTACGAGATGCCTAGTTGAGGAGCTCGTTGCTATTGATGTGTTTGTCACCTTGTTGCATGCTTAGGTGTTTTGGACTCCCCATCATGTGTACTTTGTTGTGGTGCAAACGACTTGCCATGTTATGCTTTGAGGTGACTTAAACTTGCTCACAAACATGCCATGATATTACTGTTGTTTTAACACTTAGTGAAATTTCACTAAGTCTGGAATCTGTAAATTTCCAGATGCCATGTTTGCTTGTTGTTCTAGGCAAATCCATGATAGTTTTGGGGTGACTATTGATGATTCCTTGTTGTTTATATTGTTGGCTATCCATTCACGCTCTCACATGCTCATTTGGGTGGCTGTAGCATATCTAGTTCTTGCTCTCAAGTTGCTATAAAATATTGTTGTCAGGATTTTGTTGTCAAGTTCAAAATGTTGTAGCTTGATGCTATTGATCCATGCCTCCTTTGGAGATGCTCCAATGGAATTGTTTGCTGTAGGATATGTCTACTTTATGTCCATGCTTCTTGTCATGATGTTTGAGTGCAGTAGACTATATATTTCTTGCTCCGAAGTTGCTATGTGGCTGTTAATTTCAGCTTTGCCATGTTTATTGTTTCGGGTGTATCTTTTAGCCCGTTGCTCCGTTTTGAGCAAGTCCTATATGTAACTTGTGTGTTTTTGCATGTAGATTCATAATATCCTCTTGTTATCATGTTTTGAAGTTTCTTGCTAGTTGCATATTGTCATGTCCCTTGTGCTGTATCTCTGTGTTTCCTATGTTGACTTTCTGTGCTTCCTAAGTGCATCTTCAGTGCTTCCTTAGTGCATCAGTCATGCATCCTGTGGTTTGCGCATTGCATCTTGTTGATTTTGTGCCTCGCGTGTTTTGTGTTGAGTAGAGCCGGAGGCCGAGTATGAGTACGAGAACGAGGTTACAACCGAGGTTGAGAACGAGGAGCCCCCTTCCGATCCCATCGACGACTCAACAGGCAAGATGACCTGACCCGGATATCATTACTATCTTTGCCTATTGCTAGAAGTCTCGCTCTATAGCTTTTGCCTCGATGCCCATGTTTTTCCTGTCAGCCTCCTATTGTAACCATGAATCTGTTTAACCACCCTACCTATGCAAACCTTTGATTGGCTAAGTAAGCTTCGCTCAGCCCCTCTTATAGCATTGCTAGTTGCAAGAGAAGATTGAAGATTCTTGCTTCATGTTGAAGCTTGTTGGGATATCACACTATATTTAACTCTTAAATGAAATCATCTATATATTGGTAATGGGTGGAAGGCTAAGCCTTTTGCTTGGTGTTTTGTTCCACTCATGCCGTCCTAGGAACCGTATAAACCGGTGTTATGTTCCTTGATTATGCGTTCCTCACATGGTTGGGGTTATGGGACCCCCTCGATAAACCGCTAAGTGTTAAGTCTTTTCCAGCAAGTCCCAACATTGGTACTATTGCCTAATAACTAAAAACTTGCATAGGGCTTTGCAAACCCGAGTTCTTAATCAACAACCCGGGCCAGTGCTCCTCATGAGTGTTGGTCCAAACTGGGGGTTATGCGGGGCCACCACGAGGAAACTCGAGGATTGGTTTTACCTGTAGGATCGCCCATCCGGTCGTGGCCTAAGACTAGATACGCGCGGCTATTGTCAGGGTGTCGGCACGCCGAGAGGATTTGCTGGATTAGCCTTACCTTAGTCGGAGTATCTTGAGCACGGGATTCCGAGGATACTCGGGCCTTCCCACCTTGGAGTTGCGACTCCGCGGATCGTGGGCTTGTCATGGGCCAAGTTGGAACACCCCTGCAGGGATTTGAACTTTCGAAAGCCATGCCCGCGGTTATGTGGCAGATGGAAATTGGTTAATATCCGGTTGTAGAAAACTTGACACCATGTTCAGAATACACTCCCAACATGAGTATCGTGACGGTCATTTTCCGTAAAGGGTTCGGGAAGTGAACACGGTGGGGTTATGTTCGACATGCTTTAGTTAGGATCACTTCGTGATCACCTTTTCGACTGAGGCACTTCTCTTCTCGCTCTCTTTTACGTAAGCTAGTGCTAGTGCCGCTGCAACCTCTTATTCTTTCTTCAGCCTTGTTCCACACCCAAGGCTTGGATAGTTGTGTTACCCGGGAACGGGATTGCTGAGTCCTCCGTGGCTCACAGATTTCTACACCACACCAGATGCAGGTACTGTGGTGAGCTACACAGGCGATGGCACTGAGCTAGACTGGGAGTACGACGAGGAACGTAGCCGTTACTATGTGCACTATCCTGTTGATTAGTAGAGGTTTCTACTAGGGGCGATTCAGACCTGTGGTTTTATGTATGTTTGGTATCTTTCATTTGGATCTTCACCCGTAGACGGGTTGTGATGTTATTTGAATGATGTTTGGCTATGTAATGACTTGTGTGACGTGGCGAGTGTAAGCCAACTATCTTTTTCCCTTTCATCCCTATTTTTACATGAGATGTGCAAAGATACCAAACTTGAGATCATTCCAGAATGGGCTTATACCTTTAAGTCGTGCCTCGGCACGTAGGAGGTATAGTCCCATCCTAGGCATTACAATTATCAAAGGCCCAGTGGAGTATGAAATAGAAGATTGTAGCCCAAGAGGTTTAGAGCCCATGTGTTAGGGCCCATGATTTGTAAACCATCATACTATGTAACTTGGGATGTAAGATAGAAAGAACAGAGACCGAGGCAGACACGTTTATGAGCCGGCCTCGGGACTCTGTAAACCGGACCGGGCGTCACCTCTATATAAAGGGACGACCCGGCGACGCTTCAGGACAGACAACAACAGCTCGAGACATAGGTAAAGCGGATTCGCTCCCTGGTCATCGAAGCCCTAGCAATACCACACCAAACTAGACGTAGGCTTTTACCTTCATCGAAGGGGCCGAACTAGTATAAAATCCCTGCGTCCTTCGTCTACTTTAACCCCTTTAAGCTAACCCGTAGCGATGGCCTCACGACTAAGTCCTTGTGCTAGGACATCTGTCGTGCTAAATCCACGACAGTTGGCACCCACCGTGGGGCTATCGCACGATGGTTTCGAGTTCTTGAAGGGCAGCTTTGAAGGACTCAAGGGCTATGCAGTGGGTCGGATGACTAAGAGTCGTCGTGTCCGGATCTACATCTACGATGCATTCTGGGGCCCCGATGCCGATTCAATTGAATACGGGTATCGGGTCCCCTTCGGCGGCATCCACGTCTTCATCGGCAAGATCGGTGAACCGGGCCCTGAGCCAGACATCTTCCCCAACATCGTCGAGTCGGCTCAGCGTGCGAGACCTGCCCGGATTCAGCCCGCTGTGAAGCACGTCTTCGTTGGAGCAGCGCATGGAGTACAAGCCGAGGACGGATCGGACTCCGGCGACGAGACTGTTGTTTATTCCGGCAATGAATCTTCTTCCAGAGAGACAGAATCTTTGTATTTGCTGCGGGATGGCCGGTCCAAGGGCTGTTCCGATGGTGACAGTATTCCGGACCACCTCGATCCGCCGAACAGGGTTGCTGTCTTCATGGCCGGATCACAACCCGTGCAGCAGTCCTCAACAACACGGTCGTTAACATCAGAGGCAATGGGAGCTAGAGCTGGAGATCATCCCCCGTCGCCGTATGACACTTTATCCATCTTGGTCGATACTTTGACAGCGGTAGTAACAGCGGAGGTAACCCAGGTCAACAAGGAGCAGCATGATGCAGAGGTCACTCAGGTGAAAAGCCGGATTGAACAAGTCAAGTTGGACCTGGCTGTTGAGAAAGCTAGGATGGCTACAAAGCAGACGGGGTTGGATGCTCAGGCCTATCGACTCATGTTGGATCAGACCGCTTCACAAGAGGTAATGATGAGAAGGCAACGATCACGCATGTCGCCGGTTTATGAGGCAAGAAATATCTTTAGCACGCCAGGAGCAGGAACCAGTAACCAGCCGGAGGTGAACTGGGGAGGAGCACCGGGAACGGGCGCGTCGGTTCAGCCACCGGCCGCAGAGCGAAACCGTCAAGTTGTGCCAGCCCAACATGTGCCCACTCCTCCTGGTCATTATTCTAATCCGTTGGACAATATAGTTGATGCCGCTTCACGGCTGGCTGCCCTTCCCATAGAAGGAACGTCCCCCATAGCAGTGGCAGTATGACGGGCTAAGGAGTTGTTGGACACGGCGCTAACTCAATAGAAAGCCTATTCCTATAGCCGAGAGAGGATTCACTCGACTCCCCGTCCGAGTCGGAGTTATATGAGGCGTCTGGATGAACCGACCGTATCAAGCAGCGCACGGAGACGTAATCAGCCAAGGCAGGATAATCCGGTAGGAGGAGAGGCGCACGCTCAATATGTGGTGGATCAGACCAGGCAGCACCGGGAGGCTGAGGTAACGGCTCAGTACGAGGCCCGTCAGGCGATGCCGGTTCGTCCCACCACCACAGTTGAACCGGGGGTCATGTCCAGTTCCCTGGGCGTACCGTGTCTCATCCCCACTTTATGGAACGTGAAACTACCCAAGGATTTTAAAGGTCCACGCAAGGTGCCCAACTACACGGCTGATCTTGCTCCAAAGGCATGGGTTGAGAGTTATGAGATGCCAATGGAGATGCTCGATGTGGATGAGGCAGCATGCGCCAAATATTTCACAATGATGCTCGAGGGCACGGCCCGAACATGGCTGAAGGGTTTACCACCTAATTCCATCGGATCATGGGCTGAGCTGCGGAGCCGGTTTATCAAAAAATTCAAAGACACATGCAAGCAACCAATGTTTGTTGTCGACTTAGCTGCCTGCATTCAAGGAGAGCAGGAGTCTACAAGCAGTTGGATGTGTCGAGTGTCTGAAATCTTGCACTCCTCCAATAGCATCAACCCAAGTACAGCGGTGGTAACCTTGGAAAGTAATTGCCGGTTTGAGCCTTTGAGGCAGAAGTTGGGACAGCTTAAGCGTGATTGTAATGACATGGGGACGCTCATGGGCTCTTTAGTGAAGTATGGGGACTCTGCTAACACCAAGCATCCAGACGCGGAGGGAGACAAGTTAGGGAAGGCAAGCAAGAATGGTAAATCGCCGCAGGCCAATCCGGTGAACCAAGGAAACAATGGTAAGCGTAAAGCGGATGGCAGCTCAGATTTTGTGGCCAACACCAACGCTCGGGAGGATGGGCAACGCCGCAAGGGTAGACCGCCCCCACGTAATGGGAGGCCACCTATTAATCTGGAACGCCAGTTGAACGTGCCTTGCCCAAAGCACGATATGCCGGAAAAACCAGCTATGCATCTTTGGAGGGATTGTTTCATCATGCAGGAGTTCATGAACTGGAATAGGTATGATCACGGGCCCCCCGGCGGATCAGGCTCTAGCTTCCAAGGTCCGGGTTACCAAGGTGGCGGGTCCGGTTCAGGATATCAAGGCAATAACAATAACCACAATGGGCACAATCAGCATAACCAACAGCATGTTCAGGGTGGATACAATAACCAAGGGAATCAACAGCGTCAGCAGCAGCAGCAATCCGGATATTAGAATAATCCGAAGGAGCTGAGCAGTGGGCAGTATCACGTCTTCACCACGAGCTTGTGCAAACAGGATCAGAAGGTTCTGAAGAGGGCGGTGCATTCTGTTGAACCAGCGATACCATGTTTTTTGCGTTGGTCTGAGCAACCCATTGTGTGGAGCAGAGAGGATCATCCACCCCGGGTTAATAATCCGGGTCAGTTGGCTCTGGTGGTGGCACCACAGGTAGGTGGCTACAAGTTCACCAAAGTGCTTATGGATGGAGGCAGTAGCATCAACATCATGTATTATGAGACTTTTCGGCATATGGGGCTGACAGATCAGAAACTTCGATAGTCCAACACGGTGTTCCATGGGGTGGTACCCGGTAAATCGGCCTATCCAGTTGGCAAGATCGATCTGGAGGTCACCTTTGGAGATGAGCATGACTCTAGGTCAGAGACTGTGACCTTTGAGGTGGTAAAGATCATAAGCCCATACCACGCTTTGTTTGGGCGGCCGGTTTATGCCAAGTTCATGGCTAGGCCGTGTTATGTTTATCTACAGCTCAAAATGCCAGGCCACAAGGGAACTATTACGGTTCATGGGAGCCGCAAAATTGCATTGGAGTGCGAAGAAGGAGATGCAGCTTATGCTGAAGCGGTTTGCGCAACTAAGGAGCTGAAGTTCTATAAGGATAATGTGGATCCGGCAGATATGTCTCCGCTGAAGAAACCAACCACAGAGCATGATCCGGCGCTGAAGTTCAAGTCAGCCGAAGAGACCAAATAGGTGGACTTTGTTCCTGGCGATTCATCCAAGCAGTTCACTATCAGCGCTAACCTAGATCCGAAATAGGAAAGCGTGCTCATCGAGTTCATCCATGAGAACCAGGACATCTTTG
The DNA here is from genome assembly GCA_902687465.1 of Secale cereale. Taxonomy (NCBI): domain Eukaryota; kingdom Viridiplantae; phylum Streptophyta; class Magnoliopsida; order Poales; family Poaceae; genus Secale; species Secale cereale. The sequence continues at coordinate 78,028,085 of LR738710.1, forward strand.
CATGGAAGCCTTCTGACATGCCAGGTATATCGAGGGAACTAGCTGAGCACAATCTTAATATCGATCCTAAGTTTAAACCGGTCAAGCAGTATCTGCACCGCTTTAATGAGGAGAGGCGCAAGGCTATTGGAGAAGAAGTGGCTAGGCTCTTGGCTGCAGGCTTTATAATTGAGGTGTTTCATCCAGAGTGGTTGGCTAATCCGGTGCTAGTACTTAAGAAAAATGGCACTTGGAGAATGTGTGTCGACTATACAGATCTGAACAAGGCTTGCCCAACTGATCCTTTTGCTCTCCCCCGTATTGATCAAATTATTGAGGCTACGGGAGGATGTGAGCGGCTAAGTTTTTTGGATGCATACTCAGGTTATCATCAGATCAAGATGGCAGTTAAGGACCAGGAGAAGACAGCTTTTATAACTCCTTTTGGAGCCTTCTGCTATGTATCTATGCCATTTGGGCTCAAGAGTGCCCAGGCGACCTACCAGCGTTGTGTGCAAAACTGCCTTCAAGGGCATATTGGACGGAATGTTCATGCATATGTCGATGACATTGTGGTAAAATCCAGGAAGGAGGAGACACTGATAGATGATCTGAAGGAAACTTTTGATAATCTCCGAGTCTATAAAATGATGCTTAATCCGTAGAAGTGTGTTTTTGGTGTTCCCGCAGGCAAGCTCCTGGGGTTCTAAGTGTCAAACAGAGGAATTGAAGCTAATTCGGAGAAGATCAAGGCGATTACGTCCCTGGCTAAACCGGCGTGCATCAATGATGTCCAACGTGTGGCGGGCCGTATTGCAGCACTCAGCCGGTTTATCAGCCATTTGGGGGAGAAGGCAATCCCGCTTTATCAGATGATGAAGAAGACAGACCGTTTCATCTGGAGTGATGCTGCTGATGCTGCATTTGAGGATTTGAAGAGGAAATTGGCAGACTCGTCGGTCCTTGCTGCCCCAGTTGACAATGAGCCGCTGTTGTTATACGTGGCTACCAATGCCCGTGCAGTAAGTGTTGCCATTGTGGTAGAGCGCAAGGAGGCACGCAAAGAATATCCGGTTCAGTGGCCGGTTTACTACATCAATGAGGTGATCATTGAGTCAAAGCACAGATATCTGCATTGGCAAAAACTGGTGTATGGAGTTTTTATGGAAAACCGGAAGCTAAAGCACTATTTTCAGGGCCACCCGATCACCGTTGTCAGTTTAGCTCTGTTAGGAAATATAATCCAGAATAGAGAAGCTACTGGTCGAGTTGCAAAGTGGGCCATTGAGCTTAGCCAGCACGGATTAAAGTATGTGCCCCGTACTGCGATAAAGTCCCAAGCACTGGTGGATTTCATCAACGATTGGACAGAGTTGCAAGCACCTGAGGAGAAGCCGGATCATACATACTGGACTATTCACTTTGATGGTTCAAGGCAATTGGAGGGCTCGGGGGCTGGAGTCGTGTTAACTTCCCCACGAGGTGATAAGTTCTGCTATGTCCTTCGTTTAATGTTCCCTTGTACTAATAATGCTGCTGAGTATGAAGCTCTCCTCCATGGTCTGTGGATGTCCAAGGAGATGAACTTGAGCCGGGTCAAGTGCTTTGGCGACTCAGATCTGGTGGCACAGCAAGTATCTGGCAAGTGGGACTCCAAGGATCCGCTCATGGCAGCATATCGACGAGAGGTAGACGCTGTCACTGGACATTTCAAAGGATATCAGGTGGATCATATAGACCGGCGAAAAAATGAAGCAGCCGATGCGTTAAGCCGGCTGGGTTCCCAGCGTAAACCGGTTCCACCTAATACCTTCTTGGATGAGTTGCATAACCCGTCGGTGCAGTTACCTTCAGAGGAGGACTTGGCTATTCCTGATCTGGAAGCACAATTGGTTGCAGCATTTCATGTCATTCCGAATTGGACGCTCCCTTACCTAGCATACATGAACCGAGGTGAGTTACCAGAGGATGAAGTCGAGGCCCGGCAGATAATCCGGCGGTCTAAATCTATGACTATTGTCAATGCAGAACTTCATCATCGCAGCGTTTCTGGAGCTTTTCAGCGGTGTGTATCACCAGAAGAAGGCTGTGATATCCTTAGAGAGATTCATGAAGGGGATTGTGGTCATCACGCCGGTTCAAAATCTTTGGTGGCTAAAGCTTTTCGTCATGGGTTCTACTGGTTAACGGCTCACGCCGACGCAGAGGACTTGGTCAGAAAATGTGATGCTTGCCAGAAATTCTCATGGCGTGCTCATTTACCGGCGCATGAGCTGAGGATGATCCCAATTACCTGGCCGTTTGCAACCTGGGGGCTTGATATGGTTGGACCCTTCAAGAGATCCCAAGATAAGAAAACCCATCTTTTGGTGGCAGTGGATAAGTTTACCAAATGGGTTGAAGCGGAGCCTATTAGTAAGTGTGATGCAGCAACAACGGTTCAGTTCATCAAAAAGGTGATTTTTCGGTTTGGCTTTCCACACAGCATTATAACTGATAATGGCACCAATCTATCCAAAGGGGCTATGGAGGAGTTCTGTCAACGAGAGCACATCTGTCTCGATGTATCATCAGTAGCTCACCCTCGGTCTAATGGCCAAGCTGAAAGAGCCAATCAAGAGATCTTGAGAGGCATCAAACCTCGGCTCATGGTTCCTTTGCAGAGAACACCGGGTTGTTGGGTGGAGGAGTTGCCTTCTATGCTATGGAGCATCAACACTACACCTAACAGATCTACAGGGTACACGCCATTCTTCATGGTATATGGAGCTGAAGTGGTCCTCCCTAGTGATATCCGTCATGACTCGCCGCGGGTGGTGGCTTATGTTGAAGCGGATAATGAACAAGCAGGACAAGATGCCTTGGACCGGCTGGACGAGGAACGGGACACGGCAGCAGCTCGGTCGGCGATTTATCAGCAAGACCTGCACCGGTACCACAGTCGCCGGGTTAAGACCAGGACGTTTCAAGAAGGAGACCTGGTACTCCGGCTCATCTAAGACCAGACGGACATGCACAAGCTATCCCCGCCTTGGGAAAGACCCTTTGTGGTCAGCAAGAACCTGCACAACGGATCATACTACCTCGTCGACGTTCGAGAACATAAGGACTCACGCACGGCGGAGGAGGAGACCAAGCGGCCATGGAACATCGCTCTTCTTCGACCTTACTATACTTGAGCCATAGGCTCCGCTTTATGTACATATCTTTACAATGTATATATTATGATCAATATAATAAACCGGCGCCCCCGGTAAACCGGGGTATCAGCCATCTTTTTATAAGAGTATCACATGGGAGCTTCCGTGGGCAAGGGAGTTTTATATGGCCTCTTAAACCGGCACCCTTGATAAGTCGAGGTATCAGCCGTCTTTTTTATACACAAGAAGTATCACATGGGGGCTTCCGTGGGCAAGGAAGTTTCCTATGGCCTCTTAAACCGGCGGCCACATCAAGACCATCATAAGAGCACAACTCTGATTGCTTCAGCAAATTACACATGATGATGAGGGGCAAAAAAGAGTTTGATGCCTAGCACAACTCAAACATAGGCCCCGACGAGCAATGCTCAAACGCTACCTGGGGGCTCCTGATGCAAGTTCATCAGCGAGTTGAAAACTCTTGTAGTGAACACGGCTTGAAAGCTTGGTGTATACACCTAAAACCCCGGATTAACCTGCCTGCATCAAGTAAATCACGCCGTCCAGGTAAACCTGGTATGACCCGTCGAACGTACACACAAGTCAATCCTTCGGGACCATGAACTTGGTAACGTTAAATTGACAATCATCAAGTGATTACACAAGTCAAATCTTTATAATATTTTGAACATTGGTAGCATTTGACATTGATGATTTGGTTAGGGATTGCGGATCATCTTAACAGGCTTTGCTAAAATGGTTAATGACAGTAGCCTGGCAGCTCATAAAAAGCCTCGAATTTGGAGCCTGGCAGCTCATAAAAAGCCTCGACTACATGGTCTTATTTGCCCAAAAACTTTATTTTTTATTTTTTATGTTTTCTCAAATCTTTATCTTCAAGGTCATTGGTTTTTCAACCAAGTCCATTTATTCAAGACTGGATAACTACAAAGTTGTCACTACATCTGTATTTACAGAGTTATAGTCTGGGTTATAAACACCAGTGCTAGTTTACAGTTAAACCGGTGTTCATTGTAACCCGGATCGGCCTTCATGATGAGCCGACAAAGAGCTAAGGGAGTCATCAGCACTTAAGCCTTGGATTGTTCCTACCGGGTTAAGGTTTACAGTTACACTTAATCACAGGTATGGTACATGTTTCTATTTTTTACACAGTTCAAGTTATTTACTTAGATCAAGTATTTGGACAATATGACCCGTCCGGCGGTAAACTGCCAGGACACGTTGAGCATTGTTTATGCAGAAACAGGTAATATAAATTGTCAAAGCATTGTAAGCACAATATATTTTAGAAGCTGCCAGACAAAGTAATGCCATGACACATAGTGTGGGACAAAGACAGTATCTCAACTATTTTATTACAAGACACTGGCAGGCCCAAAAGAATATCAGTTTTCTCACGAAGTGTTCAACATATAAAGGTAAACCGGAGATGGTTTAGGATTCTGCTTTAGCTCGCTGTGATGATTGCAGGTCAGCCTGCTCCGGATCTTCGACGGTTTCTTTCAGCTGCTGGAAATCAGTGGTGCTCAAGTCAATCTTCGCAAGGGCTCGGAAATAAACTTCGTCATTTATAAGTTCTGACGGTTCAATGTTAGGAGCGAAGGTGTGCTTACGGGCGGGTGGAATAAGATCCTCAATGTCATAGGACGGACGCTCCACCCGCACATTCTCCATATCATAACCCGGATGATACCTTGATAAATTCGCTTCATCAGCAAGTTTGCTGGCGAGAGGCTGCATATCCTTGGTTAGGGCGCGAAGGTCATCACCGGAGAAATCTGATCCGTCCTCCTTCATACTTGGATAGCCATTCATGGCGTCAGCCGGATCGAAATCAGGGACCCATGCCTTGGCTCGGGTTAAAGCCATCAGAGACCCAGCCCTTGTGGAGGATTTCTTCACTTCGACAATGCGAGCAGGCAAGATGGATAGTTTCTCCAGAGTACCTTGTATGGTGGTTGGAGCCGGTTTATTATGGGTGATAGCACTAATGGCCCTTTGTGCGCCGGAATATAACTGCTCCACTAAAGTGTATGCAGCCTTCAGTTTCTTCCGCATATCATCCCCAAGATGAGTAACACGCCTCCCTGTGTACAAATGATGAGTTAAACCGGAGCAGCGCAAGATAGCAAGGATAAGCTTATGTCAACAAATACTTAGCAAAGATAGCAGATGTCATATCATTTATATGCTGCTTTAACCCGGACAGCTCCTCCGTCACCGGGTTAAGAGCTGCCTCAGCATCACCGGCTCTTTTCTCCAAAGCAGCCTTTTCCACCTCCCAAGTGGACCGCTCCGCTTCAAAATCTTTCTTGAGCTTTTCCATACTATCTAAAGCAAGGGTAAGTTCCTCCTTGGCTTTAGTCAAAGCAGTCTCTTCGAAAGATAGGCTACTCCAGAGCTCAGTTATTCAAGAAGCCCTCCGGTTCAAATCAGTCTGCCAAGGATAAAACATATCAGATATCCATAAAGAAAGCAATTAAAACAAAGTCCCAAACACATAACAAGTTATGCACTTGACACTTGGGAGCTAATGTACATTTGCAGTAACAGAAGGAAAAAATTTCAAACAAGTCCCAAGCACATAACAAGTTATGCACTTGACACTTGGGGGGCTAATGTGATATCATTCTCAAACATAGGAGAAGTCCCGGTTCACCCGCAACGGAGTAAACCGGCCCTTGGGGGATACACGTGCAAAGCAAAGTTATTCTAGTTGATATACTGAAGTCCCGGTTCACCCTAAAGGTTAAACCGACGCTTGGGGGCTACATTGGACTAAAGATACAGCTACAAGTCACAAGCAGAAATGAAAGGCAAGGGAAAAGGAATTACCTCATATCTTTCTTTCATTAGGTTCACCATGCCGGCCTCATGGTCACGGCTGGTGAAGAGCCGGTTTAGGTACCCAGAATGAAGCTCCTGGGCACTAAGCTGGGCGTAGCTGGACAGGTCGGTGCTCCACTTGCTCTTATCCTTATGAAGAATTTCTTCCTTGGCAGTATGTCTAGCCAAGATGACAGGCTCTGCTGGGGTGGTAAAGCCCGTCCCAGTAATCTCGACATCGTCCGTTGAAGCAGCAGTTGGCCTGGAGGGATCAACAGCAGTGGGATTGGTGTGCACCGGGCTAGCAGGGGTCGGACTAACCCGAGCAGGGCTAGTCCGGACAGGGCTGACCGGATCAACAATATATTCCATGGGGTCATCCCTCGGAGCAGCAAGGTCTTCTCGATCCATAGGAGAAGGATCATCGTGTGGAACTTCAGTATTTTCTTCTAGAGGATTGGCAATTTCAGGATCTCCTGCCGGTTCAAAAGGGGTATTTTCGACTGCCGGTTTATTCAATTTTGCCTTTTTGCTAGGCTTGGGCATACTGAGAAAAGATTAAAGGGGACAATGAAAATCACAAGTCAAAAATAGAAAGATAAACCGGACAGAAGGAAAGACAACTTACCCATGAACAGTCTTGAGCACAGGGACTTGTGTGGCTGTCGACTCACCAGAGGATGACAAAGGAGTTTCCTGGTAATTCGGATCAGACGGTTTAAGGGGTTGACGAAAAAGACCCGCTTTAGGATGAAGAATATTTGGAGTAAGTAAAACCTCTGAGCGACATCTTCGAGCCGGAGTGTGGGTCAGTCCGGTCGACTCGACCACATGACCACTGTGGCGTGTGGTGCGGCGAGCCTCATGTTGTTGTTTCTTCAAAAGAAAATTGGGATCCAGTTGAGCATAAGGATGAGAAAACGGATATTTCCGGGTTACCCGACGAACTTTTGGCAGCAATGGTTCTGAATCAGAGGAAAGAGAGATTACCTCAACATCATCCGCTTTACTGCCTTCAGCAGGATCCTAGGAAAAGTCATTGTTAAGAGAAATACAGATAAAGGAAAGATTAAAAGTCATAAGAAACAAGCGATACCTCATAGGCCGGATCATCTTCTTCTGCGTTTGAACCGGACGCAGCGGCAGGCTTCTTCTTATGTTTCTTCACAGCCAGGCTCTTCTTGCGAGATGGCCTCACCGGTTTGTCTGAGCTTTCCTCTTCCAGAAAGGGTCGTCGGCCTGTTGAAAGGAATAAAAGCATATTAAACCATGCAATATGGACGGATTAGAACAAATTAAAGAAACAGAAGAGTCCTTTACTGATGGCGGTTTGTTATTCACACAGAAGGGTGCTAATCCGGTCCGACTGCACTCTTCCAAAGGTATGTTCAGCATCTTCTTAGCAGATTCGGTAACTTCATTATCTGGAAGCACAATCTCCGTGTGACGCAAAGGGTCCTTGGGGTTACCAGTATACTCGCACATTAAACCGGATCGCCGGCTTAATGGGAGAATGCTCCAAGAGAGCCAGCAAAGGACAAAATCAACCCCAGTTAATCCGTTGGCTACAAAAGCCCTGAGCTTTGAAAGCTGGGGGGCATATCGAGCTCGGTCTTGGGCACTCAAGCGCTGTGGGAAAGGATGGTCCACTGTCAGACGGTGGGAGCAATAACCGGGCATGGGATTTTCCCCTTCTGGTGAAGTATCAACACAATAGAACCAAGTTTGGTTCCAATCCTTGGGATGGCTATGGAGGGTAGCATGAGGAAAGCTGACATCCTTCCTCTTCTGGATACTCATTCCGCCAAGTTCAGTATTTGGCCCATCATGAAATTCAGTCCGGCGATTCAGATGGAAGAAGTCCCGGAATAACTCCACGGATGGCTCCTCTTGCAAATAGGCTTCTGAGAGGACTTGGAAGTTGCAGATATTTTATACGGAGTTGGGACCTATGTCTTGGGGATGGAGCTAAAAGTCTGCCCACACATCGCAGAAATTTTTTGACCCTGGAGGGTTAAAGCCCCGGACCAGGTGATCAAAGAAGACAATAATCTCTCCTTCCTTAGGCTTGGGAGGACACTCTTTGCCAGGAGCTCTCCAGTGAAGAACCTCCTTCGGGCCTAAAGCGCCGATCGAGGCCATTTTTTCTAAGTCATTCTCGGTAATCCGGGATGGGACCCAGTTGCAAGCGACAAACTACTTGGCCACGGAAGTCATCTTTTTTCAAAGAGGAAGGCTGAAAATGCAATAAAGATCCGGTTTATGGATCTACACAAATTTAAACCGGCGTATTCTATGAAAGTGCTGATCTAGTTGGCGGTTTAAGCAGGGGCCTAATGGTATATATTAATCTGGAATAGCTATAAACATGACGTCTACCGGATTGTGAAGTTTAAAAGGGAAAAGTTAAACCGCCAAAAACAGGTAGGTAAGGCACAGATCTAAAGCTAAACCGTCGACATTGGCAGTTGAGATGCAGATCAAAAGTGTGAGAAAACAACTTTAACACGAGCAGTAGATACATATGGATCTACAGCGTATGGAAAACTCAAGATAATTCAAGTCATATTCGTCGGAGACAGCGAAGGTTTTTTACAGATCCAGTTTAAACTAGCAGTATTGGGGGAAATAAGGTTACAGTGACGGAGCGGGGTCATGCTAACAATAATTGACCTAAAAGGTTTGAGGATCTATAGTAAGACCCTATCTATGTCGAAGAACCGTGAAGAACAGGAGCTCATCTATAAACGCACAGGAAACCCTAGAACTGGGATCCACAGGAAGGAGATAAGTTAACATACCTGAGGCAATGGAAGCGGAAGGACACCGGCGAATCTCTGGACACGCTCAGGTTGATGCAGCGGCCGGGCTTGATGAAGACGACGAGCTCGATGGACGGCGGCGGAGCTTGAGCGCTGGAGGACAGAGAAAGAAGAAGCAAGGGGGAGAAAGAGATGCCCTTTGGGCCCTATTTATAAGCCAAGGGGATAAAACGGCAGGCGCGGGAATCGAGGAGACCAAAAATCAGATATGGATGGTGCTGCCGCCTCGATCTTCAGAGCTTTAATAAGTAAAGGTAAAAAACAGGTACAGGTATTAAATGCGCGGATGGCGTCAGAGCGGTTTAAAGTGACCTGAGGAGATGACGTCATGCCGGTTTACAAAGCGCACTAAAGCTGCAGAAAGGAAAAATCTGTACAAGACTTTGAAGATTGACATGAACAGGTTCAAATCAATCTGGGGCCTAATGTCAGGGATATTACTACCTGGTATAAACCGGCCAGGAGGGTCCGGTTTACATTATCAAGACTATATTATCAAAGGCCCAGTGGAGTATGAAATAGAAGATTGTAGCCCAAGAGGTTTAGAGCCCATGTGTTAGGGCTCATGATTTGTAAACCATCATACTATGTAACTTGGGATGTAATATAGAAAGAACAGAGACCGAGGCGGACACGTTTATGAGCCGGCCTCGGGACTCTGTAAACCGGACCGGGCGTCGCCTCTATATAAAGGGACGACCCGGCGACGGTTCAGGACAGACAACAACAGCTCGAGACATAGGTAAAGCGGATTCTCTCCCTGGTCATCGAAGCCCTAGCAATACCACACCAAACTAGACGTAGGCTTTTACCTTCATCGAAGGGGCCGAACTAGTATAAAATCCCTGCATCCTTCGTCCACTTTAACCCCTTTAAGCTAACCCGTAGCGATGGCCTCACGACTAAGTCCTTGTGCTAGGACATCTGCCCTGCTAAATCCACGACAGTATGCGCGATTAAAAGCCACGTCATCAACTTTCAACCCTTTCTGACATCATTTACTATTTTTTATTCATTTACTGGTTTGTTTTGAGAGCTAAATGACCGTGAAATTGAAAAGCACTACAAAATGAACTCTGAAAAAGTTGAAACTTGGCATGGTATCATCATTTCACCCACATAGCATGTGCAAAAAAAGTAGAGAGGGTCACGGCAAAAACTGGATGCACATCCTGTACAAACCAGACAATCTATTTCGAAGTATCAAGGTTTCGGACGAAAAAACTCATATGTTACATCGGCACTTCATTTTTTAAAACTTGTTACAACTCCGGACTTTTTTTGCGTTCAGTATGCATGATTCAAAGCCACGTCATCAACTTTCAACCCTTTCTGACATGATTTGCTATTTTTCATTCATTTACTGATTTGTTTTGAGAGCTAAATGACCGTGAAATTAAAAAGCACTACAAAATGAACTCTGAAAAGTTTGAAACTTGGCACGGTATCATCATTTCACCCACATAGCATGAGCAAAAAAGTAGAGTGGGTCATGGCAAAAACTGGATGCACTTCGTGTACAAACTGCACAATCTCTTTCGAAGTATCAGGGTTTCGAACGAAAAAACTGATCTGTTACACCAGCACTTCATTTTTTTAACTTGTTACAACTCCAGATATTTTTTTTGCGTTCAGTATGCACGATTCAAAGCCACGTCATCAACTTTCAACCCTTTCTTACATCATTCGCTATTTTTCATTCATTTACTGATTTGTTTTGAGAGCTAAATGACCATGAAATTAAAAAGCACTGCAAAATGAACTCTGAAAAGGTTGAAACTTGGCATGGTATCATCATTTCACCCACATAGCATGTGCAAAAAAGTAGAGAGGGTCACGGCAAAAAATGGATGCAGTTCGTATACAAACCGGACAATCTTTTTCAAAGTATCAAGGTTTCGGACGAAAAAACTGATCTGTTACACCGGCACTTCATTTTTTAAAACTTGTTACAACTTCGGACTTTTTTTGCGTTCAGTATGCACGATTTAAAGCCACGTCATCAACTTTCAACCCTTTCTGACATGATTTGCTATTTTTTATTCATTTACTGATTTGTTTTGATAGCTAAATGACCGTGAAATTGAAAAGCATTACAAAATGAACTCTGAAAAGTTTGAAACTTGGCACGGTATCATCATTTCATCCACATAGCATGTGCAAAAAAGTAGAGAGGGTCACGGCAAAAAATGGATGCACTTCGTGTACAAACTGGACAATCTCTTTCGAAGTATAAGGGTTTCGAACGAAAAAAATCATCTGTTACACCGGCACTTCATTTTTTAAACTTGTTACAACTTCGGACTTTTTTGCGTTCAGTATGCACGATTCAAGCCACGTCAACCACTTTCAACCCTTTCTGGCATCATTTGCTATTTTTCATTCATTTACTGATTTGTTGTGAGAGCTAAATGACCGTGAAATTGAAAAGCACTACAAAATGAACTCTGAAAAGGTTGAAACTTGGCATGGTATCATCATTTCACTCACATAGCATGTGCAAAAAAAGTAGATAGGGTCACGGCAAAAACTGGATGCACTTCCTGTACAAATCGGACAATCTCTTTCGAAGTATCAAGGTTTCGGACGAAAAAACTCATCTGTTACATCGGCACTTCATTTTCTTAAACTTGTTACAACTCCGGACTTTTTTCCGTTCAGTATGCATGATTCAAAGCCACGTCATCAACTTTGAACCCTTCCTGACATGATTTGCTATTTTTCATTCATTTACTAATTTGTTTTGAGAGCTAAATGACCGTGAAATTGAAAAGCACTACAAAATGAACTCGGAAAAGTTCGAAACTTGGCACGGTATCATCATTTCACCCACATAGCCTGTGCAAAAAAGTAGAGCGGGTCACGGCAAAAACTGGATGCACTTCGTGTACAAACTGGACAATCTCTTTCGAAGTATAAGGGTTTCGAACAAAAAAAATCATCTGTTACACCGGCACTTCATTTTTTTTAAACTTGTTACAACTCCGGATTTTTTTTTTGCATTTAGTATGCACGATTCAATGCCACGTCATCAACTTTTAACCCTTTCTCACATCATTCGCTATTTTGCATTCATTTACTGATTTGTTTTGAGAGGTAAATGACCGTGAATTGAAAAGCACTACAAAATGAACTCTGAAAAGGTTGAAACTTGGCATGGTATCATCATTTCACCCACATAGCATGTGCAAAAAAGTAGAGAGGGTCACGGCAAAAACTGGATGTACTTCGTGTACAAACTAAACAATCTTTTTCGAAGTATCAGGGTTTCAGACGAAAAAACTGATCTGTTACACCGGCACTTCATTTTTTTAACTTTTTACAACTCCGGACATTTTTGAAACTCTAAATAAAGCAAAAATATTCACAAAGGAACTCTAAATAAAGCAAAAAACTACTCAGAAATAAATAAAAGAAAATACCATATAAAAAATTTATTTGCGCGCTAACCAGTGGGCCTGCAAGGCCTTGGGCGTGAATTTGCAGGCCCATAAGGCCCAGCAGGCTCACAGGACAGCGCGGCAAAGTTAGGCCCAGAAGCCTGCTTTAGAGAGGAGCTCAAAGAAGCAGGCGCGGTTGAGTTTATAAACTAGTGCGGCTGCCCTTCGCTCGGCGAGATGGGACTAAACTTTGTGCACCGCGGGATGGGAGCGTGCGACCTTTAATACCGGTGCGTGGCTCCTACCGATACTAAAGGCGGGGTCTTTAGTAGCGGGTGGAGCCACGAACCGGTACTAAAGCCTTCCTTTCCCGCTGCTTCGCCGGCCAAACTTGACCTTTAGTACCGGTTGGTGGCTCCAACCGGTACTAAAGGCCACTCCTATATAAATAGCACTTGCGAAAATTTCAGTTTCTTCTCCCTCCTCTCGCTCCTCTCGACGTCGCCGCCGCGCCGCACGCCGTCCCCCGCGCCCGTCGCTGCCCCGGCTCGTCCCGCGCTATCGTCGTCGCCGTCCCCGTCACCGTCGTCGTCGTCACCGCGCGTATATATATATATATATATATATATATATATATATATATATATATATATATATATATATATATATATATATATATATATATATATATATATATATATATATATGTTAGATGAATTACATATATAAATGTTAGATGCATGTTTTTATTTAGTTTTTTATACTTTTAGTTATAGAAATGTCGTCCCCGAAATGTTAGATACAAAGGTTTTAGATGAATGGATTAATTAATTAGATTTTAGTTTTTTTGTAGTTTTAGCTATACAAATGTTAGATGAATTTTAGAAATGTTACTTAGCTATATAGAAATGTTAGATGAATTTTCTGTTTTTATAGTTTTTTATAGTTTTAGTGATAGAATGTAATTTTTTTAGCAACAACTAGTTTATTTTTAGTAAGAACTAGTTCATTTTTAGTTATAGTAAGTGCTTATTAGTTCAACTAGTTGAATTAATAAAACTAGTTTATTCTTTTAGTTCAAGCAATTATTCCTGCATAGACGTCGACGGTGCCTATCCCGCATCCTTGTCGTCGACTCAGCGGAGGAGGCCTACTTGATCAGAGGGGTCATGTTCGGGACTGGGCTCCGCCGAGCTGGTACTGCGACGACCGGGGTTAGTGCGAAAGGCCACACCTGGTAGACGGTCGATGCTTCAGTATTAAGCTCAATGAGGCCTTAGATTTCGAGACGTTATGCAACGACAAGTCTTGTTTGGTAATTAAGCATGACTTATGCTTCTTCAACGTGTAATTTTCGTCTTTTACAATTCGACTAGCTTATCCCATGCCATGCAAGATGCTCTGTCTTGGAGCATCTGGATTTCGAAGATCATGAAACTATGGAGACAAAGAAAATACATCTCAGGACCCATCATGATTATGATTTTCTTGTAAAGCTATACAATTCGGAGAGTGTAACCCATTTTGGTTGCTCGAACTGGAGAGCACCGTGCAAGGCATATGATTTTCAGGAGGGTATGTATGTCACCTTTGACTTTGCTGATGATGACGATGGCATGTGGGTCCTTGTTGATACGCTTCCAGTTCTACCTCTATGTGAGTTTCTCAAACATATTTATTAAGTAATTTATATTGTTCATTTCAAAATAATTGACAATTTATTTCCATTAACAGCTTATTTCCATTCTTCAAGAAATGTACGGAAGATGGTAGACAGAACCCACTACACTGATGGTGCAGAATTAACTTGTCAGAAGAAAGATCATCTTGTCTCATTATTTACTTATCTTGAGAATTACAATATCTATTCTAAAACTCCTACACATTATGGTCATTACATGCCACTAGTGCACGTGTTGAACTACGGTAACATCCATGGAGATGTCATGGTAGGATTTGTGCCCGATCATCTTTTGCATAAATTCTTCTAAAACTAAACTACATTACTAACTACGAAGTTATTACTATGTTTTTCAACAGAAAATCCACTCAGATTGTGTGCCTCATATGATGTTTCAGAAAGGTCACCTTAATGTTATGAGCTTATTACTGTACTCGTCGGATCATCATCCTACGCATCACTGTCCATACCGGATTTCTAAAACCAATGGAGACATGACAATCAAAGATTGGAAAAAATGTATGGTCAATCGTAGGGAGCTACATGGAAGCAACATTGTGCGAAGGCCAAGAATTGGAGACAGGATAATCTGAATTCTCCATAATGGAGAGTCAGGGTCTATCTTGTTTTATGCTATTTCACCTTAGAGAGGGTGTACTTAATTAAGTACTGGCTACTCATGATCATGTGCTAAGAAGTTGTTAGATGACTATGATGATGATGATGATGAGTAGGACTTGTTATTATGACAACGAGTAGAAGTTGTGAGATGACGATGATGCTGAGAATGAATTTTATTATGACAACGACGATGATGATTTATTATTAATTATGATGATGCATGATGCTAAGTTGTTATATGAGCATGATGACTTATTATATATATTTATCAGTGGGTGAAATGAACATGGACTAGTTTGAAGTGGAGGCAACTTGTGGTGCACATACTACTAATCCAAACAATATCAAGTTTGAATTAGTATAGTACTTTCGACATGCACCACATGTTGCCCCCACTTTGAATCTAATCCATGTTCATGCACTAGTAGAAAAAGGGCCTAGTGCGAAATTCTATTTATATATATGCATACGTGTACAATATGTAGTATCGTAAAATACCAGCAAATGAAAAGGAATTAAATGGAAAACATAAAATTAAAGGAAAAAGAAATCATAAACCCAAAACCACTTAAACATGTTACCAACCGGTACTAAAGGTCTCCCCACCCCCGGTGCTGGCTCGTGCCACGTGGTGGCCCTTGAGTGACAGTTCGTGCAGAACCGGTACTAAAGGGCTTTCCGAACCGATGCTATAGCTCGGTTCTGCACTAGTGTGCCCCCGGTTGTGTCCTTAGTAGCTAGGTGTTTCCTGGTTGGCCTGCTCTTAGCATGTTGCTGCAGCAGTGGTGTGACCGACATGTCATGGCTCGGAGGTGGGGATGGCATCGCCAGGTGAAAAGCATCTGGATGGTGGTGTCTGCTTGTGTCGTGTTCCTCCCTAGAGGCGTTCTTATTTTTAGGGCAAAGCCAATGCTTTATAACTTAACTGCACTTGGGCAAATCACCCAAGACACAAGCGCCCACATGGGCGGGAACATCTGACTCCCACTCTAGAAAGTGGTTAGGGTCACACCCACGGCCAATAATGGCAAGTTTGTGAGCAACAGAGTTTGCACTACGTCTACAAATGGAGATAGAAAAATGTGAAACCAAAGCTTCAAGTGATATTTTATGTCTTCTATGATGGCAGCATAGGCCGAAGAATCGGCCTTGTTCAAGTCTAGAGCATCTGCCACCAGTTGGGATTCCGTCTCCAGCTCCACTCGGACGATGCCTAGGTCCGCCGCAATATGCACTTCATGTGATATAGCACTGATTTCGGCGACAAAGACGTCTGTGATCTGCTCCTGCCTCCCAGCTCGAGCATATGCCAGGCTTCCATCCTTCATTCTAACAGCCACTCCCCAACCTGAGTGATTCTGTCCAGGGACGATGGACCCGTTGACATTGATCTTGTACTCAGCGTGCATCGGCGGCCTCCATTTGTCAAGAGTTGGTTTTTCCGGCTGTTTCCCAAATATGTCTAGAAACTCGAGCACACTACTCCTCGCGTGGCAGGTCACCGTATCAGCTGACCAGCACATCTCACCCTGCCTCAACTTATTACGATTTGACCACCAGAGCCACCAGAAGGTTAGGACATGTAGCAGTTTTTTTACATCAAGGCCCCAAAGAAAATCTAGCGCTGCATGCACGGGCCTGATGGATTCCAGCTTCACTCGTTCTTCCTCCATATCCAACATTCTCCAGACCTCTTTCACATTTTTGCACTTGACAAACAGGTGGGCACCATCGTCGTCAGCTCCACAGAACAGGCACTTAGTATCGGCGATCGGGATCCCCTTCCTTGCCACATTAGTACGGAAAGCAAGGGAATCATGCTTAAGGCGCCATGTAAACATTTAAATGTTGGGAGGGCACGGCATTTTCCATAGCCTTTTCCAGGAGTCATCAGTATTGATGTCCAAGTTGCCGACCACATGTGAGCTGCCTCCCAATCCTCTGTCTTGCTTCGTACGTTTGAGTTGGACTTGCAGCTTATAGGCGCTCTTGACGGAGTGGATCCCCTTGGCGTCATAATGCCATGCAATAAAGTCCTAAGTACCTTCCCTTAGCGGAATTTGGAGAATGTGCTTGACATCGTCAGGCCAGAAAGTATCATGCACAAGCTGCCCATCCCAGGTCCCAGTTGCTGGATCGATGAGGTCACATACTTTCTCCAGCAAATTAGGCCCTCGGGGGGTGATCACTCCTCTTGACCATGGACGCGGCAGCCAGGGATCCGACCAAATATTGACTTGTGTGCCGTCCCCAATCCTCCAAATGAAGCCCTCCTTGAACAATTGCAGGCCGTGCAATAAGCTTCTCCACGAGTAGGAGATACCATCGCAGGGTTTTGCCTCCAGTAGATTGCCACCTGGGAAGTAGCGGGCCTCTAATATACGAGCACATAGCGAGTCCGGGCATTGTATGAGGCGCTAGATCTTCCATGAGAGCATCGCCAGATTGAATCCATGCATATCCCGAAACCTCAGCCCACCCCGTGACTTGGGTAGAGTCAATTTTTTCCAGCCAATCCAATGTGTGGTACGATCTTTATCCTGCTGGCTCCACCAATAATCACCAAGGAGCGAGCTCAACTCCTCGTAGAAAGTCTTCGTGAGGTAGAAGCAGGACATGGCAAACGTCGGTATTGCTTGAGCCACGGCTGTGATAAGTGTCTCCTTCCCACATTTTGATATGAGCCGCTCTTTCCAACCATACACTCTACCCGCCATGGCACCTTTGACAAAGGAAAAACCTTTCTTTCTGGACTTCCCAACATGAACTGGTAAACCCAGATATTTTTTGTTCCATGTCTCACTCTGAATTTGCATAGCATCCTTGACAACATTTTTATCCTCAGTTCTAGTATTCGGGCTAAACATCATGGCTGATTTCTCCAGATTTATGCATTGCCCCGAACAATTTTCATATAGATCCAGTATCTCCCACATGGCTAGAGCTTCATCTTGTTTAGCCTTCATAAGCAACACTGAGTCGTCTGCAAACAGAAGATGCGAGACCACCGGAGCGGTGCGACAGATTTTGACTCCTGTCACCCGTCAATTTGCCTCAGCATCATGTAACAACGATGACAGTCCCTCCGCACGCATGACAAACAGATAAGGTGAGGCTGGGTCCCCTTGGCGAAGCCCTCGCGTTGGGGATAACTGCTCCGTCAGCTCCCCATTCAGTTTTATCTCGTACCTCACCGTGGCGACGCAGTTCATGAGCAAGTCTGTCCACCTCTGCCCAAAGCCGAGTTTAAGCAGCATAGCTCGCAAAAAGTCCCACTCAACTATGTCATAGGCCTTGCTCATGACCGCTTTGACAGCAGCGATGCCTTCGTTGCCCTTCTTCTTGTTTAGGATGAAATGTGATAGTTCATATGCAATGAGAACATTATCTGTAATGAGACGGCCCGGCACGAAAGCACTTTGGTTATCAGATATGATCTCCGGCAAAATCATCTTCAGCCGGTTCACTAAAACCTTGGAAACCAGCTTGTAGACCATGTTGCATAAACTGATGGGCCGTAGGTCTTTGATCCTGTTGGGGTTCTTCACCTTGGGTATAAGAACAACCACAATGTCGTTCCATCCTTCCGGCATCGCTCCCCCGTTAAGAACCACAAAAACCTCCTCAGCCACCTTATCACCCATAAAGTGCGAGGGCTTCTTGTATACGATGGATGGCATTCCATCAGGGCCCGGCGCCTTGAGATCTCCAATGTGATCAATGGCAGCCTTGACCTCCTCCCTGGTAAATTCGCCCTCCAGAACTGCCCGCATGGCCGGGGTGATCCTGGGTTGCACCTTGTCGATGAGCTCCGGTAGCCGGTCGCCGTGCGCTGACGTAAAAAGTTCCTGGAAAAACGAGCAAACATAGTTATTGAGCTCCTCCCCCTCCTTCACCTCCGAGCCATCCTCCTTTCTTAGCATTCGAACTCGGTTCGCTTTTCTCTTAGCCGATGCCACAGCCATGAAATATTTTGTACTCCTATTCCCATTCTTTAACCAGGTGACATGGGACTGTTGTTTAGCCTTAGTGTTTCTCCTCTCCTCGATCTTCTCCACTCTACACCGTAGTCTTGCTTCCTCTCGAATTTTCGCCTCACTCACCGGGGCGCACATACACCTCTCCAGCTCCCGGCGAGCTTGTTTCAGTCTTTCCTCCAGATCACCGGCTACTTCCTTCCCCCATTTCTTCATACGGCCCGCCACCGCCTTGAGCGCTGTGGCCACATAACCTCTGCCTTCCAAGCAACCTTCCTCCCATGCCCCTTGCACCTCCTCACTACACCCCTCCTCCTGAAGCCACCACGCTTCAAACCGGAACCCGCGGTCCCCACCTCGCTCCCTTCTATTACCTCCCTGAGTGCATACAATAACGGGCCTGTGGTCGAAATGGCGAGGGGCCCCATTTAGGACACTGAAGTTAGGAAACAAGTCACACCAGGGAGCATTTGCCGTGGCTATATCGAGGCGTTCACATATGTAAGTACCGAGCTCCTTGCTGTGATTTCTCCACGTAAATGTATCACCCTCATAGCCAACATCACTGAGCTCGCAAGACTCCAGTGCCTCCCTGAAATTATCGAGCAATCGCTGTGGGCGAACCACCCCTCCAATCTTCTCATCCAGTGACAAGATCTCATTAAAGTCGCCTAGACAAAGCCAAGGCCGTCCCCCTTGGTGTTGCTGACCAAGGATACGTAGGGTTCTCCATGTTTGCTCCTTCTGATCCGTCGCCGATTCCCCATGAACCCCCATAAGCCGCCAGATTCTACTGTCCTCTTCCTTCACGTCCACGTCCACATGCCTTCTGCCGAACGAGCGAAGCGTGACATCCACCTCTCTCCTCCAGAATAACACCACCCCCTGCTTCGCCCTTCAGCACTCCACGCCGCCATATGAGCCAAACCCAACATCCAACGAAATCTCTCCAACTCCTTGTCCGACAACTTAGTCTCTGCCAAAAACAAAACATCGGGCTCCTCCATCCTCCCTAGCTCAAGGAGGCTACGAACTGTCGGGCCATTCCCGAGCCCCCGGCAGTTCCAACCGACGATTTTCATTGTGCCCGGCGGGGCTGCTCCAACAGCCCGGCCAATATATCGGTGATAGGAAAACCCTCTTGTGCACTCTCCTCCTCCAGCATTCCTTCCTCCGCTCGACTCTTCTTACCCAAGTGCTCCTCCCCATCCTCAAACCTTCCCCTTTTCAGACCCAGAACTACCTCTCTCTCCTTGCTCCCCCAACCTCCCGTCGATCGCGACTTTTCGTGTGGTACCTCTTACCGGGATGGTTCTTATGCGGCTCTACCACCTTCTGCTGTTGAGCTGATGGTTTGTTCTTCTGCTCCCCCTGGCTACCTTCCTGTTTTTCTTCCACCACCATCCCTGTTGTTCTTCTGCCCGCCCTGATCCTGAGTAAGGCAGGTGACAGGGTTTATCCTGTTGGAGATATGCCCTAGAGGCAATAATAAAAGCATTATTATTATATCTCCTTATTCATGATAATTGTCTGTCATTCATGCTTGAATTGTATTGTACGGAAACAGCGATACATGTGTGAATGCACAGATCACAATGAGTCCCTGGTAGGCCTCTAGTAGCCAGCTCGTTGATCAACAGATGGTCATGGTTTCCTGACCATGGACATGAGATGTCGGTGATAACGGGATCACATCATTAGGAGAATGATGTGATGGACTAGACCCAAACTTGAGCATAACACGAGATCGTATAGTTCGTAATGCATAAGCTTTTCGGTGTCAAGTATTTATTCCTTAGACCATGAGGTTGTACAACTCCCGGATACCGTAGGAGTGCTTTGGGTGTGCCAACCGTCACAACGTAACTGGGTGGCTATAAAGGTACGCATCGGGTATCTCCGAAAGTATCTGTTGAGTTGGTACGAACCGAGACTGGGATATTGTCACTCCGTGTGACGGAGAGGTACCTCTGGGCCCACTCGGTAGTACATCATCATAATGAGCTCAATGTGACTAAGTAGTTAGTCACGGGATGATGGATTACGGATCGAGTAAAGAGACTTTCCATAACGAGATTGAACAAGGTATTGGGAATACCGACGATCGAATCTCGGGCAAGTACCGTACCGATGGACAAAGGGAATAACATACGGGATTGAGTGAATCCTTGACACAGTGGTTCATCCGATGAAGATCATCGAGGAACACGTGGGAACCAACATGGGTATCCAGATCCCGCTGTTGGTTATTGACCGGAGAGTGGTCTCGGTCATGTCTACGTGTCTCCCGAACCAGTAGGGTCTACACACTTAAGGTTCGGTAACGCTAGGGTCGTAGAGATTAATGCACGTGGAAACCCGAATGTTGTTCGGAGTCCCGGATGAGATCCCGGACGTCAGAGGAGTTCCGGAATGGTCCGGAGGTAAAGATTGATATATGGGAAGTCCAGTTTCGGCCAACGGGTGATCTCCGGGGGTCACCGGGAGCGTCCCGGGACCACCGGAGGGGCCCCGGGGGTCCACCGGGTGGGGCCACCCCTCCCGGTGGGGCCCCTAGGTCGCAAGGGGAAGTGTCCAGCCCCTAGGGCTGGCGCACCACTTGGGGGCCCACCTCCCCATGCGCCTAGGGTTCAAACCCTAAGGGGGAGGGGGGCTCCACTTGCCTTGGGGGGCAAGGAACCCCCCCCCCCTGGCCGCCGCCCCCTTGCAGATTGGATCTGTAGGGGGTCCAAGCGCCCCCCCCCTGGCCCCTATATATATGTGGGGGGGGAGAGGGCAGCCGCACCTGATCCCTGGCGCCTCTCCCCCTCCCGTCACACCTCATACTCCCAACGCAGGGCAGCCCGGCGTAGCCCTGCTGCGACATCCACTGCATCCGTCATCACGCCGTCGTGCTGCCGGATCTCTGACGACTTCTCCTCCCCCCTTGCTGGATCAAGAAGGAGGAGACGTTGCTGCACCGTACGTGTGTTGAACGCGGAGGTGTCGTCCGTTCGGCGCTAGATCATCGGTGACGAAGAACGTGAAGAGTACGACTACTTCATCCCCTCTTCGTTGAAAGCTTCCGCACGTGATCTACATAACGGTATGTAGATGCACTCTTGGTTACTCGTTGCTAGATGTCTCCATAGTTGGATCTTGGTGAAGACGTAGAAAATTTTTGAATTATGCTACGTTCCCCAACAGTGGCATCTGAGCCTAGGTTTTATGCGTAGCATCTTGGCACGAGTAGAACACAAAGCAGTTGTGGGCGTATGATCTTGTTCAACTTTCTTACCGTTACTAGTCAATCTTGATTCGGCGGTATTGTGGGATGAAGCAGCCCGGACCGACCTTACACGTACGCTTACGTGAGACTGGTTCCACCGACAGACATGCACTAGATGCATAAGGTGGCTGGCGGGTGTCTGTCTCTCCTACTTTAGTCGGATCGGATTCGATGAAAAGGGTCCTTATGAAGGGTAAATAGAAGTTGACAAGTCACGTTGTGGTTTTGGCGTAGGTAAGAAACGTTCTTGCTAGAAATCCTATAGAAGCCACGTAAAACTTGCAACAACAATTAGAGGACGTCTAACTTGTTTTTGCAGCATGTGTTTTGTGACGTGGTATGGCCAAGAACGAAGATGTGATGAATGATATATGTGATGTATGAGATTGATCATGTTTTTGTAATAGGGAATCACGACTTGCATGTCGATGAACTTGACAACCGGCAGGAGCCATAGGAGTTGTCTTTATTATTGTATGACCTGCGTGTCACTGAATAACGTCATGTAATTACTTTACTTCGTTGCTAAACGTTAGCTATAGTAGTAGAAGTAATAGTTGGCGTGACGACTTCTTCAAGACACGATGATGGAGATCATGATGATGAAGATCATGGTGTCGAGCCGGTGACAAGATGATCATGGTGCCCCGAAGATGGAGATCCAAGGAGCAAGATGATATTGGCCATATCATGTCACTATAATTGATTGCATGTGATGTTTATCATGTTTTTGCATCTTGTTTACTTAGAACGACGGTAGTAAATAAGATGATCTCTCACTAAAATTTCAAGTAATGTGTTTCCCCTAACTGTGCACCGTTGCTAAAGCTCGTTGCTCCGAAGCACCACGTGATGATCGGGTGTGATAGGTTCTAACGTTCACATACAACGGGTGTAAGACAGATTTACACACGCGGTACACTTAGGGTTCACTTGACGAGCCTAGCATGTACAGACATGGCCTCGGAACACGGAAGACCGAAAGGTCGAACACGAGTCGTATAGAAGATACGATCAACATGAAGATGTTCACCGTTTTTGACTAGTCCGTCTCACGTGATGATCGGACACGGACTACTCGATTCGGATCGTGTATCACTTAGATGACTTGAGAGATGTCATTCTGAGTGGGAGTTCATTAAAATTTGATTAAGATGAACTTAATTATCATGAACTTAGTCTAAATTCTTTACAATATCTCTTGTAGATCAAATGGCCCATGCTCCAGTTTCCCTCAACTTCAACGCGTTCCTAGAGAAAACCAAGCTGAAAGACGATGGTAGCAACTATACGGATTGGGTCCGTAACCTGAGGATTATCCTCATAGCTGCCAAGAGAACTTATGTCCTAGAAGCACCGCTAGGTGATGCACCCGCTCTCCCGGCGACCCAAGACGTTTTGAACGCCTGGCAGTCGCGTAGTGATGATTACTCCCTGGTTCAGTGCGGCATGCTTTACAGTTTAGAATCGGGGCTCCAAAAACGTTTTGAGCACCATGGAGCATATGAGATGTTCGAAGAGCTGAAAATGGTTTTCCAAGCTCATGCCCGAGTCGAGAGATATGATGTCTCCGACGCATTCTACAGTTGTAAGATGGAGGAGAACAGTTCTGTCAGTGAGCACATCCTCAAGATTTCAGGATTGCATAACCGCTTGTCTCAGCTGGGAATGAATCTCCCAGATGAAGCGGTCGTTGACAGAATCCTCCAGTCGCTCCCACCAAGCTTCAAGAGCTTCGTGCTGAACTTCAATATGCAGGGGATGGAGAAGTCCATTCCCGAGGTGTATTCGATGCTGAAATCAGCGGAGGTTGACATCAAGAAAGAACATCAAGTGTTGATGGTCAATAAAACCACTAAGTTCAAGAAAGGCAAGGGTAAGAAGAACTTCAAGAAGGACGGCAAGCAAGCTGCCGCGCCTGGCAAGCCTGTTGCTGGGAAGAAGCCAAAGTATGGACCCAAGCCAGAGAATGAGTGCTTTTATTGCAAGGGAACGGGTCACTGGAAGCGGAACTGCCCCAAATACTTAGCAGACAAGAAGGCCGGCAACGTCAAAGGTATATATGATATACATGTTATTGATGTGTACCTTACCAGCACTCGTAGTAGCTCCTGGGTATTCGATACCGGTGCAGTTGCTCACATTTGTAACTCAAAACAGGAGCTGCGGAATAAACGGAGACTGGCGAAGGATGAGGTGACGATGCGCGTCGGGAATGGTTCCAAGGTCGATGTGATCGCCGTCGGCACGCTACCTCTACATCTACCCTCGGGATTAGTTTTGAACCTGAATAATTGTTATTTAGTACCAGCTTTGAGCATGAACATTGTTTCTGGATCTCGTCTTATGCGAGATGGATATTCTTTCAAATCGGAGAATAATGGTTGTTCTATTTATTTGAGAGATATGTTTTATGGTCATGCCCCGCAGGTCAATGGTTTATTTTTGATGAATCTCGAACGTAGTGATACACATATTCATAGTGTAGATGCCAAAAGATGTAAAGTTGATAATGATAGTCCCACATACTTGTGGCATTGCCGCCTTGGTCATATTGGTGTCAAACGTATGAAGAAGCTCCATTCGGATGGACTTCTAGAGTCTCTTGATTATGAATCATTTGACACGTGCGAACCATGCCTTTTGGGCAAGATGACCAAGACTCCGTTCTCCGGAACAATGGAGCGAGCAACCAACTTGTTGGAAATCATACATACTGATGTGTGCGGTCCAATGAGTGTTGAGGCTCGCGGAGGCTACCGTTATGTTCTCACCCTCACGGATGACTTGAGTAGATATGGGTATATCTATTTGATGAAACACAAGTCTGAGACCTTTGAAAAGTTCAAGGAATTTCAGAATGAGGTTGAGAATCAACGTGACAGAAAAATAAAGTTCTTACGATCGGATCGTGGGGGTGAATATTTAAGTCATGAATTTGGCTCACACCTTAGAAGCTGTGGAATTGTTTCACAATTGACACCGCCCGGAACACCTCAACGTAACGGTGTGTCCGAACGTGAAATCGTACTCTGTTGGACATGGTGCGATCTATGATGTCCCTTACCGATTTACCGCTATCCTTTTGGGGTTATGCTTTAGAGACTGCCGCATTCACTTTAAATAGGGCTCCGTCAAAATCCGTTGAGACGACTCCATATGAACTTTGGTTTGGCAAGAAACCGAAGCTGTCGTTTCTGAAAGTTTGGGGTTGCGATGCTTATGTCAAGAAACTTCAACCTGGAAAGCTCGAACCCAAATCGGAAAAATGCGTCTTCATAGGATACCCAAAGGAAACAATTGGGTACACCTTTTACCACAGATCCGAAGGCAAAGTCTTTGTTGCCAAGAATGGATACTTTCTGGAGAAAGAGTTTCTCTCGAAAGAAGTAAGTGGGAGGAAAGTAGAACTTGATGAGGTGGCAGTCACCACTCCTGTACCGGAAAGTAGCGCAGCACAGGAAACTGTTCCTGAGGTGCCTGCACCGACAAGGGAGGAAGTTGATGATAATGATCATGAAGAAACAGATCAAGTTACTACTGAACTTCGAAGGTCCACAAGGGTACGTTCCGCACCAGAGTGGTACGGCAACCCTGTACTGGAAATCATGTTGTTAGACAACGGTGAACCTTCGAACTATGAAGAAGCGATGGCGGGCCCAGATTCCAATAAATGGCTTGGAGCCATGAAATCCGAGATAGAATCCATGTATGAAAACAAAGTATGGACTTTGGTGGACTTGCCTGATGATAGGCACGCCATAGAAAACAAATGGATATTTAAGAAGAAGACAGACGCGGATGGTAATGTGACCATCTATAAAGCTCGGCTTGTCGCTGAGGGTTATCGACAAGTTCAAGGGATTGACTACGATGAGACTTTCTCTCCCGTAGCGATGCTGAAGTCAGTCAGAATCATGTTAGCTATTGCCGCATTCTATGATTATGAGATATGGCAAATGGACGTCAAAACAGCATTCCTTAATGGCTTCCTCAAGGAAGAGTTGTATATGATGCAACCGGAAGGTTTTGTCGATCCAGAGAACGCTAACAACGTATGCAAGCTCCAGCGCTCGATTTACGGGCTGGTGCAAGCATCTCGGAGTTGGAATATTCGCTTTGATGAGGTGATCAAAGCGTTTGGCTTTATACAGACTTATGGAGAAGCCTGTATTTACAAGAAAGTGAGTGGGAGCTCTGTAGCATTTCTCATATTATATGTGGATGACATATTGTTGATGGGAAATGATATAGAATTCTTGGAAAATGTAAAGGCCTATTTGAATAAAAGTTTTTCAATGAAGGACCTTGGAGAAGCTGCTTACATATTAGGCATCAAAATCTATAGAGATAGATCGAGACGCCTCATTGGTCTTTCACAAAGTACATACCTTGACAAGATATTGAAGAAGTTCAATATGGATCAGTCAAAGAAAGGATTCTTGCCTGTTTTGCAAGGTATGAGACTGAGTAAGACTCAGTCGCCGACCACGGCAGAAGATAGAGAAAAGATGAGTGTCATTCCCTATGCCTCGGCAATAGGTTCTATCATGTATGCCATGCTGTGTACCAGACCTGATGTGAACCTTGCCATAAGTTTGGTAGGAAGGTACCAAAGTGATCCCGGTACGGAACACTGGACAGCGGTCAAGAACATCCTGAAGTACCTGAAAAGGACTAAGGATATGTTTCTCGTTTATGGAGGTGACGAAGAGCTCGTCGTAAAGGGTTACGTCGATGCTAGCTTCGACACAGATCTGGATGACTCTAAGTCACAAACCGGATACGTGTATATTTTGAATGGAGGGGCAGTCAGCTGGTGCAGTTGTAAGCAAAGCGTGGTGGCAGCATCTACATGTTAAGCGGAGTACATAGCTGCTTCTGAAGCAGCGCAGGAAGGAGTCTGGATGAAGGAGTTCATCACCGACCTCGGAGTCATTCCAAGCGCGTCAAGCCCGATGACTCTCTTCTGTGACAACACTGGTGCTATTGCTATTACCAAGGAGCCCAGGTTTCACAAGAAGACCAAGCACATCAAGTGCCGTTTCAACTCCATCCGGAATTATGTTCAGGATGGAGACATAGATATTTGTAAAGTGCATACGGATCTGAATGTAGCAGACCCGTTGACTAAACCTCTTTCACGAGCAAAACATGATCAACACCAGAACTCTATGGGTGTTCGATTCATCACAATGTAACTAGATTATTGACTCTAGTGCAAGTGGGAGACTGTTGGAGATATGCCCTAGAGGCAATAATAAAAGCATTATTATTATATCTCCTTATTCATGATAATTGTCTGTCATTCATGCTTGAATTGTATTGTACGGAAACAGCGATACATGTGTGAATGCACAGATCACAATGAGTCCCTGGTAGGCCTCTAGTAGCCAGCTCGTTGATCAACAGATGGTCATGGTTTCCTGACCATGGACATGAGATGTCGGTGATAACGGGATCACATCATTAGGAGAATGATGTGATGGACTAGACCCAAACTTGAGCACAACACGAGATCGTATAGTTCGTAATGCATAAGCTTTTCGGTGTCAAGTATTTATTCCTTAGACCATGAGGTTGTACAACTCCCGGATACCGTAGGAGTGCTTTGGGTGTGCCAACCGTCACAACGTAACTGGGTGGCTATAAAGGTACGCATCGGGTATCTCCGAAAGTATCTGTTGAGTTGGTACGAACCGAGACTGGGATATTGTCACTCCGTGTGACGGAGAGGTACCTCTGGGCCCACTCGGTAATACATCATCATAATGAGCTCAATGTGACTAAGTAGTTAGTCACGGGATGATGGATTACGGATCGAGTAAAGAGACTTGCCATAACGAGATTGAACAAGGTATTGGGAATACCGACGATCGAATCTCGGGCAAGTACCGTACCGATGGACAAAGGGAATAACATACGGGATTGAGTGAATCCTTGACACAGTGGTTCATCCGATGAAGATCATCGAGGAACACGTGGGAACCAACATGGGTATCCAGATCCCGCTGTTGGTTATTGACCGGAGAGTGGTCTCGGTCATGTCTACGTGTCTCCCGAACCAGTAGGGTCTACACACTTAAGGTTCGGTAACGCTAGGGTCGTAGAGATTAATGCACGTGGAAACCCGAATGTTGTTCGGAGTCCCGGATGAGATCCCGGACGTCAGAGGAGTTCCGGAATGGTCCGGAGGTAAAGATTGATATATGGGAAGTCCAGTTTCGGCCAACGGGTGATCTCCGGGGGTCACCGGGAGCGTCCCGGGACCACCGGAGGGGCCCCGGGGGTCCACCGGGTGGGGCCACCCCTCCCGGTGGGGCTCCTAGGCCGCAAGGGGAAGTGTCCAGCCCCTAGGGCTGGCGCACCACTTGGGGGCCCACCTCCTCATGCGCCTAGGGTTCAAACCCTAAGGGGGAGGGGGGCTCCACTTGCCTTGGGGGGCAAGGAACCCCCCCTGGTCGCCGCCCCCTTGCAGATTGGATCTGCAGGGGGTCCAAGCGCCCCCCCCTGGCCCCTATATATATGTGGGGGGGGAGAGGGCAGCCGCACCTGATCCCTGGCGCCTCTCCCCCTCCCGTCACACCTCATACTCCCAACGCAGGGCAGCCCGGCGTAGCCCTGCTGCGACATCCACTGCATCCGTCATCACGCCGTCGTGCTGCCGGATCTCTGACGACTTCTCCTCCCCCCTTGCTGGATCAAGAAGGAGGAGACGTTGCTGCACCGTACGTGTGTTGAACGCGGAGGTGCCGTCCGTTCGGCGCTAGATCATCGGTGACGAAGAACGTGAAGAGTACGACTACTTCATCCCCTCTTCGTTGAAAGCTTCCGCACGCGATCTACATAACGGTATGTAGATGCACTCTTGGTTACTCGTTGCTAGATGTCTCCATAGTTGGATCTTGGTGAAGACGTAGAAAATTTTTGAATTATGCTACGTTCCCCAATATATCCCATGTTGTATAGGTGTCTTCTTTGACCCCTCTTCCTCTAGGACAAGCTTCCTAGGGTTCCCTGACTTTTGTGGTGGCGGTGCCAATTTCCGCGGGCTCGTCACTTCCTCCCCCGCCTCCATTCTTCCCTCCATGATCCCCTTCCCCCATCCCCTGATTTTGAGGCAGATTTTTTCCATGAAAGACTGTCACTGCCACTACCCGAGCGGTCACCGGATTGGCTGTACCCGTATTTTCGGACGCCTCCATTGCCACGCCCCCCTGATCTCCAGAAACCCTCCTCCATTCTCCCTCTCCTCTGTCCATGGTCGGCTTTGAGCCACCGACCGAATTGTTGCTTCTCCCCCTTTTTGACTTTAATCATGCAGTCCTTATCCCCGTGCCCAATGATGCCGCAGGTATAGCAAAAGTCTGGTAAGAACTCATATTCAAACCTACACCAGTCACTGTCTTCCTCCTCCTATGATCCGGTTGTCCTCCCTCCTTTCTTCCCAATCCCATCCTTCTGATCCTCTTCTTCTTCAAGGGTAAAGCCCCTCATAATCGGTTTGTCGATCTGCATTCTCACCTTGATCCTCATAAATCTACCAATCGCACTCCCATCCGCTCCCGTATCGGCCTCAACAAACCTACCAATGATATTGCCAATGTCCTCCGCCGAGTCCTCGTTCATCATACCCAAGGGGAGGTTAAAAACCCTAACCCAGATCGGGATATCATTGAAAGTGTAATCCTCCGGCCTCTTACTAGGCACATACTCCTCTACTACCACCAGCTCCTTGTCAAACATCCACGGTCCATCCTCCACAGCCTTCCTCTTACCCGATTCTTGGTGGAACGTGAAGAGGAATTTGTTTACCCCAAACTCAGTGCAGGTGATCCCTTTGATCGGGCACCACACTTTCCCCAGGGTAAGAGAGATCGCATCTGGGTGAGCCAATTTCTCGGACATGATTTTGCCTACCGCCTGAAACGCCGCCTCCTTACCCTTCTCCTTCGACGAGCACCGGATCTTCACACCCCTCTTCTCCTCCTCAGACAGTTTCAAACCCCGCATCAGCCCTGCCACACCCTCCATCGCTCCCTTCAACCCCCTCCCTCCTTCCTATGGTGGATTGTGTATTACGACCGCGTGCCCTGGGGAGCACACAGAAGGCCTCTTGGTGGAAGGGGATAGGATCAGGGACAGGAGAGCGCTCGCGCCGACGGGAGATCGAGAGACCAGGCGCAGGAACCCTAGTTCACCAGACCCAGGGCACGAGATCCTCGCGATTGCCTCCGCAATCGCCGGACTAAACCCTAACCGGGGACGGACTTGAATAGCCCCCTAGAGGCGTTCTTTTGGCGAGACGATGCATCTGCTTTGTTCTTTATCCTTGGAGACATCACCTAAAATCTTAGCCAGTAGTATGATATTTTGCTTCTCGCCTTTTGGCTAGCCCTTCGGCTCGGATCCTTTACAAGAAAGGTTGTGGTCATTGTGGTCTGAGGTCTACCTAGGCTTCATGGAGTGTTGTCGATTGTGTGTTTACCTTTAGCCTCGGTAGTGACACACTGATGTTGCTTATCTCACCGACTCACCGTATTTTAGCTTCATAGGAAACATGTTTGTTACCATTTTTCTCGATATATAGTTATGTGTCCTCCGGGATCCTTGGAGTTCTCTTGCTTGGTATCTATGTATTTCACCCCAATCATTCAAATAGTATTCTCTCCTTCAATGTTCTGAAGTTCTTTGCAAAGTTCATTGTATGACTTCTAGCTAGAGGGCCTCGCGGTGGCATCTAAGTTGCGGCTTTAGTTGGTTTGTGCTCACATCTTGGCTTGACTCTGGGTTTCCTTTGACAACATGGGAAACATGTATGTGCTTTTTTCGTGGCCTTGGCACATTAGGTATTTCGCCCAACGTTGAAGTGCCTTTCTAAACTGTGGTGATCATCGCATGAGGTGTCAACCCCTACCACTGTGTGATCTACGCAATGTCATGGAGTTCTCCGCAACGGTGCTATATTAGGCACCTAGGACACCGTAGAGGGGGCTCCTCTTCCACCTAGTTTTAGCTTAATACTCTGTACTCCCATATGTACACAAAAATGGAGCAATGTAGAAAGAATTTTATCCGGAACGGGGGGCTAAACCTAGGTACATTGTGTGCCCCCATTTACTTGTGTTCATATACTGGTATCTTGACGTGACATCCACGCGACTAGAATCCACGTACCTGATTTAGCGATGTTAGGACCCAATGGCAATCCCCCGGCAGTAAGTTAGAAAGGCATTTCTGAATGTTGGAAATACTTTTCCAATATTTGAACATTCAAATACATTCTTGCTACAATAATTTCAAATTCATACTAACTGAATTCAAAAACTTATTTATTCAAGAAACACTCCGGAGTCATTTTCACTGTTTCCCCAAATGTCATAGTTTTTTACCCGAATTAAAAATTAAAGTGCATTTCAATCATTATGTATTCATGATCCGGTCAAGATTACAAAATCATTTCAAGAGATATTTTCGCTGGATTTCACAAATGCATGGTAATCACGATTCCTTGTATTTTAAGGAAAAAAAATCAAAAATCTGAAATTTTAGATTTCACACACATTTTGTCTCAACTCCAGAGATCCATTCTAGAATGATTTTAGAGAGAGTTTACAGCATTTAATAAACATTTTAGATCAATTCAATTACAATTTAATTTATTTCCATTGCATTTCCATAATATATTTTTGATAGAATTCAAGAATAACATATTTCATTCACATTTCATAATATTAGATACATTCTGCAGAAGGTTCAATGTCATTAATACATGTACTAAACGGGATCCACTTACATGCATCTCCACATACATCCCTCCTCACTATCAAAAACTGAACAAAGTTTATTTGCTTTCCATTCCTTATTTTTTTTATCTTTCAAAGATACTACTTGCTGCATTTCACATACTCCGGTGATTTACAAATTTGGGATTACAAAACAACAATTACATTTGACTAATTGATGGTGTATATTTCTCACAAAAATTCATTGGACTAATATAAATATCAAGATACGTCTAACCAAAGGTTGAAGCAAGAAAGACACACACTGAAATTATCAATAAAATCAACAAATTCCGGTGATTTACAAATTTGGGTGATTTGAAATTTGTATGCTAATAAATATAGGTCGACTTCCTTAACTCCCATCCACATGAAGAAACAAAGAAGAAACAAAATACAACGACACACACTACTTCAAGCTAAAAGTGCGGGAGAAACTGAATCCAGGGGAAAAGCCCATTCTGCTTAGAACACCACAAATCTATCTCCAGCACCATCCTAACCAGAATATATTGGTGCCATCGTCAGAAGGCTTTGAGACGCCTAATCAGGATGTTGTGACTGGGCCATCGAGGAGTGTTGCATCCTCCTAGGCCTAGCCCGTCCCGCCTCTTTGTGCTGCCATGGAGGAGCACCACATCATCCTAGGCCCAGCGCGTCCCGCCTCCTCATGTTTTCGTCGAGGAGTATTGCATCATCCTAGCTATTGCCAACCCCTTCAGCTCCCTCACCCCGCCACCTCACCTTACTGTGTGCTGCCGCGCCCCCAATGGTGGAAAGCGGCACAAATGGGGAGTCGTAGAAGAACGAACCATCGATTCCATTGTGTCCTCCAGTGCCACTACCAAACATCAAGTTCAGTCTGTTATATCATTACATCACAATCTCACACGTGAACTTCCATGAAGCAACCAAGAGTGTATTTGTGTTGCGTGCAATTAGATTTTTTTCTTTCTCAAAATAGCTAGTACTTATAACCAACCTTCTAGTTGAGATAGTATCGTCCCCCCTCCCGCCCAAATAGGTCGAAGCCAACATTGCATTGCCCAATTTAGCACAACACACTTCATTCAAATTTCACATATGAGTCAATAGGTCAACATTACACAATGTCTTCTCCGGGTAATGGTGTCAATGTCCAGGGAGGCTTCTGAGTGAGAGCAAGGGATAAAGTATAAGAGGTAGTGCATGTGGCTACCAGAAGTCTCTCTGCATTACTTGGTATCAATCTCAGGATTCCACCCGATGTCATGGGTATGAAAAATCCTAAATGAGGAAGGGGAGGTGGTATTTTAGGCACGGAGTTATGAGTAGCGCAAAATGACAGTCGTCACGGCCAAAATCCCCAACAATATGAATAAATAGCGAGGGTAGGCGATGACTAATAAATTTCAGTTGACCAATAGAAAAGAAGAGAGTGGTGGATTTTTGCACCCGGACTACCAAGTTTACGCATATGCCTTTGTGCATTTTGCAAAACTTGAGCTCATCTCTGGGGCGATGAGGGAGTTACTATTGAACCTAGCCCAAAAGTGTTATTTATGGTCTTAGACCAAATGACTCGTGTAGGCACAAAAACATGCCCGCGCTCGATATGGCCCGCCACACCAAGGGATACATGAACACCCACCGTCTGCAAAACACATCTTATCACATTAGCATCGGACAAATAGCTCCTCCCTGGCACCACAAAACAAGATGGATATCCTAGACCCTCACACAAAGTCTACTTTCCAAGGGGAGGATGGGTCCAAAATCTAGTTGTTGGTTAGGGAGCCTTGCTAGAGACTCAATGTCCAAACACCCACACGTCTTCATTATCTTTACAGCAAAAGTAAATGGCTACGAGACAAAACAGCCGACTCATCTAGTGCCTAGCACTACACCCCCTAGAGCTATATATACCCACAGTCTGGTAGACGCAGATCACATCTCTCCATACATCGCAATAATGCATGGTTTGTAGAACAAATCATCCCCATCCACAACATTCATTCACATCCTTGGCCTAGCAATCTTAGATATCTTAGTCTAAACCATCCATCCTCAACATTATTTCACAGCCATGGCCTAGCTACATATAATCTCGGCAGTTTTTAGTCTAAATCATCCCCCATATCCTCAAAACAAATCACAACCATGGCCTAGCTACTAATGTCCATGAGTTTCTAGTTTTTAATAAGTATTGTTAACTTGTTCGAGAGTTTGCTGTCTTTGATCAAGGAGATCAAGGAGGACGTCCATGGAATTGGACATGTATAACATGGTGGTGCAGGCGGACGGCAGCATCACATACCAGCTGACCGACCCAACAACGTGGGGCGCGTGGGCGCATGATGGGCATCGGCTGTGGGCGTCCATGTCGGAGGATTTCTGGCTGTACGAGTACAAGGTGCGACGGTGCCCGCAGCCGTACAGTCATGACTGGACGGCATGCCCCTATGCGCACAAGGGCGAGCGTGCCCGCCGCCGTGACCCGCGCCGCTTCAACTACGTCGCCATCTCCTGCCCGGAGTATCGCGCCAATGCGCACGCGCACGCGCAGCTCGGGCTCGCCGGCGCCGGTCACCCGCCGCCGACCTGCGCGCGGGGGCTCAGGTGCCGCTACGCGCATGGCGTCTTCGAGTTGTGGCTGCACCCGTCCCGGTTCCGCACGCGCAAGTGTGAGGCAGGCACGCGCTGCCAACGCCGGATCTGCTTCTTTGCGCACTTCACCCACGAGCTCAGGGGCGAGGACCCGGTCGCCGCCTTCGCTGCCGCCGCGGTGCCGCCTTCGACCTTCGCCATGGTGCGGACGCCGCCCCTCATCTTCCAACGCGCTCCATCCACCCCTATGACGCGTCCGCAGGCCGTTCCAACTCCACAGTTGTTTGATGACCTCACCCTACAGGACACTCCAAATAGGCTTCGCATGCTGAGCCTATACTCTGCCATCACCGGGGACGATGTTTTATCCTCCCCCATCGCCACCGCCTCCGCCGTCGCCACTGCTGCCACCACCATGCCGACCCTCGGGGCGCCCTTACCGGCATACGAGGACGGGCAGGAGGAGGACTCTAAATCCGTCCACTACGCGGACGATGAAGACTCCCTCCTGAACGACTACCCGCATCGAGATCTCATCATGGACTTTATGCGCTAGGTATCTGAGGTATGGCAATGAATTAATCTTTAGCCGGCTGGCCTGGTCGATCCTGGAGCTAGTGTCAATGCACCGCGGCAGCGCATGCATGCGTGTCAGCTGTGTTTGCGTGTGCGTGGTTCTTATTACTGTACATATTTATAGGTTGCATGTCGTGCATGGGCGCCAAGTGGCGGTGGTCGGTCCTCAAGAACGTGCCTATATGTGTATAGCATTCCTGGTCATTAATAAGTGTCGTCTCTATGGGGAGATACATATATGATGGAGATGTACAATGCCATTGTTAATTATTGTATTGATATGTTGTTGTTTTATCAGTTGGGCAAATTAATGTGTAATGTTTCCTTAAGCACCTATATATAAATGGTTTGTCGAACTCAATGCCTCCTTGGTTCTTTTTATTTTGTTTGATAACCCAGGTGTATTTTTATCTGCAGCAAGAATAGTATGATGTTCAAAACATGATTCGTACATTCCGCTTTGTTTGGTAGTGCTATGAGATAAGGAGCATGTATATGTTTGAGTGTTGTTATATATACTATTTCTATAGGTAAAAGGCTGACATGGCATAATAACCACAATAAATAAGGACGAAAGAGGTTGGATTTGTCTCTTTGTGGAAATACAGCTCAGAATTCATTTTCTATGCGGTGAAATAAATTCTCTGATCCTGTCTGATAAATCATCTAGAATAAATAAGAAACCTTGGTTTCATGTTACCGCAAGCCAAAACCATTAAATACTACTTCAAACGCGGAAACGCCTAGACCTAGATTTCCATATGAACAATGGAGGCCAAACAAAATCTCTTTCATGCCATACCCAACGCGTTAGATGAAAATTCGTAATATCAGTTGCCTATAGAAACCATGTCTCTTTAGATGCTAAACCTTGTACTATTGAATTTCTTTGAAATTCCATGTCACCCCCAAATAGCAACATGCTCAATCCTTCTCTATTTGTCAACTGTAACCAAAGGATAGAGCTATCAGTGTACTACTCCCTCTATCCCTAAATTAGTGTCTCAACTTTAGGGAGTATTATTTTCCCTTTTAGTGACTATCCTATAACCAATTTCCTATTCTTCCCTTTAATGGATGTCATTACACCTTCCTACCATCACACTATGTTGCTCATCTTTCTCCACTCTTCCACAACATCATATCCATAAGGCAACACTGTTGCAGCGGGACTGACAAGGAAAAATATCTGGTGCACCGGAGCTTGTGGTGCTACCGGTGCACCGAACTCACATTGTGCTTTTAATATGTTAAAAAATTCTGGAAAAAAATTATCACACTCACACAACATCAATGTAGGTTGTCACTAAATTTCAAGTCAATATTCGAAACACAACTAAAAAATGGCAAATTCAACACTGAATAGTACATAACATAACTTGGGCCTTAGATTTGGCCCATTATCACATTGATGTCAAAGTTGTCATTTTGTATCTCAAAAAATATTTCAAATTTTTACACGGATTTTTTTGATATCATACATTGATGTTGCCTTAACGTGCTATATTTTTTTCAGATTTTTTTAAAACATTCTATGCAATCGAGGAGGATGGATCAACTAGTCTACTTAATCGAGGAGGATGCAATCTAAATTGTGGACATTTAAGAGGGTGTTTGTTTCCAGGGACTTATTGGTCTAGGGACTTAAATAAGTCCCTATAAGTCCCATCTAAACCAAACAGGAGGGACTTAAAGTGGGCATTTGGGACTTATCAAATAAGACTCTCAAGGAGGGACTTATAGTTGTAATATGGTCTACTAGTACATGTTAAGTCCCACGAACCAAACAGGTAGGGACTTTTTAGGGACTTATGACTTATAAGTTGGGACTAAAATAAGTCCTAGGACTTATGAACCAAACAGGGCCTAAGTGGCACTGCACATTATATCTGTTACACACTAGCACATATGCATATAGGGGCTATGCGCCCTTCGTCGTGCCATTCTTCACTCATAAGATTAACTAATTTTCTCTCTTGTAGATTATTGTGGTCAGTAGTTTCATTTTGGTTTTATCAACTGTGGCTTGAATTTTAATTATGTTTTAGCAGTGTTCTCTTTTTCATTCGTATATTTTGTTGGGTTGTCGTTGGAGACGATATTTGTTCTGAGAGGAGATCGAAGTTGTTAGGTGCTTGGTTGTGAGGTTCTTGGACGTTCCAGCCTTAGTGTCAGTCAGTGATAGTTGTGTGAGCTCCCATTCCATGTTGAAACTGTGAGTTGATATAACACTCACATGGGCCGGCCTATGAAGCCCCCGCTCGCTCAACTTGCATTGGTTCCATGCTCTGCTCCATCATTTAACTTTTATTTTTGTTCGCTCCTCTCCTACTCAGAAAAACCGGTTATCATATTATTTTTATTTCAAGAGGTTAACATATTTTAAATATATTGTGAATTACAGAAACATAAATTTTAAAAAATGTTCTCTAATTCAAAATATGTCCGTCGTTTTCAAAAAATGGTCAGGAATTTGAGAAAGATTCCTAAATTAAGAAAATGTTCACAAACTTTACATAACTTTGTGAACTGAAAAATACTCAAGATTTTTTTAATGTGAATGAATTCGAAAAACAATTCGTGGATTCTATAAAAAAAATCATAGTCTCTCTAAATGCTCAAAACTTTAATAAATATTCATGAGCTAGAATGTGAAAAAAAAAAGGAAAAACAAAGATGAAAAGAAAATAGGGGAAAAAAGTATTAAAACGGTTAAAAACACAGAAAGTGAGAAGGAAAACAAACTAGGCAATACCTACTCGAAATAGAAAAATTAGATGGCCCGGCGACACAAACCCTTACCGGCAAGGCCCATAGTCCCCGATGCACAAGGAGACTCCAAATCTAGAGAGCTTACTAGTCCCTCAAAAATAATTACTACTCCCTCCGTCCGGTAAAAGCTTGTCACTGTGGTCATTGTGTGAAAACCCCCTCAGCGAATTCCCAACAAACGATGCACTCCCCTCGCTCGTCTCCCCCGCCGGAGGCCCCTGCTCTCGTCTCCCCCGCCAGAGCCCCCTGCTCGGCTCCCCGCGCAGCTTTCACGTGCGTCACCGAAGCTCCCCTCCTTGTTCCCCTCCTCAACCTAAACTCCTAGGTGCCTGGACTAGAAGAGAACTTGCAATTTTGATCACTAAGACTACTGTAGCTATAGTATTTCTCAATCTATAACAACACAGTAGTTCTATACTCCAAACATGACAGTTAAGTGTTATAAATTTTGTCAAAACACCAAGACATAACAAAGCAAAGGAAATCTGAACTGGATTAAATTGAATACTGTTGCAAATTCAGTTAAGTGTTATTCCAAATAGCTAAATATGCAATCGATTTCACACTAGTTGAATACTCTTTGTTACTCCTAGACAATATGTTTAAAAGTTCAGACTGAATTAGACAGTTTGAAAAACAGGATTCCGAGAAGTTTACAATTTATCTGGCCCATGATCTAGTTCAGATCCGATTCTGATACAGTACTACTGCCTTGTGCATCTCCTGTTCATCCAACTACTCTCCCATGTTCATCCAGCTACTCTCCCATTTTCTTACTGCGTTGTTCATTATCTGCGAGTACTGATTTTTTTTTTTTTATTCAACTAACACTGCAATTGATTATCGTGTGATCCATGGTCACTGCAATTGTGCATTTCCTGGATACAGAACATGGATCTCTGAATAATTCAAATACTTCTATAGTTTGCCACAGATAATGCAGCTCTGAATAATTCAATTATCCTGGATACACTGCAATTGACACTGAATTGAACACCGCACTTGACATTTGTATCTACTCCATCGACACCGCAATCGACATTTTTATTTACTTCATCTACACTGCAGTTGACAATGCAATGCACTCTGTTCCTCTGCAACTATTTGATTTTGAGTTACATCATCTCGCGAACCTAGCCATAGCATGTCCTCATCCACCTCACACAGAGGACACCGGCCATTCTGTTTCAGCCCTTGATCTCTTTACGGCAATCTACCACGAGATTACTACTCGTTCACCATATAAACACCTACCTGCCTACTAGGAGTAGGATCTATCCCTATCCCGACAGCCATCGCACCTGTTTTTGTTTGCAACTGTATTAGTATTACCAGACTTATCATGCACTCCAGCCTCCAGGGCTCCAAGCTAGCCATGGTCCTCCATCCACGGGTAGGCACATGCAGCGGCAACAAAAACCACCAGCTTTTCGGACGCAGACGCTGCACGCAAGAAAGAAAAATCAGCACTGCATTGACACAGTGAGCTACTTCTTCTCCTGCAGCTCCACTTCGTCAGTACACTAGACTAGACTGTCACTTTCTTCTCCAATTGGCTTGCCAGCCGTAGGAACATAACAAGAATGTTGGCTAGAGATTGGTTGCTTGCCAATTTCCGTTGCCAATCTCACAAAAGGTTGCCAAATATTCGGGGATTCCAAACAATGTTCAAGGATTTGAGAAAGGCTTGTAAATTAAATAAAATGTTTGTAGACTTTAGATATGTTCATGAACGTTTTAAAACATTCGGGAATTTTAGAATGCTCATGAATTCAAAAAAATGTTCATGAATTCTAGAAATATTCATAGTATTTCTAAATGTTCACAACTTTAAGAAATATTCATGAGTCAGCATGTGAAAAAAAAAAGCAAACACGAAAACAGAACTATTAAAACAGTTGAATAATACAAAACATAAGAAGACAAACAAACCAGATAAAACATTCTCAAAACAGAAAAAAAAAATTTGGATGGGCCAACGACACAACCTCTTACAGGCGAGGCCCATAGCGCCCAATGCACGAGGAGGCTCCAAATCTGAGAGCTTACTACATACTCCCTCCGTCCCAAAATTCTTGTCTTAGATTTTTCTAGATACGGATGTATCTAACACTAAAGTGTAACTAGATACATCCGTATTTGGGCAAATGTAAGACAAGAATTTTGGGACGGAAGGAGTACTAAAGTTCCCTAAAAAATACTACATACTAAAGGGTGATCCACGCTTTGCCGCGCCGTCCTTCTGTTATGTGTTAACCCTTTTCTTACTGAGCTGATCCGAAGACCCTTTGATGAGTTATCTGTCCTGGTGGTAAGAACAAAGTTAAACCAGCACAAGGTGAAAATATAAGCAGTTGCAGTAACAGTAAATCACATGGTGCACTAAATTTTACTTCCTCCGTAAACAAATATAAGCTGTTTTAGATCACCAAGACCGCGCTTGGATGCGGTGTATCACAATAAGGAGGTGTCAAATTTACAGGTTATACCGGTCACAAGTGATTTCCGGTCGGAAACGAAACCGACGACCGGAGGCGTGTATTTTTTACAAGTGTATTCAAAACAAACACACTAATCCAAACAAGGCCTAAAGTAGTCACCATATCACTTATAAGAGCATTCACTGTAAGCGAATTCAGAAGTTTCAGAGCACACAGCATGCCCATGTGGCAATTACAAAAGAGGAGTCTTTATCACTAGAGGATGAAACACAAACATATAAATTCAGTTCTGCTGATTTATAGCTCATGGCAGTGAGGTGAGCTCATACTTGTTCAGGGAGAGATTGCAGCGTGGAGCTTGGAGCTTCAGGAACATCAATATGGCATTCATTTCCTGTAGATATATCTTGCGCAGGTATTTGTAGCGGTCTGGCTTGAACATCTTGTGAATGAGCTTGGAGGGTAAGACCAGTCGATAACAGATTGTCGTCCATTTGCACCGGATGAACACCAAGTAGAGTAGCTTCTTCACGATGTACTGAATCTTGCTCAACTTCTTGGTGTCTCGCTCTCGCAGAACTATCCTGAGTATTTTCTTCAAGATTTGCTGAATTTTGCTCACTTTCTTGGTGTCTCGCAGAACTACCCTCACTATTTTCTGCACGCATATTGCTAATATTAGGTTGATCCCTCTGTAGAATGCCAGCATGTGAGAGCAGAGCCCACAGGTGGGTGATGAACTCGCCGCCCCGTGTGAGCTGCTCGATGTGCTCATCGACATTATCTGATGGCGCGATGTAGAGCAGCATCTCAGACCAGAAATCAGCTAGCACCTTCCAACGCCTGGTAACATCTTCTGTCTCCTCGAGCTGCTTGCCCAGCTTAGCGCCACTCTGGAAGATGGTAGCCTCTGATTCTTCTAGTCCGTAGTTCTTCAGTGCTTGATACTTATCCCTCACATTCACATTTGACAGAAATTTCCTAGCTTCCCCTGCAACTTCATCAAACACACGGCCCGTATCATATTCATGACCTGGAAGAAGTTTTGGTGCGGAGACCAGCAGGTATGCACAGTATTTCGACAGTTTAGTGGCAACACCAAGATGGACCTTGAGTTCTGTTTCCTTGTCTGGGCAAGGGCTGCATCCAAGAGTTCCCCTCTCGCAGTACCATGTCGCAAGGTGCCAAATCAGAATAATGCAGCTTGTGTCTGATTCTGAGTGCACGGCCCGTTCACAAGCCCATAAAAGGTGTCCTGCTCCATTGGACACTAGTGATGATTTTCCATTCGTTAGTTCACCATTGGAACGTTTGAGGGAGTAAATAAGTGCCTTCTGTACTTCTGCAGTTATCTCTGTAGATTTCCCACCTTTTCGACGAACCCTCCGTGCATGATTGTCTATTGGATTGAGGATATGCGATACATGTGTGGGATCTGAAGATATTGTGCTACCCAAATAATCCTTGAACTTGTCACATAACATAGGACGGTAATCAAAATCAAGTAAAGAGTACTGCCCAAGCTTGTGCTGCCAATAGTGTTTGTTTGGTGTCCAGTGCACACCAATTTTAGCAAGAAGCCCTTTCAATCTTAGCAGCACGCAGCGGCAGCAGCACCAGGAGGAGGAGCAGGAGCAGCAGCTTCCTCTTGTGTTCAATCGTGCTTGTTCTCTGAGATACTGACAGACAAAGGATACTCTGCTCCAAATGCTAGTCCAGTAAAGTAGCAGTTGAAGCAATTCAAGCAAAGCAGCAGATGCAAGTATGAATAAGCTGATCGTCATGTCACCTTCATGTATGGGTGATGGATGCGAGCTGACTGTCGAAAGCATTGTATTACAGAGGAAGAAGACTGAAAGCAATGCTGCAACTGTTGCAGCTCTTGATCCATAATAAATGGCGGCAGATGTGGTGAAAAAGAAATCATACATAAATGCTAACTCAACCTCAATCAGCCTAAAAGCCCGGTTGCAGTCTGTGGTACCTTCCTCATTCTCCCGTAGCAGCCCCTTGAAGACAAAATCATGTGCCCTTTCTTTCGATTCGCCACAGGCAAACCGAAAGTAGCGCCTTCTCAGCAGAAGAAAAAGAGAGAAGGAAAGACATGTATCCTTTAGCTCATTCTCTTCTGAAATGTCATCACAAAGCCATATCTTCTCTATGTCAATGACTTCATTGCCATCCGATGTAAATCGTGATGCATACGATGGAGCACCCAACTTGGAGTTGTTGAGGGGCCAGTCAACCAGGTAATGGCAACCTTTCATGGTGGTTGGAACAAATTCACCCTTGGTGTGCTCGTCATACATGTAATCAGCAACCATTTTATTCAGGTTCCATGAGCGGCTTGCCAGCACACATGGTGCTTGTATATACTTGAATTATATTGACCAAAAACATATAAACTACCAACAAAGGGGAGAGAATACCCATTTTCAATTGCAGTGATCCCAAGCAATATCCCATATACATTGTAGAGCACCAGCCGGTACAGGACCCTCGTTACGTGTTTATTGTCATCAAGACTATAAGCTGTGTTGGTACAGACGTGAAGGATGAAGAGAATTGCGGCCCAAATGGGGTACATGCTGCTCTTCACCTTGGAAGATTGCATTGAACCGAGGGTGTATGTTCCCAGTAAGAAGGACAGAGTGTTTGCGACCAAGGTACCTTTTTGGATGAACCAGTTTCTGGAGCGGCGGCGCTGGGGCCCAAAAGTGGCGAGGAATACATAGGTAAATGCATTGAGTAATACAAGTGTGTCGATGCGGATAACATGGCAGCCCCACAAATCTCTTGCATAACGGTACACTCCTCTTACATCGAGATGGACCTCATTCTTGAACATCATGCAGGTATCATTAGCCTTCAAATTGTAATATGTAACCAATTATAGACAACTTGGATCTAAGAACAAACTTATCTTGATGTCCATATTTGGTATGTTTATTGCAGGTACTATCTAGACACGAAGACCTTATAATAGAAATATGTACCATCATCTTAGATTTTTTACATTTTCTACCATTTTCAAGAAATATGTACAAAAAAAAAACAGAAAGGAACAAGTTTATATTATTTCAGGTACATACCATAGCTGAACTGGCTCCAATTGCCAAAAATGAGCTTCTGCACCTCTTTTTTCACCACCAATCTGTCCTCGTAGAGAACACCATTCTGCTGCTCTAGAAGTCTAGATTACGTAAATGATGCTTAGACCAAGTCCGAACTGCAAGCAGAAAGAGGAATAGATGGCTAAAGACTGTTAGAAAATAAATATCCATAAGCCTTATCTCTATTGCTGTGGTGCAGGATACTGCTTGCTTGGATGAAGCATGCACCGCAATTTTACATGGCCAGGAATTAATCCTCTCATGGGGCGAGGGGCTTGTCAGTCGACTAGGTGATGCCGACTGCTTACAGGATCTTTGGTAGCTAACTGGGTATGAAGCAGCACTGTGGGAGTTTACAATGCTACATGGAATATTTCATTACATAAAACATGGAGGTTGTGCATCGCACTACGAGTCTGGGCATACTTTAGTGGTATAGCATAAAATCTAGCTGCATGAGATATTTGGGATTAATTTTGTGTGCATTTTCGTATTGCAAGGGAATGCCAATGTTGAAAATGACCAAAGAAACTGTCAACTGAGATTTGAGCCTTGGACACCACAGGCAAACCACGTCCAAAAATATCCATGATTTTGATTATTTCCGCCTTTCCTCCCCTGAACCCTGATTGGTTGTTCTTTCCCCCTTCCTCGCGAGGGTTCCTGTCGCACCGAAAAACAAAAAAGCAGTCCTCTTCAGCTATTCTTCTGTTCCATTTTGTTTCCGAGGCATTGAACTGAAGAAAATGATTGCGCTGAGGAGAGTACCTTGGAGCAAGCAGGGAGGCAGGAGGAAGATGGCAGCCGCACCGCCTCCGAGGGCCGAGGAGCTGAGTGCGTGCGCGCGCAGCACCCATCCGCTCCCTCGTCAATCAATCTGGACCGTGGGCTCGCGCGCACGTCCTGATGCCTCCCCTCTGGTATGGGGACGAGGTTTCCAGCGACGAGGCGCACCTCTCGAAGGAGTCGACGGCGTGGCTCCGCAGAAGGGTGGCGGTGCGGCGGAAGGAGATGCGGGGGCACGCATGGCGTCGCTGTGGCCGTCGCAGTCGGCCGCCGAAGAGGATGAAGCGATTTTATTTATTTTATTATTGACAGAGAAAGTGATTTATTGTTATTTTGAGACAAGAGAAGCGAGATGATGACGCAACACCGCTGGGCCTGGTCGGCTTGGTGGGCTTGTTCACATGGTTTTAGCAGGAGCCCATGTAGCATTTCTTTGCTCCCCTCAGTAAATAAACAAAACGTAGCATTTATTTTCTCGAAATCACTAATTGGGAAGTACTCGTTGCAAAGATCATCCAAAAACCCATGTTGCCATAAGTGCCGCGCTGCATGTGCGTCACTTGTCGCAACCTGTGTGTTTTTCCTTTTTTCGTAAATCAGTTTATTCAAAACGTTTTATCTCTTAAACCAGTGTCTAAATCTCGGACTGTTTTCACCGTTGAATTCCTCGCGTCGAGATCTTCAAAACTAGATCACATGTTGATAGGTTTTGACGAACTTTTTTTTTACGAAAAAAACCGGGAAAAAACCGAACCAGGCGCACTGGTTTTTTCCCTTTCCTAAAGAGGCGCGTCCGTGCCTCTCGTGAAATCACAACCGTGCTTCTGGTGGAAGTAAAACCATGACTCTCACGGAAGAGAAAAAACACGTTTTTTTTCGTTTCCGAGGAGGCACAGCCGTGACTCTCGCGAAAGCACAACCGTGCCTCTCGCGGAAGCAAAACCGTGACTCTCGCGAAAGAGAAAAAAATAAAAACGTGTTTTTTCCCTTTCCGAGAGGCACGGCCGTGTCTCTCGCGAAAGCACAACCGTGCCTCTCGCGAAAGCAAAACCGTAACTCTCGCGAAAGAAAAAAAACAGAAAACGCGTTTTTTTTTCATTTCCAAAAGGCACGGCCATGACTCTCGCGAAAGCACAACCGTGCCTCTCGCGAAAGCAAAACCTT
Organism: Secale cereale; assembly: GCA_902687465.1. Classification (NCBI taxonomy): domain Eukaryota; kingdom Viridiplantae; phylum Streptophyta; class Magnoliopsida; order Poales; family Poaceae; genus Secale; species Secale cereale. The sequence goes on from LR738710.1 coordinate 78,073,026, forward strand.
GACTCTCGCGAGAAGAAAAAAACAGAGGGCGTGTTTTTTCCCTTTCCGAGAGGCACGGCCGTGACTCTCGCATAAGCACAACCGTGCCTCTCGCGAAAGCAAAACTGTGGCTCTCGTGGAAAAAACGCGTTTTTTTGCAAAAAAAAATCGAAAAAAATTTGATCAAAAAGCTAAGGAAGACCGGTGAAAAATCAAAACATCAGAAAAAAAGGGAAAACCCCGTTTAATAAGCCGAAAACGCGTGCGAAAAAATTAAAAAAAAAATATCCGGAGCGCCACACGTGACGAATGGCTAAGAGCACGCCAAATGACGCTAATCGCTGCAAGGCTTCCGAAGGAGCGCTCGTTAACTAGTTGCTCTCTTCTTTTCTCTCTCTCATGTTTTCTCGTAAGAGAATTGCCGTTGAGCCCCCTCAAAAACAAGTTCGCCGTTTAGATCATGTCTCGTCTTCCTCCTCCTAATTTTCTTCTTCTTTAGTAGTTGGTCCCCACTTGTGGCTGGGATCCCCATGACCCCTATGTAACCATACTCCGAGTTAATAAAGTGTTGTTTACCGCTAAAAAACTGACATATTGACCAGTCCTAAAGAACAAAATGCATATTGATCTGTCGAGATCAAATAAGCACACCAAGATCAAATGACAACGAGATATATTGAGGTTAACCGGACATTGGTTACATTCGCCTTGTAGTCCTGCCAGTCACCCTGTGTGCCGTGACTAAATACGATATGATAAATGGCAAACACAAACACCCCGAGAATGCACTCCGCGAGATAAGGAAGGATGCATTGATGTGAGTAGACTGCTGGATACGTCAGGCCAGAGTCCAACACATGCGGTTTCTACCTTGGCTTCCCAGACGGTGGAGCGTGTTGCAATAACGGGCCCATCACATGCGGTGTCAGTCATGGAGTCTCCGACGGAGAAGCGAGATGCATCACCGGCCGTGATTCAGGGGGATCTGGTGACAGGCTCGTCACCCTCTTCGTTGGCAGATGAGAGGTTTTTCGAGTCTCGGACGGGATGCCAGGAGGTTCAGCCGACGGTTGAGGAGATTGTGGCATTTGGCGGGATTCCAGAGTCTTGCGACAGGCGGTCGAGTCATCGTATTCAGGCGCAGCCGGATGCAGATGAGCTCATGTTGGGGCGTGCCATGCGGGCGGCCCGGATCCGCGACATCGAGACTTCTACAGGTATGTCTATAAATATGAATGTTTCTGTTCTTCATTTTTCTGAAAATGACATACTTGATCGGGCGGATAAACTGGGGGTGTCGTTGGGTAATGATAATAACCAAGTTACAACTTCCATTAATGAACTACTAGACAGAGAGGCAGATAGAGCTATCGTTATGCTTAGGAACTTAGCAGCGGTGCAACCGATGGAAGACAATGACATTAATGAACTTGGGGTGGCACAGTTAGAATCATTGTGTGAAGATTTGACACCGTTAGGTTGTCTTAACCTTCATCATGAAGAATTGGAGGTGCATGCGGTGCCTCCGGTTCTTTCGACAGAGATGAGTGATGAAGTGGAAAATGAGCAGGATGAGGATTTTGCTGATCAGGGTGAGAACCTTAATGATGTACACGGTCGTGCGGACGGTGTGCATCTGTTGGATGATCCTAAGCGCATGCGTAGGCGAAAGATATATGATATGTCAGCAGTGCGCAGGAGTGATAGGATCCGGGTTAAGCGTAGATTTCATGATGATCCATGAAAGGGATATTCTGGAATTCTAGAGGTATTGCGCACCTCTCTAAGCGTAGGTTTCTAGCGGAGGCATCCATTGAGTATAACCTTGATTTCATTGCATTGCTCGAGACAGGGCGAGACAATTTCACTTCTCAGTTTCTTTCAACAGTTTCTGGAGGAGTGGAATTCGATTGGCACTGTCTACCTCCTAGGGGGAGATCCGGAGGGATTTTGCTAGGAGTTAAGAGGGAGACTCTGGAGGTGGTGAACGTGTTCATGGGAGAGTTTGCCGTCAAATTTCATGTGAGATCGAAAATTGACGGGTTCCGGTGGGCTCTTGTGGCTGTTTACGGTGCGGCTCAGCCGGAGTTTAAACCGGACTTCCTCGCAGAACTGGTGAGGATTTGTGGTGGGGAGACGTTGCCAATCTTAGTTGGTGGCGACTTCAACATTATTAGGCGAAGATCGGAGAAAAATAATGATAATTTCGATGCTAGATGGTCATTCATGTTTAATGCCATTATTGAGAATATGGATTTGCGGGAAATAGATCTCACTGGTCGACAATTCACATGGGCTAACAACTTAGAGAATCCAACCTATGAGAAGTTAGACAGGGTTCTTACTAGCATAGATTGGGAACAAAAATTCCCACGTGTGACAGTTCGGGCGCTGCAAAGAGGTCTTTCGGACCATACTCCTTTGCTTCTAGACTCGGGTGAGGCGGCTCACCGAGGGAACAAGGAGGTATTCTCTTTCGAAACCGCTTGGTTTGAGCGCGAAGGATTCATAGAACTTGTCGAGCGTGAGTGGAAGTCGGAACATAGAGGGCAATCTAATATTGATAGATGGCAATTTAAGATTAGACATCTTCGTCAGTTCCTGAGGGGCTGGGCTAAACAAACTAGTGGTGAATATAAACAGCAAAAGGAAAGATTGCTAGACATCATCAATACGCTCGATATTAAGGCAGAATGTGTTGTCCTCAGTGCTGAGGACCGGGCAGCTAAGAGGGAGGCGGAAGTTGATCTCGCCAAACTCCTTAGAGAAGAGGAACTAAAGTGGGCTCTAAGAGCGAAGGTGCGGTCGGTGGTTGAAGGAGATGATAATACGCAGTTTTTCCATTTGATTGCCAACGGGAAACATCGGAAAAAACGTATATTTCAGCTAGAACAAGATGAGGGTACGATAGTGGGTCAGGAAAATCTCAAGACGTATATTTCAGAATTCTACAAAAAGCTTTTTAGCACGCCTGATGACAACTTTGTATCGATGGACGAAAGTGTCGTGCAGGACATTCCGCAACTGGGTAATGATGAGAACGAAATCTTAGTGGCTCCTTTCAATGAAACAGAAGTGTTGGAGGCCATTTCCCAGATGAAAAATAACAAGGCACCGGGGCCTGATGGATTCCCGGTGGAATTCTATAAGAAGTGTTGGCATTTCATCAAAGGGGATCTGATGCCTTTATTTCAAGATCTTTTCGAAGGACACTTACAACTTTTTAAGCTAAATTTTGGCACAATCACTTTGCTGCCTAAGAAGGCCGACGCAACCCGCATTGAGCAGTTCAGACCGATTTGTTTGCTCAATGTGAGCTTCAAAATTTTCACTAAGGTGGGCACAAATCGATTGGCGCAGATCGCACACAAGGTGGTGCAGCCTTATCAATCCGCGTTCATGCCGGGACGACATATTCTTGAGGGAGTGGTTGTGTTACATGAAACACTCCATGAAATTCATTCCAAGAAATTGGATGGAGTGATTTTCAAAGTGGACTTCGAAAAAGCTTATGACAAGGTTAAATGGCCCTTCCTACAACAAGCCCTACGAATGAAGGGATTTAACCAGGCCTGGAGGAAGCAAATAGAAGCATATGTTCAGGGGGGCAGCGTCGGAATTAAAGTCAATGATGACATAGGTCATTATTTTCAGACGCAAAAGGGTTTAAGGCAAGGTGACCCGATGTCTCCGATCCTCTTTAATATTGTCGCAGACATGCTGGCTATTCTGATAAATAGGGCGAAAGAAGATGGCCAGGTAGGGGGGCTCATTCCACATCTGGTGGACGGTGGGGTGTCCATACTACAATATGCTGACGACACTATTATTTTTATGGAGCATGACGTCGCGAAGGCGAGAAACATGAAGTTGGTGCTTTGCTTGTTTGAACAATTGTCGGGTCTAAAGATTAATTTTGATAAAAGTGAGCTTTTTTGTTTTGGACGTGCCAAAGAGGAAGAGGAGACTTACAGACAGTTGTTTGGTTGTGGGACAGGTTCCTTACCTTTTACGTATTTGGGCATTCCCATTCATCATCGTAAACTTACTATTAAAGAGTGGAAATGCATAGAAGATCGTTTTGAAAAAAAGCTGAGCTGCTGGAAGGGTAAGCTTCTGTCTTACGGCGGTAGGTTGATCCTAGTTAACTCGGTCTTGACGAGTATGCCGATGTTTCTCTTGTCTTTATTTGAAATACCGGTGGGAGTACGGAAAAGGTTAGACTACTATCGCTCTAGGTTCTTTTGGCAAAGTGATGAGATTAAAAAGAAATATAGGTTAACCAAGTGGAATATTATTTGCAGACCAAAAGACCAAGGTGGTTTGGGTATTGAGAACTTAGAGGTTAAAAATAGATGCCTACTTAGTAAGTGGATCTATCGCCTATCAGTTGAAACTGAAGGGGTGTGGGTTCAACTGCTCCGTAATAAGTACTTGCATACAAAGAGCTTATCTCAAGTGACGACACACCCAAACGACTCACCATTTTGGAAAGGGCTGATGCGGGTCAGAAGGACTTTCTTTAATAGGTGCAAGTTCTTGGTAGGCAACGGGAGGAGTATTCGCTTTTGGGAAGATACCTGGCTAGGTGACACTCCACTTGCATTGCAATATCCTTCCCTATATAATATAGTCCAACGCAAGGAGAGCTCGGTTTATTCTGTTTTGAGCACGGTTCCCTTGAACGTTGAGTTCCGGAGAGCGTTAGTGGGCCAAAGATGGGAGAGTTGGCTTAATTTGGTACGTAGGCTAATGCAAGTTAACCTTACTGCAGAGACGGACTCCATTAGATGGAGGTTGTCCGCGTCTGGAGTTTTTTCGGTGAAGTCTATGTATACAGACTTGATCAACACCGGACCCATTCCGAGGTCGATACATATATGGAAAATTAAAGTGCCGCTGAAAATTAAAGTGTTCATGTGGTTTGTACATAAGGGAGTGGTTTTAACGAAGGATAATTTAGCTAAGCGTAATTGGACTGGCAGCAAGAGATGTTGCTTTTGTGACCAGGAAGAAACTATACAACATCTATTTATCCTTTGCCCACTCTCTAAGCTTTTGTGGAGAACACTTCATGCAGCTTTTAACATTGCTCCACCATCGTCACTTCAACATCTTTTTGGGGATTGGTTGCAGGGTATTGATACCAACATAGCAGCACATATTCGTGTAGGAGTATGTGCTATGCTTTGGGCTATATGGAACTGTAGAAATGATGTCGCATTTAACAGACAAAAATTAACAAACTTTTTGCAGGTTATCTTCAGGGCATCCACTTGGATCCGTACGTGGTCATTTCTCAGTCCTGCGGATCGCAGGGAGCATATGGCTTTTGGGTGCAACCGATGGGAGACGGTCGCACGGGATACCTACAACCGATTTGGATGGCGCTCCAATCTTAGGTTAAGTGGGTAGGCTTTGATGTTTGTTGAGGCCGGTTGTGGCTGTTTTTTCTTTTTAGCCATTTGTGGCATTGTCCTCTTAGGGCACTTGGGTACTTGAGAATATGTTTGCGGACTGCTTTCATTTAATAAGAAGGGCTGTGTGCATCTATAGATGCAGAGGCCGGAGGTCACCTCCTTTTCGAAAAAAAAACGTATACCCTATTTCTATGACTATGAGTATCCCGCGACAATAACCCGACGAATCTTGAGATTAACAAAGTCACAAGCACGTCAACGGAAACGTTGTAACCCACTGATCAAATGTCGCGGGAATAAATCAAGAAAAATTTGAGCACTTGTGTGAAGTCTAGAATTTGAACCCGAACAAGTTGGTTTCATCCTAAAAAACTTAATCATCTAAGTTACTTTTCGTTCGTAGTACTTGTGTGATGTTGATAGACAAAGTTCCATGTTCGAATGTCGTCTTGTTCGTGAGAAAAAGAAGGAAAATTCTACGCAAGAACCGTCCATGAGAGCTCCATTACCACTTTTCCATGCCAAAATCGTGGCCGCTGGTAACGACGGGTCTTGAGGCATCTCCAATGCTGACCCGCAAACCGGACACTGCATCCGTCCGATGATAGGGGATTAGTCTGCGAGCACATGGATGCGGGAGCTGGTCATCTAAAGATAGTTCAAATTAGGTATAAACTAAGTTTCAACTAACCGGGTGAATTTCATCAAACATGACGGAATTAATCAAAGTTCGGATAGAAAATAGCCCAAATCATCCATACATGTACATCAATAGTTTACATTCAACCGGATGTTCAACAAGTTTTTCGAGGATAGATTGAATTCAATTATACTAGCTACGGTCGTGAATGGTCTGCCCTTTGACCTTTACTACATCACGGCATCGTGCGGAGGCTACACAACATGTACATCAACAATGAATGAATGAATCAATTCACGTGTAGTGCAAGAAGAAGCCAAACTTATAATCCATGGTTGCCACGCGCAATGGCCGCATTGCCTCCAGGCGTCAACCGCGCCACAAAACTTTGTGACGGAGTTTTAGACGGTGTACCGTCGATACGCTAACGACTTCACATCACGCTCATGGATGATGTGCATGTCATAGGGCGCAATGTGTGTTCGCGCATAAAATAATCCATGCACGCGCTGCCAAAAGAGCCCCCTTCTGCTCCTGCCTATGAAGTCCGCAGATATGGCCAACCACGATCGCACAATAACTCATCCTCCATGGTCGAGTACCTTGTCATCCTTAAAAAACGACATGAAGTTCAAAAATAAGCTCAATGGCATTTGACCGAACACCTGCGGGTGTGGTGTCCACCATGGACGTCGCCGACATGGGGGGGGGGG
>LR738710.1:78080108-78198385 GCA_902687465.1 Secale cereale
CCCCCCCACGGCAATTTGCTTCTAATTTACATGAAAAAGTGTGTCCAAACCAGTCGACGGATCGATACAGACCCGTGTTGGATGACAAAACATGCCCGGACCGCACGGTCCAAGCGGTTGCCGGCGGGTTGAGGAAGATGCCCTTGTATTACTGGAAAAAAAATAAGAGAGGGAGAGAGACCGGATAGATACTTATACACATGACTTGATTGACCCAAGTATATAGAACTAGATATTACTCTCTCCGTCCGGAAATACTTGTCATCAAAATGGATAAAACGGAATGTATCTAGATGTATTTTAGTTCTAGATACATCCTTTTTTGTTCATTTTGATGACAAGTATTTTCGGACGGAGGGAATACAACGATAAAGAAGAGTAGTGAACTGAGCATAGCTGAGATAGCTAGATTTGTTGTGGTGGAGCCTGGCCACCCGGCCTTAAGTAGTAGACTTTTCATGGTTGGTCGCAGTGTTTCTAAAAACAAAGATTAGTAATGTTTTTGTTTTCAAACAAAGGAGAGACCGGTAATGATACTCTGAATGCACTTTTATCTGAAACCCGCGTCACTATATATATAACCCATCCGGCAACGTAGCCAACCAGACACCATACGACGACCCAAGTTTCTTGCACACGCACAACTCCCGTACACGCAATGGCGTCCAAACCGATCTTCGCCTGCGTCGTCCTCCTCCTGATCGCCATCGCCGCCGCGGCAATCACGTTGGCGTCCGCGGCTGGAGCGAACCCCATCACCATCGGCGGTGGCTCCGACGAGACGGCAACAACGACATGCGTGCCGACGCTTCAGCGCCTGCTGTCGTGCCTGGACTTCATCGAGCACCGCACCGACGCGATCCCGCTGCCCTGCTGCGTCCAGGTGAACACCACGGTGGCCCAGCAGCCGTGCTGCCTCATGCACGTCCTGCGCGGCGACGTCGCGCGGCTCATGGGGCCGGACTTCGACAGCGCCCGCGCCATGGTCAACGTCACCTCCAGGTGCCTCGGCGACGGCTCCATCCTCATGTCCATCACCCGTTCGTGCGCAGGTTCGTGATTCGTACGTACCAAGTGTATTAGTTTTTACCCTCGAGCTGTTGCCATCTTCCTTAATTTTATGTTCTGTTCTTCAGGCAAGCCGCTTCCGCCGCTGACGCCTGAATACCCCTTCACTGCCGCGGTGCCGCCGCCGCCGCCGTCATCCTCAGGTGAGCAGATCAGTTCTGAGATCGCCGTGCTTTTGTGCATACGTATATGCGGATAATTCCGACGTATGATTCCGTTTGTCGATCGTTTGGTAATTGGTTCTCTCTGTGCAGGAGCAGAACGGCTGGGAGGCTTGTCTTACGCCGTATTGCTAGTTGCACTCGTTGCAAGCTTCTTGTGATCTATTGGGAAACCGGCGATCAGCTGGCTGGACGTACATGGAGAAAATCTGGATATTTTTTATGTTTTTTTTTTTTGCGAAAGTCGGCATGTTTGATGTTGAACAAAATATAGTTAATTCTTGTGTTTCTCTTTCTTTCTTTACCCTGTTTATTATTCCATAATTGACATGTATATGCTTAGAGCATCTCCAATAGCTTCTCGAAAAGTGTTTACTAGCAAAAATATCCCGCGTTGCAACCAGAGAAAAAGTATCCCACACCCCTTTGCGAAGAATTTTCCGTATTGGTATGGAATAGAAATATACAGCAAGCTAGCGACAATATACTCACGGATCAGCAAACCTTTGGTATTTACCTGATACCAAAAGAATGATGCGGTTGTGCAGATATGGTATAAATAAAGAATTAAAGACTATTGAGAATTGCGCAAACATTCGCCAGTCTGTCTTAATTTATTCCATTTGTGGAGAGTGGATTTTTTTTATACCCTCATATAGCTACATTTATATCTAGACCATTGAGTTTGTGTCAAGATTCAAGCCATTCTTATATTTAAAATTCTCTTTTTTGCTTCTTCCAAACAAGAGAACATTTGACCTTGAAATTTTGTGTGCCACTCTTTGTATGAAATATTTTTGCTTTTTTTTGGATAAAATATAAATTGTCAATTTCAAATTTCGAATGTGTCGTATCATTTTTAAAATTTTCTGCTGCACCAAAAAATCCGAAAACATTTCCGCACATGATAATACTTGTGTGATGTTGATCTGCAAAGCTAGTTCAAATGTTTTTTTTTTGTTCGGGAGAAACTAAAAAAGAGAAGTTTTCCTGCACAAACTTTGCCGGAAAATGGGCGGTGAGGATAGAAGGTGTGGTGGTATGGTAGTACAATCACAACTTACACTTGTGCCTAATACCTTTGAGTACATAAAAGACATGTATATTGGGCCAATATGAATTCATCAGATTGCCCTCAGTCACGTCTCTCTTACTCATACATAAACCATAACTTGGATAATGCATTCTCAAGGGTATTGGGTCAAGATGGATCAATCCATTCAACTAGTCTACAGTTTTTACCTTCCTGAAGAAAAACAGTATTATTATAAAGAAGTACAGAACAGTGAATTGCTTACAATGATGGGCTAGATTAATTATAATGTGTCATAAAATACAAATCATGCAAGCTCAAGATAGAATATTTAAACATGTCCTAAAGTAATAAACATCATAAAGTAAACAATGATTTGCTCTAAAGTAAACAATGATGGTGTGCTAACCCATGCATCTTCTGTCTTAAAATATGCTGACATGCCAGAGTTAACAAAATGACCTAACTAAACAACAAAGAAACTGCCTGCCAGTGTGAATCTCTTCGAAAGCAACACGCCTCTCTGCTGCCTTCCCGTGTGCATGGCACAAAACATGCAACTCAGTCTCAGGGCCCTCGAAATCTGAGTCTTCGGTGCTAGCAGAACCTGGAGTGCAAACGAATGCCACATATTTGATCGACAACTTGAGAACAAGCTCATTCGAGAAATCCCCAAAAATCAAACTGGAACTTTAACTCTGAGAACTGACCTTAATGGTGCAGTCGTCCGAAGTTGAGCTCATGTACTCGACGGTGTGCTCGCTGCTATCCGACCCATCACTCCACGACACCATGATATTGCGGCTGTGGCGGCGGCGGATGCGGCAAGCAAGAATAGAGCAAGAGAGAGCAACAAAGCGAGAGAGGAGTGAGCGAGCAGAGTGGATAAGAGGAGTCGAGTTCGCTCTTTTGACCGGGAGGACCGAACAGCGCCGTCTAACGGCGTCTGAAGGCTGTCGGGAGTCGGGATGTCCTGGAGGGCCACGTAGGCGAAAACCGGGCCCCACCTATCATAATAGCACTTAACACGGCCCGATCCGTCGATCAGTGCTTTTTGCAAAACAATTACGAAAGAGATGATGTTTTCTGCAGAGAAACTGTATCCTATGTTTTTCGCAAACTGAAACATCAAAGTGGTGGTTTTATGCAATTTATTCGGCAGCCACAGTAGCGGATGGCGAGCACGGGGCCGACAAAGGAAAGGGCTACTAGGGTTCTGGGTCGCACGCGCCAGGCGGTGAGTGGAGGAGGCGGAGGGGTTCGAGAGTCCGAGCGAAAGCCAACAAGTGCTCACGTTTGGGTTCCGGCCGGAGAGAGATACAGTATTTGGTAGACGTACAGTTCATAAACCTACACGCCTTACGCCTTACACGTCGTCATTATTCCTAATCCTAATTAACACAACACACGCACATGGTCAGAAATTATTATCGTAGCCGATCGAATCACAACTCTCACACAGATGAATTGGATCGGAATAGAACCGGCCTCTACCTCATCACGGAAATATATATATACTCCCAAGTTAGGGCACATCCAGGTCGCTTCCTCGTGGTTCCAAGATGAAGATTACGGCCGGCGGTGGCGCCACCAATGCCGTGTACATCCCGCCACACCTCCAAGCCGCCATCCTGCTGCACCTCCCGTCCTTCCACCTCCGCCGCCTGCGCCGCGTCTGCAAGCACTGGCGCGACGTCATCGCAGACGAACTCAGGCTCCGCCGGCCGCCCGCCCCAACCCACACCATCGCCTTCTTTAGGGGATGCAGCGCGGGGAAAGGCGTGCAGGCCATGCTCGGCCATGGGTTCCTCTTCGACGAGCAGTGGAACCTCGCGGCCAAGTTCACCGTCGATAAATCAGCTAGACTGCTAGGCACGTGCGACAGTCTGCTCTGCTTCCTCCTCAAGCACGCCAACGCCATCAGGGTGGTGGATCCCTTTGCCGGTGCGTCCATCGACGTGCCGCTGTCGCCGGCCAAGCACGGGAGCACGGTCGACGCCGAGTACTGCTTCGGCTTCGACTCCACGACGAGGCAGTACAAGATCGTGCACGTGCACGGCTATACATCCAACTCTCTTCCCAGCAAGAAGGACGGCGCCTCCGCGGAGAAGGAGCTCTACGTGTGCACCGTCGGAGCGGACAAGGGGTGGAGGAGCGTGCGCATCCGCACCGAGCTGCACGGGGTGCCATACAAGCACGACGGCTTCGCGGAGAAGAAGCCGACCTGCTGCGACGGAGCGGTGTACTGGCTCGGCAAAACGGCGGCCGGGACCTTCAGGAACGCGCGCTTCGACCTGGCGACCGAGGAGATCACCTCGACGGCTGATCGGCTCGTCCATGGCCAGATGCCGGCGACGCAGATCTCATGCATCTATCAGGGGGCGAAGCTGGGCCTGTGCGGCGTCAAGTTCACGTGGTTCGGCGAGTGGGACGGCGGCTGCTGGCCACACAACGTCGCCGCCTTGCCGCACACGGTCACCGACGTGCATTACAGTCGAAGCTATCTGAACTTGGGTCGTGTCTGGCGGCGCGTCCCGGGCGCGCACGCCCTGCAGCGGGGGCACCTGCTGGTGCAGGAGCCGGGTGGAGCTCTGTACGCTCACCAGGTCGGGGGCAGCAGCACGTGCATGAGAGAGCTCTATCTTGTGGGGGATAAAAAGTTGCTGATTGCCGTAGGCCACATCGAGGAGGAGCCGGCCGAGTGGTACAAATTCGTTCCGGTTCACGGTCGCCATGATCAGCAGAGAAGCAAGTCAGCTGAGAGACAAGTAGCTAACATCGCATACTACAGCGAACTGCAATTCGTAACCACTTTTGCCTACACCCCGACGCTGTATAATTAATTATACTGCTAGTACATCAACGGGGGCAACGGCTGGTTCCTATGCGCTCCATTTTGGTAGTGGCAATGTTTTGCCTCTCTAGCTAGGAGTTTCTTTCTCGCGTTTTAAAGCACGATTCATTATTTTCAGTGAGGGGGGTAGGTTTTTATCTAGTAGGAGTAGAAAAGAAAGGAGTGACATGGTAGGCAAGATATAGCTGTCAATATTGCCATTGTGAACGAGTATTAGTGTAGCACGGTTAGATTTTATACGTATTATTGTTGTTATTATTATTATTATTGGTGGTGTTGATATAGATGCTACTCCCTCTGTCTCGGTTTACACGGCCTGTACTTCTAGGTCATTCATTTGACTAACTAAATATGAGTTATATGTCACCAAAAGTATATTATTGGATGCAGTTTCTAAACATATATTTTCCTTCAGATATAATACGTATATAGCTAGTTAAATTCTCAACCTAAAATGACGTGCATGCCCTCTAAACTGAGATGGAGGAAGTACAAGTTTTGGAACTAAACGGTTGAAATAATTCAGTTACATAATACTCAAAATAGGGATAAGTATATTTTTCGTCCTCGAACTCTTCCGAGAGTTTAGAAATTGTCCCTCAACTCTAATTCGAAGAGTTTTCGTCCCTCAACTATCAAAACCGGAGAGTTTTCGTTCCTCGTGGCGCTTTAGGCGGTTTTTGTCCGACGTGACCAGTAGATCGGTGAACAATAATTCGAAAAAATAGCAAAAAAAAACAAAAAACAAAACTGAAAATTTGATCCCACGAATTTTCAGATCTTTTTCTTAATTTTTTTAGATTTTCTGTTCATCGATTTACTGTTCACTTCGGACGAAAACCGCCTGAATCAGCACGAGGGACGAAAACTATCCGGTTTTGATAGTTGAGGGAGGAAAACTATCCGTATTAGAGTTGAGGGACGATTTCTAAACTCTCAGAGGAGTTCGAGGACGAAAAGTATACTTATCCCCTCAAAATATTACTATTATAATTATATATTAATTCGACACTATTTACAATCTTTCGGTTTTCAAGGATAGAAGTATGTCCAGTAGCATAGAAAAAAGGAACAAAATGTTTGTTACAATACTGCCTTGGTACCTACAACACCCTCAACACGAAGGCAACACCTACACATATATTAGCCCCATGTGTGCTCTTTGGGCTATGTTACAAATTGAAATGCTACGTGTGCTTTATTTTGAAAGCAAGTTTGCATATAGTTTTTCAAGTTAGTATTGCTTTATATTATTGTTATTCCAGACTTGCACATAGATAAGTATTAGACAACCTACAACTAAGTTGAATCAAATCTGAGCGTTGGTTTATACCAGACATATTTTTTTAAATATTTGCAGCTAAGCACATGAGTAGGCATAGATAATACTCCCTCTGTCCCAAAATAAGTGACTCAAAAGTGGCTCAACTTTGTATTGAGGTTAGTACAAACTTGAGTCATTTTTGAGTCACTTATTTTGGGACGGAGGGAGTAAGAATTATAAGTAACCGAACCTCTTAAACTTGCAATGAAATCTGTAAGCAACCTAGACATGTTGTCCCCAATGAGGTGTAGGATAACTTGATGGTCAAGCAATGCATTACGTGATTATGTAGAAAATCACACATCCTTTTTTGATAAATTCTAGATGCGCCAAGATCTTGAATCAATATTTGAATCAAGCAGCATTTTTCTTTTTGGAAATATTTGATATTTGTTGTTTGTTCCGAGTTTAGTTGGTTACTGATGGTTCTCCATAAGATTAGCATCCCTTCTTTCAATCAATAAGGTTCAACAAAATAAGAGACCGGCCTTAACAACAACCACTGTTGGACAGAGTTGATTTTTTAGGCAAAGTTCTTTCATTCATAATGGTAAAAGAAAATTATATGTACTATATGGACCATCAACAACCGAGAGAACATAGAAAAAAACACCCTAAATCCGAGGGAGTCATATATGCTTGAAGATGTTTAATGTTTGTTGTCATTAAATAAGAGAGGAGTAGTATAGACGGTAACCAAGAATTCAAAAATACAAATGGCGTTACTCTCCCGACATCAAGTTACGCATATGCTTCATTGCGAGAACCCAAAGCTTCGCCTCGTTCTTTAAAATTATTAATAAAGGTGATTTGCGATGGTGTAGATTTCTTTCGGAGGACCCTCGAGTTTCTCTCGTTCTAGATTGACCAAGTGGTGAGCATCTCAAGGGACGCCAATGAGTTGCTACGGGTGTACATAGTGGGTTCAAGGAGAAAGAGGGGTGCCACATCCACCACGCGACATCTCCCAGCCCTGGGCAGCATATCTGCACTGTCGAGACCCCAACATGCCCGCACCGTCGCTAGTCATCGGCCATCAGAGCTCACACAACCACTAGCAACAACGCTGGCTGGCTGCAGAGCAGCGCTCAAGCCCAACGGACACCCCAATCAGCAACCCACCCACATGCCAGACGACCCCAAGCCGGACTCCGCCACCGCCACATAGCCATAGACACGCCCAGGAGGCACTGCCGCTCCGCCGCGCACCACGACTGCACTACGGCCAGAGGAGAACGCCCCGCATCGCGACCCTCGAGTAGGAGGAGAGGAGGCCCCGCCGCAGCCCAAGCCCGGTTAGCACGCGCTGTGGGCGGCGAGGAGAGGTGGAGGAGGTAGGGTCTAGGCGGCGGCAAATCTAGGTCTCCCCCGTTCGCGGCGAGGCGAGGAGAGAGAAGAGTGGTGGTTTTCGCCCAACTTTACGGTAACTATGCTACCAAACTAACCTTAAGGCGAGCTCTAGGGAGCTCGGCATTTTATAAAAAGAGAAGAAAAAAACAGTTTAAAAGTTTTGAAAACAATTCTATGAAATCTTGTATCGTGCGTGTTTATTATGGATCTGTAAAAATTTGTTTAAAAGTATATAGTGAGTTGTATTGTAGGCTACACAGGAAGAACAAAGGGTGTATCCAGGTCTCAATCGACCGAGTCAAGTGATATACTCCCTCCGTAAAAAACGTCTTACATTATGGGACGGAGGGAGTAGTATATCTTTTTACCTAATAATAAAGAGAATTGGGTTTCAGCCCGTACGTCGTCGGCGTTTTTGCGAAAAAGCCCCTCTGTTTATTTGAAATCAACCCGCAATCCCTGCTTAAGTGGCACTTTGAAAAAATGTTTCGTTTTTCGTAAAACCGCCTGTATTTGTTAGAAATTATGCCCGCGACCCCTATCTCTTATTGGATTGGCTCACCACCGGGTGTCTCGCGCTTATACTGCCGTTCTCCACCGCCGGACACGCGCCGCTGCTTGCCGCTGGCGTCGTGCCGGGCATCCGCGCAGAGGCGGGCAGGAGATCCACGTCAAAGGCTGGTCGCAGTGAAGGCCTCGGCAGGAAGACTCGAGGAGGTCTCCGGCGCGACGGGGAGCTGGCCGGAGCGCACGGACAGTGGGGGGCTTCCGTCGTCCAGGCACAAGCCGGACACGACCTCGCGGCGCGAGTATGCCGGCACCATGGGGAGGGGAGGGCTGGAGCATGGGCGCGCACTCATGGGAGGGAACAGTCGTCCCCTGGCGGGGGTCAACTGCTTGGGAGCGCTGACCGCATCGACGCAGGCGACGAGGCTACAGAGCGATGCAGGGCGCAGCAGCGACGGAGCGGCAGAGAGAGGTGGGGTGCTCGTGCTCGAGCGCCTGAAGAAGATGGCGCGCTTGACGAGCTAGGGCTCCACGACTGCGAGTCGGGCTTGGCGCGGCTGCAGGCAGCGCGGGACGGCGATGCCGAGGACTTGGTGGCGGGGAGCCGGTTCCCAGCGATGGGAGCGCGGGGCGACGCAAAAAACAGCAGCGGGCGGCGGAGCACTGTCTCTGCACTTGAACAGAGAGAGAGAGAGAGATTCAGAGAGTATAGAGCAGAATTGAAAGGGGAAGAAGAGTGAAGGTGAGGGCGACTGGCACGCGACCTGCGGGGTGGGGTTCCGGTGGCACGGCCGGGCATGTGTGAGGACGAGGCACGGGGTCGCGGATCCGTTCCTGGGGAGGCCTTGGACGGCTGGCGGCAGTGGGAGCTCCTGAAGAGGCCATCCATGGCGGGGCTGTTGTAGAAGTACCTGAGAGAGAGAAGATGCGTGAGGAAGAGAGAGACAGAGGAAAGGAGAAGGACGGGGAGGAAACAGAGGAGAGGGACGCGACGGTCCTGCTGGTTCTGGTCGCCGGCGGCGAGGCACTGGCGGATCTGGTTGTGGGCGAGCGGAGGAGGCCACATCTGGGTGGTGGCAGGAGAAGAATATGGAGGAGCCTTAAAAAAAGAATATGGAGGCGGAGGAATGGAGATATTCTGTGGATAAGGATAACACAGTGCGGCCCGACGGGGGATTGCCTGTTGCTCTTCTTTAATCACCGTTATTGCTGGAAGCTGCTGGATGCCGCTTTTCTTTAATTACCGTTGTTGCTGGACGCCTGGACGCCTGGACGCACCGTTTACAAATTTTTCTTCGGTGCTGCTGTCGGATTTATGTGTAATTGTTCATGGCATTCCAACAAAGGGTTATGCTAGATGTCCCCTTCTCACATTGGCCCACTGTACTATT
Organism: Secale cereale; assembly: GCA_902687465.1. Lineage (NCBI taxonomy): Eukaryota > Viridiplantae > Streptophyta > Magnoliopsida > Poales > Poaceae > Secale > Secale cereale. The sequence continues at coordinate 78,089,797 of LR738710.1, forward strand.
TGACTGTACCGCCTTATAATCTGATGGCAATAGTTTCAACTTAGTAAGCAGTTGCGATTTTTGACAAAAAAATCGACAAATCATAAAATCTTTGTGAATTCAGAAAATATTCAGGAAATCATAAAATCTCCTTGATTTTGAAAACTCTTCTCACATTATAAAAATCATGATTTCAAAAAAATGTTCATGAAATAAAAATGATATGATTTTTATAAAATGATCGTGTATGCAAAACATACTCATGAATTTGAAAAACAAGCCCATAAAATTTTAGAAAATGTTGAACATAAAATGATTGTGATTTTTAAAAACTGTTAACATATTATAAAAAATGATTTCGAAAAAATGTTCGTTAAATAAAAATTTATGATGTTTTCTAAAAAATAATCATGTATTCAAAACATATTCAGGAATTTGAAAAAAATACCCATGGAATTCTAGAAAATGTTCACAAATATTCAAATAGATCAATAACTAAGAAACTAATCGTCCCTTACATCAAGATTTTTTAGAGGATTTGTAGAGTTTGTTTATGATTTTATGTAGTCCATCGCACTTCATGCAAAAAAAAGTTTTCATATTTTTTTACAGCCCTGAGCCCAAAAAAAAATATGACACAGCTTCCTATGGTTAGTTTTTGTAAGCTATATGAAAATGACTAAATGTCTAATTTGCCTTCATAGTTTATATATATAATTACGTTTATTCTACCACAGTTTGAGTGGTCATAGAAAAATATTGTGGCACTAGGTCATGGCAAGACACATCATTCATTAGTCTAACTCAGACAAGTTCCATCAATGCAGTTTGCTCAGCAAAAAAATATTTGTTGTGGCGCCTTAGGAAATCATGCCCCTATGAGATCATCACACTTTTAGTTTTTGAAGTGACTTTTTAAATGTCCATTATCTCATCGACATGATTCAGGCGTAGTTTATGAAATAACATTTTTAGAGTTGTTATCTCATCCAGGCATAATCTACATAATCTGATTATTTTTCTCCCGTTGCAACGCACGGGCATTTTTAGAAACGTCCCTCTACTTCACAGAATTCAATCCGCAGTCCTATTTTAAGTTAAAGCGAAACGTTTTTTTCGTATTTTACACAAAAGTCCCTGTGTTTTCTTAAAATCAACCCGCAGTCCGGATTTAAGTCATACCCGAACCGTTATTTTACAATTTTCGAAAAAACCCTGATGTTTTAGGTAATTCATCCGCGGATCATATTTAAGTCAAATACATGTTTTTTAAAATCATCCATATCTTTTAAACCGTAAATCCGATTTGAACATGTTATATATGAAATTTGATTAGAAAAATACGTAGAATAAGAATATGAGATTATTTTTACCTTTTAAGTATTTTTAAATATTATTTTGGAATATATTTAAGTCAAACAAATGATTTTCTAAATTATATGTATCTTTTAAACCGTAACTTCGATTTTAACATATTGTATATGAAAATTTATTAAAAAAATGTGTAGAATCCAAATATGATGTTAATTTTACCTGTTAAATATTTTTAAAATATTATTTTGGAAGCAAACTTATAATTTATAGCACAAGATCCGTTTTATTTTTTGTACCGGTGGCGATCCGGATTGCAAATAAGCATTCCACTATAACCATATAGGGAAAAGAAAACATCGATAACTACACACGCATACCTGTGAAAAATGTAGCAGGGGAAAACAACAGATTTCTCATCGCGAGTGTGTGTGTGTGTGTGTGAGAGAGAGAGAGAGAGAGGAGAGAGACGCCTTAGGATTAACCATATTTAAACACGTTTTTTTGCTTTGTTTTGTGTGAACACTGAGGCCATCGCCGGCGAGGGTGAGAAGGAGGATAAGCGATAACACAAATATGATGCCTCGCAAAAATAAAGGAGATGGACCTATTGTGGTCTTGAGTGATGGTTGTTGGGTTAAGATCGTGTGTTATGTTTTCTCTCCCGTTGCAACGCACGGGCTCTTTTGCTAGTAAAAGAAAAAGAAAAACCGAAAATAAATTTTTTTACGGGTCGCCATGCAAGATCAGATGAATATAACATCGACTGAGTTATAATGAAGTCGACTTGGACTTAGCAAAACTGAAGAACAAAATCCACCAACCCAAAAAGATCTATTTTGAGATGGGTCTATCTATGTCACATCTAGATGTGAGATATTATCTCACATCTAACTCTCTCATCCTCAGACTCCCTCACCCTTGATTTTTTTTTAAGTCTTCCATGGATTTTATTTTTTCTCTAAAGATGAGGGAGTTAGATGTGAGATAGTTATTTCACATCTAGATGTGAAATAGCAAACCTGTTTTGAGATACACATGTCTTTTTTTACTGCATGCCACGTGTGAAAGTGTATTGCTATAAAATTGCACACGTACGTAGCATATATACGTGCGTATGTGTATTCAAAAGAAAATTTCCAACCTTTTTGCAGCGTGTAAATATTGTACTCATTTGAATGCACGCACGCTACACAGGTACTGAAAACGAAAGCAAGGAAGCAGAAGCAGCAGAAACATTCAGAGAAATTCAGCTGCAGTTTGCTGTGCAGTGCAGTTGAGAGCTTCGCGAAGAACAGCAGTTAAACCCACCACCACCACTTCCTCCACTTCTCCGCTCTCACCCCACACACCAATGCCATGACTCCCCTGCTCCCCCTTCTCCTCCTCCTCCTGTGCCTCCTCCTCGCCACCGCCGCCGCCGCCGCGCCCCTCCCCGCCGACTTCACCCGCCTCCTCGCCGCCAAGGCCGCCCTCTCCGACCCGGCCTCCGCGCTCGCGGCATGGGACCCGTCCCTGTCCCCCTCCCTCTCCCCGTGCCGCTGGCCGCACGTCCTCTGCCGGTCCTCCGCTGACCCGGCCGTGGCCTCGCTCCTCCTCTCCAACCTCTCCCTCGCCGGAGAGTTCCCGACCCAGCTCTGCTCGCTCACGTCCCTCGTGCGCCTCGTCCTCTCCTACAACTCGCTCGTCGGCCCCCTCCCCGCCTGCCTCGCCGCGCTGCCGAATTTGAGGCACCTCGACCTCGCCGGGAACGCCTTCTCCGGAGAGGTGCCCAGCAGCTACGGCGCGGGGTTCGCCTCGCTCGCCACGCTCAGCCTCGCCGGCAACGACCTCTCCGGCGAGTTCCCGACGTTCTTGGCGAATGTCAGCTCCCTCGAGGAGCTCCTGCTCGCGTACAACCCCTTCGTGCCGTCGCCCGTGCCGGACGCTTTCCCCGACGGGCTCCCGCGCCTCCGCGTCCTGTGGCTCGCTGGGTGCTGCCTCGTCGGGCGGATACCGTCGTCCATCGGCAGCTTGAGGAGCCTCGTCAACCTCGACCTCTCCACCAACAACCTCACCGGCGAGATCCCGGAGAGCATCGGGCGCTTGGAGAACCTCGTCCAGATCGAGCTCTACAAGAACAATCTCTCCGGGAGGCTGCCGGGGGGACTGGGCGGGCTCAAGAAGCTGAGGTTCTTGGACGCTGCCATGAATAGGCTGTCCGGCGAGATACCGGCGGACATGTTCCTCGCGCCGAGGCTGGAGAGCTTGCACCTGTACGAGAACGAGCTGTCAGGCCCCGTGCCGTCGACGCTGGAGAAGGCGCCTGCGTTGAGCGACCTGAGGCTGTTCAGTAACCGCCTCGTCGGGGAGTTGCCGCCGGAGTTCGGGAAGAACTGCCCGCTCAAGTTCCTGGACTTGTCGGACAACCGAATTTCCGGCCGCATTCCGGCGATGCTGTGCAGCGCGGGGAAGCTGGAGCAGCTTCTGATTCTGAACAACGAGCTCGCGGGCTCGATTCCGCCGGAGCTGGGGCAATGCCGGACGTTGACGCGTGTGCGGCTGCCGAACAATCGGCTGTCTGGAGCCGTGCCGCCGGACATGTGGGGCCTGCCACGCCTGTACCTGCTGGAGCTCGCCGGGAACGCTCTGTCCGGCACCGTGGGGCCTGCCATTGCCCGCGCGCGCAACCTGTCGCAGCTGCTGATATCCGACAACCACTTCGCCGGCGTGCTGCCGGCGCATATAGGCAGCCTGACAAGGCTGGTCGAGCTGTCGGCCGCCAACAACGGGTTCTCTGGTCCTCTGCCGGCGTCACTCGCTGATGTGTCCACGCTCGGCCGGCTTGATTTACGGAACAATTCGTTCTCCGGCGAGGTGCCACATGGTGTTCGGCGGTGGCAGAAGTTAACGCAGCTCGACCTTGCCCATAACCGTCTCGCCGGGACCATCCCGCCGGAGCTCGGGGAGCTCCCTGTGCTGAATTCGCTTGACCTGTCAAGCAACGAGTTCACCGGCGGCGTGCCTGTGCAACTGGAGAGCCTTAAGCTGAGCATGTTCAACCTGTCCAACAACAGGCTCACCGGCAATTTGCCTCCTCTGTTCTCCGGCGACATCTACGATGACAGCTTCTTGGGCAACCCGGCCCTCTGCCGAGGCGCATGCTCCGGTGCCCGGAGAACAGCCGCCCGCCGCCACAGCCTCGTCGGGAGCGTCGAGTCCGTGCTCACCTTTGCCGTCGCCATACTCATCCTTGGCGTCGCGTGGTTCTGGTACAAGTACCGGAGCCAAAGCCAGCACAAGAGGCGCGGCGCGGAGCCCGGCGACAACAAGTGGGTAGTCACGTCGTTTCACAAGGTGGAGTTCGAGGAGGGGGACCTCCTGAGCTGCCTCGACGACGAGCACAACGTGGTCGGCACGGGCGCGGCGGGCAAGGTGTACAGGGCCGTCCTCGGGAATGAGGATATCGTGGCTGTGAAAAAGCTGTGGGGAGTCGGCGGCGCCGCGGCGGCGAGGAAAGGCGTTAAGGACGGCATGAAGGACAGCTTCGAGGCGGAGGTGGCGACGTTGGGCAGGATCCGGCACAAGAACATCGTGAAGCTGTGGTGCTGCCTCCGCAGTGGTGACCGCGGCCTGTTGGTCTACGAGTACATGCCCAACGGCAGCCTGGGCGACCTCCTCCACGGCGGCAAAGGAGGTCTGCTGGACTGGCCGATGCGGCGCAGGATAATGGTGGACGCTGCGGAGGGGCTCTCCTACCTCCACCACGACTGCGCGCCGCCGATCGTGCACCGGGACGTCAAGTCCAACAACATCCTGCTCGACGCAGAGTTCAGCGCCAAGGTCGCCGACTTCGGCGTCGCCCGGGTCATCGACGACAACCGCGGCGGCCGCGACGCCGTGTCAGCCATCGCCGGCTCCTGCGGCTACATCGCTCCCGGTGAGCCGCCATGCCAACGCTTCTTAACTCCGGAACTTCAAGTTCAGTCCACTTGTGTTAATCTGTTGCCGATGAACTGATGACCTTGATCTGTCTGAACTCCAGAGTACTCGTACACGCTGCGCATCACGGAGAAGAGCGACGTGTACAGCTTCGGCGTGGTGATGCTGGAGCTGGTGACCGGCAAGAGGGCCGTGGGGCCGGAGCTCGGCGACAAGGACCTGGTGCGCTGGGTGCGCGGCGGCATCGAGCGCGAGGGGCTGGACTCGGTGCTCGACCCGAGGCTCGCCGGCGATGGGTCCTGCACCTGCAGGGACGAAATGCGCAGGGTGCTCGGCGTCGCGTTGCTCTGCGCGTCCAGCCTCCCGATCAACCGGCCGTCGATGAGGTCCGTCGTGAAGCTGCTGCTCGAGGTCAGCAGCAAGGCCGCCGTGGTGGTGGAGGAGAAGGAACCTCTTGGTGTGTGAAGTGTGATCGATGATGCATGGCCATGTCTCATAAAGCAGGGTGATAATAATTTGATAGTGGCTCACTTGGCTAGCATCGCCACACTTACTTACTTAGGTGGACGTCGATCGAGAGATGGCAGAATAAGATTAGACACTTGAGGAGTTTTTTACGAGGGTGGGCGAAGCATCTTAGTGGAATTTATAAAGTTGAAAAGGAACGGATCCTTTCGCTTATTAATTCCCTAGATTTGAAGGCAGAATCTACAATTTTAGATCCTTCGGAGCTTCATGCCAAAGTGGGCGCAGAGATGAGATTGAAAAAACTCCTGCGAGAGGAGGAGTTGATGTGGGCATTGCGAGCTAAGGTTCGCAAGGTCATCCAAGGGGATGCCAACACTCAATTCTTCCATATGATTGCTAATGGCAAACATAGAAAGAAAAGGATATTTCAACTCGAGCAAGACGAGGGGACGATTGTTGGACAGGACAACCTAAAAATTTACATAACCAATTATTACAAGCAGCTTTTTGGGCCTTCAGAAGACAACTTTGTGTCTCTGGATGAGTCTCGGAATGAGGACGTCCCTCAACTGGCTGTGGAAGAGAACGATGTGTTAACCGCCCCATTTACTGAGAAAGAGGTGTTTGAAGCGATTTCACAAATGAAGAGTAACAAAGCTTCGGGACCGGATGGTTTTCCGACAGAGTTCTACAAAAAATGCTAGAACATTATTAAAGGGGATTTATTAGCGATGTTTCATGATCTCTTCGCTGGACAGCTTCAACTGTTTCAGCTGAATTTTGGAACGATTACCCTGCTTCCGAAGAAAACAGAGGCTGTGAGGATTGAGCAGTTCAGGCCTATCTGTCTTCTCAATGTTAGTTTCAAAAATTTTACCAAGGTCGGGACTAATAGGCTCACGCAGATTGCGCACTCTGTGGTGCAGCCGTCCCAAACTGCTTTCATGCCGGACAGAAACATCCTAGAAGGGGTTGTGGTTCTGCATGAGACGCTCCATGACATCCACACGAAAAAACTAGATGTGGTTGTTTTCAAAGTGGATTTCGAAAAGGCATATGATAAAGTAAAATGGCCATTCTTTCAACAGGCACTGCGTATGAAAGGATTTGATCAATCCTGGAGACACCAGATGGAATCTTTCACGCAAAAGGGTAGTGTTGGAATTAAAGTGAATGATGATATTGGCCACTACTTCCAAACGCATAAGGGCCTTCGTCAAGGTGATCCGATGTCACCTATTCTGTTCAACATAGTAGCTGACATGTTGACGATTCTTATTGGAAGGGCTAAGGAAGCTGGTCAGGTTGGAGGCCTGGTACCTCATCTAGTTGATGGAGAGGTCTCTATCCTACAGTATGCCGACGATACTATTATCTTCATGGAGCATGACCTGGTAAAAGCGCGAAACATGAAGCTGTTGTTATGCTTATTCGAACAATTGAGTGGGCTTAAGATTAATTTCCACAAAAGCGAACTGTTTTTCTTTGGAAGAGCTAATGAGGAACAAGAGACTTATAGACAATTGTTCGGGTGTGAGTTGGGGGAGTTACCGTTCACGTATTTGGTTATACCAATTCACCATCGTAAGCTAACTAACAATGAGTGGAAGTGTATTGAAGACCGTTTTGAAAAGAAACTAAGCTGCTGGAAGGGCAAGCTGATGTCATACGGAGGCCGATTAATTCTCATTAATTCGGTACTCACGAGTATGCCTATGTTTCTCCTGTCTTTTTTCGAGGTACCTGTTGGAGTTCGGAAAAGACTGGACTTTTATAGATCGCGCTTCTTTTGGTAGAGTGATGAACTGAAGAGAAAATACAGGCTTACAAAGTGGGATATCATTTGTCGACCGAAAGACCAAGGGGGTCTAGGTATAGAAAACCTTGAGGTGAAGAACATATGTCTTCTCAGCAAGTGGCTGTTTAAACTATCTGCAGAGACGGAAGCCACTTGGGCTCAGATTCTGCGTAATAAGTACCTCCAGTCTAAAACCTTGTCCTAGGTCACCGTGAGGCCGAGTGACTCGCCATTCTGGAAAGGACTGATGAGAGTTAAGGCAGTCTTTTTCAACAGGACAAAGTTTATTGTTGGAGATGGTAATTCTACGAGATTCTGGGAAGATACATGGCTTGGGGATACACCTCTCGCATTGCAATATCCCTCTTTGTATAGAATTGTTCAACGAAGAGATGCTTCTGTTGCGACAATTCTTCAGTCATCCCCTCTCAATATTCACAGGAGAGCGCTAGCAGGTAACCGGTGGGAAGCTTGGCTCCATCTGGTCAGACGACTGATGGATGTGCAGCTGTCTCAAAGCCCAGACCGGTTGTGTTGGAAGCTGACTAGGAATGGAGAGTTTTCGGTCAAATCGATGTATCTAGATGTCATCAACTCTAGTGCTATTTCTAGTTCGAAGTATGTTTGGATGGTCAAAGTGCCTTTGAGAATCAAAGTGTGTATGTGATTCGTGCATAAACAAGTGATTCTGACTAAAGACAATTTGGCAAAACGTAACTGGACTGGATCCTCACGATGTTCGTTTTGTGATCGGAGCGAAACCATTAAACACCTCTTTCTCGATTGCCCGATGGCAAAAAATTTATGGCGGACGATTCAAATTGCCTTTAACATTTCACCACCGAATTCCATTAACACCTTATTTGGGCAGTGGCTAGACGCGATAGATTCCGCATTAGCGAGACACATTCGTGTTGGAGTATGTGCTTTGCTATGGGCAGTTTGGAATTACATAAATGATTTGGTTTTTAACAGAACAACAAATATTCATTTTTTGCAGGTTATCTTTCGAGCCACTGCATTGATCCGTATGTGGTCGCTACTCACTCCGACGGAGGCCAGGGAGCGTTTGGTTACTGGGTCTATCCGATGGGAGACGGTAGCACGGGCTATTTTCAACCGGTTTGGATGGCGGTCATGTAATAGGATAGGCAATTAGTTTTACTATCTTGCTTTTGCCTGCCGGTTGTGGCTGTTGGCTATTTTATGTTTTCCTTACTCCTGGAGAGCCTTTTTGTCACAGACTACATGACCTTGTTTGAACGTATTTTTCTTTAATAAAGATGGCCGTATGCATCACTTTGATGCAGAGGTCGGGATACCCCCTTTTCGAAAAAAAATAGGTGTGAAATCTCAATGCAGTTTAACTAGGCAGCAGGGGACTCCATTAGCGAGGTTGATCTAGGGCTATAAAAACTTCTTCGTAACTCCATTAGCGAGGTTGTTGCTGTTGTGACTTGCATAGGCAAGCACATATCTGAAGAAAGTGACAGTCTAGGAGTGTACAGACGAAGTGGAGCTGCAAGAGAACAAGTAGCTCACTGTGCGGAGGCAGTGCTGGCTTTTCTCTCTTTCTTGCCTTTTGCAGCGTCTGTCTGCGTCCGAAAAGCTGGAGGTTTTTGTTGTCGCGCTGCATGTGCTACTGCTGCCTACCGTGGAGGGCCATAGCTAGCTTGGAGCCCTGCCCTGGAGTGCATGATAAGTCTGGTAAAACAGTTGCAAACAGAAGCAGGTGCGATGGCTGTCGGGATAGGGATAGATTCTACTCCTAGTAGGCAGGTAGGTGTTTATATGGTGAACCAGTAGTAATCTCGTGGTAGATTGCCGTTAAGAGATCAAGGGCTGAAACAGAATGGCCGGTGTCCTCTGTGTGAGGTGGATGAGGACATGCTATGGGTTCACGAGATGATGTAACTCGAAATGAAATAGTTGCAGAAGAACAGAGCGCATTGCATTTTCAATTGCAGTGTAGATGAAATAAATAAAGAATGTCAATTGCGGTGTCGATGGAGTAGATAAAAATGTCTACTGCGGTGTTCAATTCAGTGTCAATTGCAGTGTATCCAGGATAATTGAATTATTCAGAGCTACATTATCTGTGGCAAAGTATATAAGTATCTGAATTATTCAGTGGTCCACGTTCTGTATCCAGGAAATGCACAAGTGCAGTGACCATGGATCACACGATAATCAATTGCAGTGCCAATTCAGTGTCAATTGAAGTGTTAGTTGGATAAATAAAAAATTCAGTACTCACAGATAATGAACAATGCAGTAAAAACATGAGAGAGTACCTGGATGAACATGGGGGAGTAGTTGGATGAACAGGAGGTGCACAAGGTAGTAGTACAGTATCACAATCGGACCCGAACTAGATCATGGGCCAGATAAATTGTAAACTTCTCTGAATCCTGTTTTTCAAACTGTCTAATTCAGTCTGAACTTTTAAACATATTGTCTAGGAGTAACAAAGAGTATTCAAATGGTCTGAATTGGATTGCATATTTAGCTATTTGGAATAACACTTAACTGAATTTGCAACAGTATTCAATTTAATTCAGTTCAGATTTCCTTTGTTGTGTTATGTCTTGGTGTTTTGACAAAATTTATAACACTTAACTGTCATATTTGGAGTATAGAACTACTGTGTTGTTATAAAATATAAATTGAGAAATACTCTAGCTACAGTAGTTTTAGTGATCAAAAGTGCAAGTTCTCTCTAGTCCAGGCACCCTGGAGTACGGTTGAGGAGGGGAACAAGGACGGGGAGCTTCGGTGACGCCCGGGGAATCTCCGGCGACACCCGCGAAAGCTGCACGGGGAGCCGAGCAGGGGCTCCGACGGGGAGACAAGAGCAGGGGCCTCCGACGGGGCAGACGAGCTAGGGGAGCGCATCGTTTGTCGGGAATTTGCTGAGGGGGGTTTCACACAATGCCCACAATGACAAGCTTTACCGGACGGAGGGAGTAGTAATTATTTTTGAGGGACTAGTAAGCTCTCTAGATTTGGAGTCTCCTTGTGCATTGGGGACTATAGGCCTTGCCGGTAAGGGTTTGTGTTGCCGGGCCATCTAATTTTTCTATTTCGAGTAGGTATTGCCTGGTTTGTTTTCCTTCTCACTTTCTTTGTTTTTGACCGTTTTAATAGTTTTTTCCCCTGTTTTTCTTTTCATCTTTGTTTTTCCATTTTTTTCCTTCTTCTTTTTTCACATGCTAGCTCATGAACATTCATTAAAGTTTTGAGCATTTAGAGAGACTATGATTTTTTATAGAATCCATGAATTGTTTTTCGAATTCCTTCACATTAAAAATATCTTGAATATTTTTCAGTTCACGAACTTATGTAAAGTTTGTGAACATTTTCTTAATTTAGGAATCTTTCTCAAATTCCTGACCTTTTTTTGAAATCGATGAATATTTTTTGAATTAGCGAACATTTTTAAAATTTATGTTTCTGTAATTCACAATATTTTTAAAATATGTGAACTTCTTGAAATAAAAATTATATGATAATCGGTTTTTCTGAGTAGGAGAGGAGCGAACAAAAATAAAAGCTAAATGATGGAGCAGAGCATGGAGCCAATGTGGGTTGAGCGAGCGGGGGCTTCATAGGCCGGCCCATGTGAGTGTTACACCAATTTCACAGTTTCAACATGGAATGGGAGCTCACACAACTATCACCGACTGACACTAAGGCCGGAACGTGCAAGAACCTCACAACCACGCACCTAACAACTTCGATCTCCTCTCAGAACAAATATCATCTCCAACGACAACCCAACAAGATATACGAATGAAAAAGAGAACTCTGCTAAAACATAATTAAAATTCAAGCCACGGTAGATAAAACCAAAATGAAACTACTGACCACAATAATTTACTAGAGAAAAAAAGTTAATCTTATGAGTTAAGAATGGCACGGACGGAGCACGCATAACCTCTATATGCATATTTGCTTGTGTGTAATAGACAGAATGCACTGTGACACTTAAATGTTCATAATTTAGATTGCCTTCTCATCGATTAAGTAGACTAGCGCTCCAACCGGGACTAATGCTCAAATTAGTCCCGGTTCGTAACGCGACCGAGACTATTGCTCCGATCCTGCTAGAACGAAAGCCATGTTTTCTAGTAGTGCTAGTTGATCCAATCGTACTCCTGGAACTGGCAAAAGCAAAATCTACCAAAAAATGGAGAATGCTTCTGTAATCCCCTTTAAAAAGGAGCCCAATCTCAAAGCAAGTTTAAAATGGTAGTATTTCCCTGCGAGTGCATGCCTCGATACTTTATGTCACAAGCATCTGCCAATAACAAAAGTAAAGGTGTATAGATCATAATGGGGAGTACTATACTACAATATTATCTTGTCAACAGAACCTCCGATTGATCCCTCAATTGCCAACAATTCACCAGACACGAGAGCAGATTTTAAACAAAGAAAAGAAAGAAACATGTGATTGTAACATAAAAGCTACAAAAAAACAAAGCAATTAAATAATGAATTACGATAGATATTGCTCCGTCAATGTCGTTATGGTTGTCTTGTCATGCAGGCCCTGCTGCGGGAGCTCCATGTCATGTGCGGGCAGCTAAGAGAGGGGCCATGGTCAGGCCTTTTTCTCGTGACTCTTGGCCTCCCTAGGGTGTTCCGTGTGGTAGTATTTCCGTGCCAATGCATGCGTCAATACTCTACTACCTCCTTTCCGGTTTATAAGGCTTGCGCATATCCCTAGGTCTATAATTTGATCAACATAAAATGAGTTGTATAGTCTAAAAATTACACCATTAGAAAGTAGAAGATCTGAAGTTTCTAATGATATATTTTTTGTGACAGATAACTTGTATTACCATGGTTTATTTTTCAACCTAGATATACGTGCAAGCCTTATAAACCGAAAAGGAGGTAGTATGTCTCAAGCATCTGCCAGTAATTATAGATCATAATGGGGAGTACTATACTACTATATGGTCTTGTCAACAGAACCTCCGATTGATCCCTCAATTGCCAACAATTCACCAGACATGAGAGCAAATTTTAAACAAAGAAAGGAAAGAAACATATGATTGTAACATAAAAGCTACAAAAAGAACAAAATGATTAAAGAATGAATTACGATAGATATTGCTCCGTCAATGTCGTCATGGTTGTCTTATCGTGCAGGCCCTGCTGGAGGACCTCCATGTCATGTGCGGGCAGCTAAGGGAGGGGTCATGGTCGGGCCTTTTTCTCGTGACTCTTGGCCTCCCTAGGGTGTTCCATCCTCTCAATGTTCTGCACTTGTGTATCCTCCTACAACAGTGTTGCCTTATGGATATGATGTTGTGAAAGAGTGGAGAAGGATGGGCAACATATGTGTGATCGTAGGAAGGTGTAATGGCAGCCATTAAAGGGAAGAATAGGAAATTGGTTATAGGATAGTCACTAAAAAGGCAAATAGTAGTACATTGATAGTAGCTCTATCCTTTGGTTATAGTTGACAGATAGAGAAGGATTGAGCATGTTGCTATTTGGGGGTGACATGAAATTTCAAAGAAATTCAATAGTACTAGATTTAGCATCTAGACAGACATGGTTTCTATAGGCAACTGATATTACGAATCAGTAACAATATTAAAGCGGGAATGATACGTCCATTTTGCATCATGGTTATAAGTTGATATTTATTGCATTATGGGTTGGTCATACATGTTTTGTCACAATACTTATGCCTTTTCTCTCGTATTTCACAAGGTTTACATGAAGAGGGAGAATGCCGGCAGCTGGAATTCTGGGCTGGAAAAGGAGCAAACTCTGGAAACCTATTCTGCACAACTCCAAAAGCTCTGAAACTCCATAGAACGTCGTTTCAGAAAATATAAAAAATATCTGGTGAAAGAAACCCACGAGAGGGGCCACCGGCTGGCCTCGAGGGTGGGGGCGCGTCCCCCTTCCCAGGGCGCGCCCCCCTGCCTCGAGCGCCAGCCGGCAGGCCCCCTGAGCCCATCTTCTCCTATATGAAGTGTTTTGACCTGGAAAAAATCATAAGGAGGTTTTCGGGACCAGACGCCGCCGTCTCGAGGCAGAACCGAGGCGGAAACCAACCTAGGGCTCCGGCAGAACTGTTCTGCCGGGGATACTTCCCTCCGGGAGGGGGAAATCGTCACCGCCATCATCACCAACAACTCTCCCATCTTGGGGAGGGCTATCTTCATCAACATATTCACCAGCACCATCTCCTCTCAAACCCTAGTTCATCTCTTGTATCCAATCTTTGTACCCAAACCTCAGATTGGTACATGTGGGTTGCTAGTAGTGTTGATTACTCCTTGTAGTTGATGCTAGTTGGTTTATTTGGTGGAAGATCATATGTTCAGATCCATTATGCATATTAATACCCCTCTGACCATGAACAATATTATGTCTTGTGAGTAGTTACTTTTGTTCCTGAGGACATGGGAGAAGTCTTGCTATTAGTAGTCATGTGAGTTTGGTCTTCGTTCGATATTTTGATGAGATGTATGTTGTCTCTCCTCTAGTGGTGTCATGTGAACATCGACTACATGAAACTTCACCATTATTTGGGCCTAGAGGAAGGCATTGGGAAGTCATAAGTAGATGATGGGTTGCTAGAGTGACAGAAGCATAAACCCTAATTTATACGTTGCTTCGTAAGGGGCTGATTTGGATCCATATGTTTCAGGCTATGGTTAGGTTTACCTTAATACTTCTTTTGTAGTTCCGGATGCTTGCATTAGAGGTTAATCATAAGTGGGAGGCTTGTCCAAGTAAGGGCAGCACCCAAGCACCGGTCCATCCACATACAAAATTATCAAAGTACCGAACGCGAATCAGATGATCGTGATGAAAACTAGCTTGACGATAATTCCCATGTGTCCTCGGGAGCCCTTTCCTTTATATAAGAGTTTGTCCAGGCTTATCCTTTGCTACAAAAAGGATTGGGCCACCTTGCTGCACCTTATTTACTTTTACCCTTTGTCACTTGTTACCAGTTACCTTATCACAAAACTATCTGTTACTTATAATTTCAGTGCTTGCAGAAAATACCTTACTGAAAACTGCCTATCATTTACTTCTGCTCCTCGTTGGGTTCGACACTCTTACTTATCGAAAGGACTACGATAGATCCCCTACACTTGTGGGTCATCAAGACTCTTTTCTGGCGCCGTTGCCGGGGAGTGAAGCGCCTTTGGTAAGTGGAATTTGGTAAGGAAAATTTTATATAGTGTGCTGAAATTTTTTGTCACTTGTTACTATGGCTCAAAATCCTTTGAGGGGCTTGTTCGGGGTATCTTCACCCCGAGCAGAAGAGCAAAGAGTTTCTCCTCAACCTACTGCACCTATTGAAAATGTTTGCTTTGAGATTCCTTCGGGTATGATACAGAAACTGCTTGAAAATCCTTTTACAAGAGACGGAACACTGCATCCTGACTTACACCTAATCTATGTGGATGAAGTTTGTGGATTGTTTAAGCTTGCAGATATGCCCGAGGATGTTATCAAGAAGAAGGTATTCCCTTTATCTTTGAAGGGAGATGCATTGACATGGTTTATGCTATGCGATTGTATGGGATCATGGAACTATAATCATCTGAAGTTGGAATTTCATCAGAAGTTCTACCCTATGCACCAGGTTCATCGTGATCGTAATTATATTTATAATTTCTAGCCTCGTGAATGAGAAAGCATCGCTCAAGCTTGGGGGAGGCTTAAGTCAATGTTATATTCATGCCCCAATCATGAGCTCTCATGAGAAATGATCATTCAAAAATTTTATGCTCGGCTTTCTCATAATAATCGCTCCATGCTCGATACTTCTTGTTCTGGCTCTTATATGATGAAGACTATTGACTTCAAATGGGATTTATTGAAAAGAATTAAACGCAACTCTGAAGATTGGGATCTCGACGAAGGTAAGGAGTCAGGTATGACCCCTAAGTTTGATTGTGTTAAAGCTTTTATGGATACCGATGTTTTCCGTGAGTTTAGCACTAAATATGGACTTGACTCTGAGATAGTAGCTTCTTTCTGTGAATCTTTTGCTACTCATGTTGATCTCCCTAAGGAGAAGTGGTTTAAATACCATCCCCCTATTGAAGTAAAAGTAGTTGAACCTATTAAAGTTGAAGAAAAGACTATCACTTATAATGTTGATCCTGTTATACCTACCGCTTATATTGAGAAGACACCTTTCCCTGTTAGGATAAAGGATCATGCTCAAGCTTCAACTGTAGTTCGAAAAAGTAATACTAGAACACCCACACCCTCTGAGCAAACTAAAGTTGATCCTAGTGTTGCTATGGTTAAAGATCTCTTGGTAGAAGATTTAGATGGACATGTTATTTACCTCCAAGAAGAGTCTGCTAGAATAGCCAAACCCAATGCTAGGAATAAACATAAACATGTTGTAGGCTTGCCTGTTATCTCTGTTAAGATAGGAGATCATTGCAATCATGGTTTATGCGAAGTAGGTGCTATTGCGAGTATTATCCCTCTTGATTTGTATAACGAAATTATGCACGATATTGCACCTGTTGAGTTAGAAGGGATCGATGTTACTATTAAGCTTGCTAATAGAGATACTATTTCACTAGTTGGGATTGTTAGAGATATTGAAGTCTTGTGTGGGAAGGTTAAATACCTTGCTGATTTTATGGTTCTTAGTTCCCCACAAGATGCATTATGTCCCATTATATTTGGTAGACCCTTCTTGAATACCGTTAATGCCAAGATAGACTGCGTGAAAAATATTGTTACCGTTGGGTTAGGGGATACGTCTCATGATTTTAACTTTGATAAATTCCGTAGACAACCCCTTGAAAAGGCACCACCCAGTAAAGATGAAATTATTGGTCTTGCTTCTATTGCCGTGGCACCTAATGATCCTTTAGAACAATACTTGCTAGACCACGAAAATGATATGCATATGAATGAAAGAAGGGAAATAGATGAAATATTCTTTAATCAGGGACCACTATTGAAAAACAACTTGCCTGTTGAAATCTTAGGGGATCCTCCTCCACCCAAGGGTGATCCCGTGTTTGAACTTAAACCTTTGCCTGAGAATCTTAAGTATGTTTATCTTGATGAAAAGAAGATATATCCTGTTATTATTAGTGCTAACCTTTCAGAGCAGGAAGAAGAAAGATTATTGAAAACTTTGAAGAAGCACCGAGCTGCTATTGGATATGCTCTGGATGATCTTAAGGGCATTAGTCCCACTATATGCCAACACAAGATAAAATTGGAAGAAAATGTTAAACCAGTTATTGATCATTAGCGACGGTTAAATCCTAAGATGAAAGAAGTGGTAAGGAAGGAAATACTAAAGCTTCTAGAGGCAGGTATTATCTATCCAGTTGCTGATAGCCAGTGGGTAAGTCTTGTCCATTGTGTTCCTAAGAAAGGAGGTATGACTATTGTCCCTAATGATAAAGATGAATTGATCCCACAAAGAATAGTTACAGGTTATAGGATGGTAATTGATTTCCGTAAGTTAAATAAAGCTACTAAGAAAGATCATTACCCCTTGCCATTTATTGATCAAATGCTAGAAAGGTTATCCAAACATACTCATTTCTGCTTTCTAGATGGTTATTCTGGTTTCTCTCAAATACATGTGTCAAAAGGGGATCAAGAAAAGACCACCTTTACTTGTCCTTTCGGTACCTTTGCTTATAGACGTATACCTTTTGGTTTATGTAATGCACCTGCTACCTTTCAAAGATGCATGATGGCTATATTCTTTGATTTTTGTGAAAAGATTGTTGAGGTTTCCACGGATGATTTCTCCGTTTACGGAACTTCTTTTGATGATTGCTTAAGCAACCTTGATCGAGTTTTGCAGAGATGTGAAGACACTAACCTTGTCTTGAATTGAGAGAAGTGCCACTTTATGGTTAATGAAGGCATTGTCTTGGGACATAAAATTTCTGAAAGAGGTATTGAAGTTGACAAAGCTAAAGTTGATGCTATTGAAAAGATGCCATGCCCTAAGGATATCAAAGGTATACGAAGTTTCCTTGGTCATGCCGGGTTTTATAGGAGGTTCATTATAGACTTCTCCAAAATCTCCAGGCCTCTGACTAATCTCTTACAAAAAGATATTCCTTTTGTCTTTGATGATAATTATCTAGAAGCATTTGAAATACTTAAGAAAACATTGATCTCTGCACCTATTGTCGAGCCTCCTGACTGGAATTTACCCTTTGAGATTATGTGCGATGCTAGTGACTATGATGTAGGAGCTGTTCTAGGGCAAAGAGTTGATAAGAAATTGAATGTTATCCAGTATGCTAGTAAAACTCTAGATAGTGCCCAAAGAAATTATGCTACCACTGAGAAAGAATTTTTAGCAGTTGTGTTTGCTTGTGATAAGTGTAGACCCTATATCGTTGATTCTAAAGTAACTATTCACACTGATCATGCTGCTATCAAATACCTTATGGAAAATAAAGATGCTAAACCTAGACTTATTAGATGGGTTCTCCTGCTGCAAGAATTTGACTTGCATATTATTGATAAAAAGGGAGCTGAGAACCCCGTAGCAGATAACTTGTCTAGGTTAGAAAATGTACTTGATGACCCACAACCTATTGATGATAGCTTCCCTGACGAACCCCGTAGCAGATAACTTGTCTAGGTTAGAAAATGTACTTGCATATTATTGATAGAAAGGGAGTTGATACGTCCATTTTGCATCATGCTTATAAGTTGATATTTATTGCATTATGGGTTGTTCTTACATGTTTTGTCACAATACTTATGCCTTTTCTCTCTTAGTTTACAAGGTTTATGAAGAGGGAGAATGCCGACATCTGGAACTCTGGACTGGAAACATAGCAAACTCTGGAAACCTATTCTGCACAACTCCAAAAGCTCTGAAACTCCACAGAACATCGTTTTGGAAAATATAAAAAATATCTGGCGAACAAAAACCCACGAGAGGGGCCACCGGCTGGCCTCGAGGGTGGGGGCGTGCTCCCCTTCCCAGGGCGCCCCCTGCCTCGAGGGCCAGCCGGCAGGCCCCCTGAGCCCATCTTCTCCTATATGAAGTGTTTTGACCTGGAAAAAAATCATAAGGAGGCTTTCGGGACCAGACGCCGCCGTCTCGAGGCGGAACCGAGGCGGAAACCAATCTAGGGCTCCGTGAGAGCTGTTCTGCCGGGGATACTTCCCTCCGGGAGGGGGAAATCGTCACCGCCGTCATCACCAACAACTCTCCCATCTTGGGGGGGGGGGGCTATCTTCATCAACATCTTCACCAGCACCATCTCCTCTCAAACCCTAGTTCACCTCTTGTATCCAATCTTTGTACCCAAACCTCAGATTGGTACCTGTGGGTTGCTAGTAGTGTTGATTACTCCTTGTAGTTGATGCTAGTTGGTTTATTTGGTGTAAGATCATATGTTCAGATCCATTATGCATATTAATAACCCTCTCATCATGAACAATATTATGTCCTGTGAGTAGTTACTTTTGTTCCTGAGGACATGGGAGAAGTCTTGCTATTAGTAGTCATGTGAGTTTGGTCTTCGTTCGATATTTTGATGAGATGTATGTTGTCTCTCCTCTAGTGGTGTCATGTGAACGTCGACTACATGACACTTCACCATTATTTGGGCCTAGAGGAAGGCATTGGGAAGTAATAAGTAGATGATGGGTTGCTAGAGTGACAGAAGCTTAAACCCTAGTTTATGCGTTGCTTCGTAAGGGGCTGATTTGGATCCATATGTTTCAGGCTATGGCTAGGTTTACCTTAATACTTCTTTTGTAGTTGCGGATGCTTGCATTAGAGGTTAATCATAAGTGGGAGGCTTGTCCAAGTAAGGGCAGCACCCAAGCACCGGTCCACCCACATACCAAATTATCAAAGTACCGAACGCGAATCAGATGATCGTGATGAAAACTAGCTTGACGATAATTCCCATGTGTCCTTAGGAGCGCTTTCCTTTATATAAGAGTTTGTCCAGGCTTGTCCTTTGCTACAAAATGGATTGGGCCACCTTGCTGCACCTTATTTACTTTTACCCTTTGTCACTTGTTACCAGTTACCTTATCACAAAACTATTTGTTACCTATAATTTCAGTGCTTGTAGAAAATACCTTACTAAAAACTGCCTATCATTTCCTTCTACTCCTCGTTGGGTTCGACACTCTTACTTATCGAAAGGACTACGATAGATCCCCTACACTTATGGGTCATCAGGGAACAATTTGGTTTTTCCTATTTTTTGACATTTTTGCTGGGTATTTACCGCTTAAGGCCCACCGCAATATCTCGAGTTGGGCCTTGCCACCGCGAGTCGCTTGATCCTTCCATAGAAAGAGAGAAGGAAGAGGTGAAGTCTGCACTCTTTCAAATGTTTCCTACAAAGACCCCAGGGCCCGATGACTTTCCCGCTCACTTTTTTCAGCGACACTGGGAGTTGTGTGGTGATGAGGTGTGGGACCCCGACTCATAAGTCATGATCACCGATGCATGTGTACAGTGATCCCAGATATCAATGCTCCAGTGAACACACATAAGCTGAATAATAAGAGTCTTACATCCTGTAGCGACCACGATCCGAATGGACCGAAGTCTCTGTGTTCTGTGTCATCCCTGGATCGGTATGCTGAAACACACAGTACTCGAGGATTTATAACAGAGGTAAATCACATGTATTAAGTAATGTAAATACTATTACCTCAATCGATCATAGCGGAAGCAACAAAGGTTGTGGATTCCCATCAACACCAACGACAAAGTTGAGTGTAGAATTCGTAACCCTAACGTATCACTTACTCGTCGTAAGATAATCCTGCAACATGAGACGTTGCAGCCACAAAGGGTTAGTACATTGAATGTACTGGCAAATTCACACTGTAATGACAATGATGAACAAAGCCTACAACTACAAGCATATTTGGCTGGTGGAGGCTGTAAGGTTAAAGTTTTTGCGTAAAGCCAATTTTTCCCTACTACAAAGGAATATATTTTAATTAACTATCATGGTGGTTGAAACATCATTGAGAAGATAAACATCCTCTCAACCCCAATTAATAATCATCATTAAAAACCCAACAATAATAATTAAAGTAACATGATGAGATTCACATGATAATCCAAGTACTAGATACTCAAGACGTCCATAACCGAGGACACGGCTAATCATGATCAGTTTGTACACTCTATAGAGGTTTGTGCACTTTTCCCACAAGACTCGATCGCGTCCGTTTGGTTTCTCTCACTACATGGTGTTTGAGAGACGGATGACCGAGACACAGTCTTTCCGAAGAGGTCCCCTTAACCAGATAGATAGGCCGGTACACCTACAAACTCTCTACATCTGCTAGCCCATCATGGAAAGGTTTCCCACAACTTACTCAACTATGCCAGAGCCCATATTGGCATGTGGCTGCACACGGAAGTTTCTAGTATGAATAATCTCATGATCCCTTTGAGCCTGGGTGGCTATCCAAAAGAAAAACAGGCAATCGCTGGAATACCCAGGTGCCTCAATCCACCCAGATGTGTGTTAAAGTTGCCACCTTAAGTTGAACCATTAATTCACAAACTCACATCTGTCATGGATTTCACTCAAACCCAAACCACGTCTACGAGCATAGCATGTCCTAACAGCAAACGTAGAGTAACTCCCAAAGGTTTGAATGTAATGTAGGTAATAGGTACTACCGCAATCTACTTCCCAGTCCCACAAGTTAATTGATCCTACTCATGCAATGTGTGAGGGTTGGACTAATGCAATAAAAACTGGGTAATTGGAAAGTATGATCAAAGTGTTACTTGCCAGCAATGTTGATGAAGATGATTCGCACTCAAAACTCTTGATAGATCTACTCGTCACACTCCGGTCAATCTATCGTAAGCAAGCAATAGTAACCACACATAAGCAATCACTCAGAAAGATCAGACAGAGCGAATAAACACTTCGGAAAACTTCGAAAACACACGAATGACTCTTGAAACACAAAACAATTTCCAACAGAACCAAAATTATGTGAATTTGGCCTTATCGGAAAGTTTAGGTCAAGAGCTTCGATTTGCAAAAAGAATCAACTCAAACGGAGTTACGAAACTCAAGTTATGATCAAACGAAGTTTGAATCTAAAACTAGTTGAATTCAAATTTTAAAACTTTCAAAAACATGTTTAAGTTGTATTACTGGATAGAGGGCTTCGTAATGAAGACGTGGGCGTTGGTTTCATTGGATTTGGATTAACTAGTAAAAAGTTATGGCCTAATGAAGTTTAGGGGCTAAACTAAAAAACTTTTATTTACAGCTAAGTCCGTGGCAGAAAACTAAAAGAAAAAGAAAAGAACTAAAGAACAAACGTTCACTATTAAAACCTAACCAGTGAACGTTCATTGGATAGACCTAAGAAAAAAAAAACTAAATCGGGTTTATAAAATAAAACCGATCTAGGGTTTTTAACAGAAAACCTAAAGAGGAGAACCGGGCGGTTTTGCGGTTTTACCGGCTCGCGGAAAGAAGCCGGCGGGTCGGGCAGATCGGATCCGACCGGCGTTGAGCTTCGGCCGGCGGCGAAGGCGGCAGCTTCGTCGGCAAGCGACGGCTGCGGAAGCAGCGCGGCTGCGGGCGGCTGCGCGAGGGCAGAGGCGTGCGGCGGCGCGGCGTGGTGGAGCGGTGGGAGGTGGCGAGGTAGCAGCAGCAAGGAGCTGCGGCGGCGGTGAACAAAAGCGGCGGCGGCGCGAGGCGAGGGGAGGAGAAAACGGGGCGGCGGCGGCTTTTATGGAGGGAAGGGGGCTCAGTTTGCGTGGGGGAGGGGGCACGACAAAGTGTCCGGGGCGGACACGCGCGGCGGCGGCGGTGCCGTGGTGGCGACGGCCTCTGGCCGGAGGTCGAGGGCGACGGGGCGAGCTGGGCTTGGCCTGGCGGGAGCTGGGCCGGCCTAGTACGGCGGAGACTATTTTTTTTAAACATTTTTTTAACAGACAAGAAAACGAATAAAAGCAAAATAAATAAAAATATCCTATAGGCATATAATATATCAAAATTTGCAGAAAAAATAAGCCCTACAACATGAACATTTTACTACTGTCAAATAAAATGCCCACAAATTCTAATAAATCAAAAGGTCCTACTGTTATAATAAAAACCAGTAAAAATCATTCTTAAAATACCAAAAGGAAGTCAAATTTATCTCTCTCCAATTTTCTGTTGTAGGGAATCATGTTACCCTATTTTCCATGAAATTTATTTTTGGAGAAAAATAATTTGAATAAAATCCAAATAACTCAATATTTGAAATTGAGTTCCAGAAAATTTCAGAAAACTTCCAACTCATATTTCCTATAATTTGAAGAAGTCATTTTATCTTCTTTCTAGAAAATCATTGAGTTGCTTAAAGTTTCTGAATTGAAAATATCTCGAGATTGAATTTCAAAAATCCTTTCAAACCCTTTATCATTTAAATTAAATGGAAGAAGTCATATTATCTTCACTCTAGGGTTTTGTGTTGAAAAAAATTTGAATTCCCTCAGAGATCAAAAGCAAAGTGAAAGTTTTGGGAAAGTCATTTTATTCCCTCTCATTTAACTTTCAAAAGTTTCAAATTTCACTCAATTTCACTCAGCACATCAAACAACAATCAAATCTATCTATTTATCATAACATTCCAAAATTTAGAATTTTGGGATGTTACACATCCATACATACCGTCATACACAAGTAGGACAATTATGGTCAAGTCTTGAGTATAGCATTGAAGCGGTAATCTTCAATGACAACTTGGACCCATGCCATCTACCTTAACCCTACAGGCATTCTGACTGGGAAGCGTCCTAGCTCGCAGGTTTGTCACCATGGTACTCTTCATTATATCATGCTCTTTCATGCCTGGCCAATAAAATAACCAGTGGCAAGCCAATGAGTACTTTGAATGTACTCGCGAGCAACTCAAGAGTGATAACAAAATAATTATGCAAGGCTCTACTGTTAAATTGACATTTTTGCGGAAAGCTGGTTTTTCTCATGCAAGAATGATCAACATTTATCAAGAATATGAATGCGTCTGCAACAAGTATCAAGAGGTTACAGACATCAACATCTAGAAAGAGTTATGAACAACTCATGCTCAAGCTCATCGTCACTTCCTCACAAATCATATCACCAATATTACCAAACCGTGTTGTTTGTCAGAAACATATGGACATAGTCTAAGCGGTGATAACCCACAAGTGTAGGGGATCACAACTGTTTTCGAGGGTAAAGTATTCAACCCAAATATATTGATTCGACACAAGGGGAGGCAAAGAATACTCTTAAGTATTAGCAGTTGAGTTGTTAATTCAACCACACCTGGAAACTTAGTATCTGCAGCAAGGTAGTATGGAAATAGTGGTAACAGCAATAAAAGCAATGATAGTGTTTTTGTAGTTTTGGTAATAGCACCAGCGGAAAAGTAAATAAGCAACAAGCAATATGTGAAAAGCTCGTATGCATTGGATCGGTGATGGGAAATTATGTCAGATGCGATTCATCATGTAGAAGTTATAACCTAGGGTGACACAGAACTAGCTCCAGTTCATCAATGTAATGTATGCATATATTTCGAATATAGTCATACGTGCTTATGGAAAAGAACTTGCATGACACCTTTTCTCCTACCCTCCCGTGGCAGCGGGGTCCTAGTGGAAACTAAGGGATATTAAGGCCTCCTTTTAATAGAGTACCGGACCAAAGCATTAACACATAGTGAATACATGAACTCCTCAAACTACGATCATCATCGGGAGTGGTCCCGATTATTGTCACTTCGGGGTTGCCGGATCATAACACATAGTAGGTGACTATTGACTTGCAAGATAGGATCAAGAACACACATATATTCATGAAAACATAATAGGTTCAGATCTGAAATCATGGCACTCGGGCCCTAGTGACAAGCATTAAGCATGGCAAAGTCATAGAAACATCAATCTTAGAACATAGTGGATACTAGGGATCAAACCCTAACAAAACTAACTCGATTACATGGTAAATCTCATCCAACCCAGCACCGTCCAGCAAGCCTACGATGGGATAACTCACGCACGGCGGTGAGTATCATGGAATTGGTGATGGAGGAAGGTTGATGATGACGATGGCGACGATCTCCACTCTCCGGAGCCCCGAACGGACTCCAGATCAGCCCTCCCGAGAGAGATCAGGGCTTGGCGGTGGCTCCGTATCGTAAAACGTGATAATTCTTCCTCTTTGATTTTTTTTCTCCCCGTAAGTGAATATATGAAGTCTGGGGGTACATTGGTGGAGCAACAGGGGGGCCCACGAGGTAGGGGGGCGCAGCCCCTACCCTCGTGGACAGGGTGTGGGCCACTGGTCTGGATCTTTCCACGGATATTTTTTATATTCCAAAATAATTCTCCATGGATTTTCAGGTCATTCTGAGAACTTTTTATTTTTGCACAAAAACAACACCATGGCAATTCTGCTGAAAACAACGTCAGTCCGGGTTAGTTCCAGTCAAATCATGCAAGTTAGAGTCCAAAACAAGGGAAAAGTGTTTGGAAAAGTAGATACGTTGGAGACGTATCAAGCGGCACCACCCAACTATATTTGACCGTGGACACAGCTATTCAAATAGTTTGACACTCTGTAGGTTGCACACTTTACCCACAAGATCCGGGAAGCTTTCGTGACATCCACGACCCGCGGTACCTCAAGTACCCGGGGTAATCACCCAATCACTACCTTTCCCTAGACGCCACTGTTGGAAATATGCCCTAGAGGCAATAATAAAAGTATTATTATTATATTTCAGTGTTCATGATAATTGTCTGTTATTCATGCTTGAATTGTATTGTACGGAAACAGCGATACATGTGTGAATATATAGACCACAATGAGTCCCTGGTAAGCCTCTAGTTACCAGCTCGTTAATCAACAGATGGTCATGGTTTCCTGACCATGGACATAGGATGTCAGTGATAACGGGATCACATAATTAGGAGAATGAGGTGATGGACAAGACCCAATCCCGAGCCTAGCACGAGATCGTTTAGTTCGTAATGCATAAGCTTTTCCGGTGTCAAGTATTTATTCCATAGACCATGAGGTTGTGCAACTCCCGGATGCCGTAGGAATACTTTGGGTGTGCCAAACGTCACAACGTAACTGGGTGGCTATAAAGGTACGCAACGGGTATCTCCGAAAGTGTTTGTTGAGTTGGTACGAACCGAGACTGGGATATTATCACTCCGTATGACGGAGAGGTACCTCTGGGCCCTCTCGGTAATACATCATCATAATGAGCTCAAGGTGACTAAGGAGTTAGTCACGGGATGATGGATTACGGAACGAGTAAAGAGACTTGCCATGACGAGATTGAACAAGGTATCGGGTATACCGACGATCGAATCTCGGGCAAGTACCGTACCGATGGACAAAGGGAATAACATACGGGATTGAGTGAATCCTTAACATAGTGGTTCATCCGATGAAGATCATCAAGGAACACGTGGGAACCAACATGGGTATCCAGATCCCGCTGCTGGTTATTGACCGGAGAGTCGTCTTGGTCATGTCTGCGTGTCTCCCGAACCCGTAGGGTCTACACACTTAAGGTTCGGTGACGCTAGGGTTGTAGAGATACATGCACGTGGAAACCCGAATGTTGTTCGGAGTCCCGGATGAGATCCCGGACGTAACGAGGAGTTCCGGAATGGTCCGGAGGTAAAGAATGATATATAGGAAGTCCAGTTTCGGCCATCGGGTGAACTCCGGGGGTCACCGGGAGTGTCCCGGGACCACCGAAGGGGTCCCGGGGTCCACCGGGTGGGGCCACCCATCCCGGTGGGGCCCCTAGGCCGCAAGGGGAAGGGGTCCAGCCCCTGGTGGGCTGGCGCACCCATATGGGCCCCCTCCATGCGCCTAGGGTTGAAACCCTAGGGGGAGGGGGCGCCCCTATGCCTTGGGGGGCAAGTTTCCCCCCCTTGGCCGCCCCCCTGGAGATCAGATCTCCCATGGCCAGCGCCCCCTGGCCCCTATATATAGTGGGGGGGAGAGGACAGATGCACCCCAAGCCTCTGGCGCCTCTACCCCTCCCGTCACACTTCCTACTCCTCCGCAGGGCGCCGGCGAAGCCCTGCAGGTTTTCCTGTGGCATCCACCACCACGCCGTCGTGCTGCTGGATCTCCGACAACCTCTCCTCCGCCCTTGCTGGATCAAGAAGGAGGAGACATTGCTGTACCGTACGTGTGTTGAACGCGGAGGTGCCGTCCGTTCGGCGCTAGGATCATCAGTGACGAAGAACGAGAAGAGTACGACTACTTCATCCACGTTCCTTCGAACGCTTCCGCACGCGATCTACAAAAGGGTATGTAGATGCACTCCAATATGCTCATTGCTAGATGACTCCTTAGATTGATCTTGGTGAAGCGTAGGAATTTTTTTGAATTCTGCTACGTTCCCCAACAGTGGCATCTGAGCTAGGTCTTTGCGTAGCATCTTGCACGAGTAGAACACAAAGAAGTTGTGGGCGTTGAGTTTGCTCAATTTTCTTGCCGTTACTAGTCTAATCTTGATTCGGCGGTATTGTGGGATGAAGCGGCCCGGACCGACCTTACACGTACGCTTACGTGAGACTGGTTCCACCGACAGACATGCACTAGATGCATAAGGTGGCTGGCGGGTGTCTGTCTCTCCCACTTTAGTCGGATCGGATTCGATGAAAAGGGTCCTTATGAAGGGTAAATAGAAATTGACAAATCACGTTATGGTTTTGGCGTAGGTAAGAAACGTTCTTGCTAGAAAACCTATAAAAGCCACGTAAAAACTTGCAACAACAATTAGAGGTCGTCTAACTTGTTTTTGCAGCATGTGCTATGTGATATGGTATGGCCAAGAAGATGTGATGAATGATATATGTGATGTATGAGATTGATCATGTTCTTGTAATAGGGAATCACGACTTGCATGTCGATGAATTTGACAACCGGCAGGAGCCATAGGAGTTGTCTTAATTATTGTATGACCTGCGTGTCACTGAATAACGCCATGTAATTACTTTACTTTATTGCTAAACGTTAGCCATAGTAGTAGAAGTAATAGTTGGCGTGACGACTTGATGGCTTCTCGCCCCTCGTTGGTTACCCCAAGTGGAAGGTTTGAGATGCAGTGTAGCGGAAGTTTTCCCTTGGCAAAGATACCAAGGATCGATTTCCCGTGAGACTCCCAGTTTCAACAAGAAGGTGTTAACTGCTAACGGCGCCATATATTAGCAATCAACGTGGACCTGCACACAGATACAAATAACTTTGCTCCCAACGAGTACAGAGAGGTTGTCAATCCCTCCGGCCTTGTCGTTTACAAAGGATCAAACGCAAGTGGTAATAGTGATAGGTAATGCTGCAAATAGTAAGTAAAAGCGTAAAGTAAATAGCGGATGTGATCAATGATGGTAATATGGACCGGGGTCCCATGATGTTCACTAGTGATGTCTCTCTCCCAAAAGACGATAAAAAAGCTATGTGAGGTAAACGAATTACAGCTGGGCAATTGACGGAATTATGTGCGCAAACCAATGCTAACTATGTTGCAATAAAGGTAGAGGTTCAAAGCATGGGCGGTACGCCAAGGCAAGTAGACCGAAATCCATCTGCATCTACTACTAATCATCCACTTTGAGATATCTATCCAGAACATCTCGCTGGTATTAAGTTGCGAGTCCCACCCATAGTGTAAACTCAAAGCAACAGACAACTGCATTAAAAGAACTTTGCGTAAAGTAAACAATCCTTGCACCCGCGGGCACAAGCACCGTTGTTTTCCCCCTTGTGGCAACAGCACATCCCCTAGACTCATGTTTCTGTCACTCAAGCTAGTCATCGAGGGGCATGAACCCACAATCAAGCATAGCGTTCCCTCTTGGAGTCACTACCTACTACTTGGCCAAAGCAATAAATAACAACGAAGAACATGCAAGAATTACTTACGAACATAAATATAAAAGAGGTAGATCAAATATATTACTCAAACACAATCTGAACATAATCTCACAATCCATCGGATCCCAGCAAACTCAACATAGCAACAACATAAGGATTACATATGTGCCTCGATCATGTAGGGCAGCTCATGAGGACTAATTAGTGAAGCACAAGAACGGGAGGAGAACATCACATAGCTACTGGTCATGGACCCATGGTCCAAGGGAGACTACTCACAACTCATCCGGGAGGCGTCCATGGTGGTGGAGAGGCTCCCGGTGGTGATCCTCCCCTCCGGCAGGGTGCCGGGAAGAGTTCTCCTGGTACTCCCGATCTTGGAAGCGGCGGCGGTGGCGGAACAGAGATGAGATCGCGAATAAGGGTTCCCGTCTCGAGGGTTTCGGGACACGATATAAATATATGCCAAAGGGGGGCATCAGCGGAGGCCTGGGGGGCCCAGGCGCCCCCCCCCCCGGCGCGGCCAGGAGGGGGCCGCGCCACCAGGGCGCCTGGAGCCCTGGTGCCCCCCCTCCTGCTATACTTCGGGTGCCGGGAAGCTTCTGGAACGCTGATTTTTTATATAATTTTTCCGGGATTTTTCTGGCAGTTCTCGTAATGGGAAAACCTGAAATACAAAAACAGCAGAAAACAGAAACTGGCACTGGGGTGCACTGAGTTAATAGGTTAGTCCAAATATGATCAAAAGTGTATGGAAGTGTATAAATATCATAGCAATATCACCCAAAAGAGGCATGGAGCAAGCAGAAATTATAGATACGTTTTGGACGTATCAACATCCCCAAGCTTAATTCCTGCTCGTCCTCGAGTAGGTAAATGATAACAAGAATAATTTATGTGGTGACATGCTATTAACCATATAGGACTTTTCATAGTCATATGACAAAAGCTTACTGAGACAATGAATATGTAGTAATTAAGTTGCCTCATGAGAAAATCACAAAGAACTGAAAGTTTTACAACATGATACTGAAACATCAAATAGATTTGTAATGAGCATGGTGTGCAAATATGATAAAGTGATATCTCGCTTGCCCCCTTTAGTGAAGCAAAACATAAATGCAGGGGCACCTCCAAGGTTTAAGTGATGACTAGATACAATGATTTCAAAATAAACAATATCACAATCATGCAAAAGACAATGCACATTACACTCAGAATGACAATCATGCTCTTAGTAGTTGGTGCTTTTAAAAGAAGGTGGAGACTCTCGAACCGTGGCTTTTGTTGGCAAGGTTGAAAACCCGTGGTCGGAAACAAAGACAAAACATGTACCAGAGCTCTTGGTTGTAAAAACAGAGGTAATAATTATTATTTTTTGGATATGCATGTTTCGTCAACGAATGCTAGCAGAACCCTCAATCACTTCTTGAGATGGACAAGTTTCGAGGAACGGCTCCCGAATGAGGACGATCACATCCTCTTAATCTCCTTTGTTTATCACTGCCAAAGTTTTCTGATTTCTCATGAACAAAGCGTGAAGGAGGGTTTGTTTGTTATATTAATTTTGAGCCGGGCGCACTCTTTGCCAGTTCCTTCTCGTATTATGGGTTTGCACATTATACATGCAATCCCGGGGTGAAGCTTGTCCAACTTAAAAAGATCATGAATTAACTACTACTTCCTCATGAACTTAAAATAGAGGCACAAAATAGGAATGCATTTTTTTTGAATAATTTCGAGATGGTACATGAAAGTCTCTGTTAGGAATGGCAGGTAAATACCATGTAGGAAGGTATGGTGGACTCATATGGCATAACTGGTTTAAAAGAATTTGGATGCACAAGCAGTCAGTCCGCTTAGTACAGGTGGAGGTTAGCAAAAGACTGGGAGCGACCAACTAAGAGAGCAATGACGGTCATAATCATGCAGAGCGACAAAGCAACATCGAATCAGGCATGGAAGTTATATCGCTACTCAGAAACAAAAGATCGTCAAGGCTTGACAGACTTTCTTTACAGTCTTAAATATGCGTGAGCATACGCCAAGTCAATCAAAATAAATTCTTGAAGGAAGATATTACTAAACCATACCACATCATAGGCAAACAAATCATGTTGTTACTGCAATAACACATTGGGAACCCCCCAAGCTATTTGAGACTAACCATAAGAAAACATGAACTACTAAGCACCATTATGCACGTAGCATCTTTATCATAGACATATCAACCAATGCAACAGAAGCAAACTCTCTTAATAAGATAAGCATGATAACTAAAGAGAGTTCAAGCAACCAACTAAACAAAAGCTCTTTAAAAAGATAAGCATGAAAACTAAAAGCTAAACATGATAGTAGCTATTAAAAGACAAAGAACACACACAGCAAAAATAGACATGAAAATTCTATGTTATGTTCTAGGTAGAAGTGGAGCGTGTTTCTCTCCCACATAAAGAAAGCTGAGTTCTGACTCGTTATGAAAAGCTAAAGAAAACTAAAAAGGAAAACTAAAAGCAAGATGCTCCAAGCATAGCACATAACACATGAAGTGATAAAAATATAGTGGAACGAAAGACGAACTGATAATGTTGATGGAGAAGGGGATGGACGGGGGCATCCCCAAGCTTAGACGCTTGAGTCTCCTTGAATATTTCTTGGGGGTGCATGGGGGCATCCCCAAGCTTGAGCGCTTGACACTCCTGAATCTTTTTATCATCTTCCCTCGCACACTTGAAAACTCCCTTCATACATAACTCATCATAATCTGATTAGCGAGGTTAGTACCCATAATAAAATAATTGTTCCTTGCTGGAAATAAGGATATTCTTGAAGGTCTACTGTTTCTCAAGATTGCCAAAAGGTTTTTGCAAAGAAAAAGCAAGCTCAAGGTTTGCAAAATGAAGGAAAGGCAAAACAGGACAGAATCTGTGAAAAACAGAACAGCAGGTAGTAAATGATTTTTTCGGGGTACTTCTGCAACTCTAATAAAAAAACTCAAAACAGACGCACGAAAGACAATTGTATAGAGCACGATGTAGAAAAAATTCAGACCAAAAAGATGATCTGGTGATTTTATACGAATTTTTCTATCCAAGGACATAATCTGTTTCCTGGACAGCACGTCACAACTTTTGAACTTTCTTGCAATCAGAGGCTACACTTGGCACAAAGCTGAAAAGTAAAGATACAATGATGTTGCTACAGTAGTAACAATAATCAAGACCACTAAAACTGAAAGAACAAACTGAAAGCAAAGATAACAAGGGTTGTCTCCCTAGAGCTCTTTCTTTATAGCCATAAAGATAGGCTTAAGACTTTAATGATGCTCTCGTAGGAATAAGAGTTGAAGAACAAAAGAAAGCATCAAGAAGCAAATACCAAACACATTTAAGCCTAACATGCTTCCTATGCATAGGAATATTGCAATAGAATAATTCATTGAAGCACAAAGCAACTAGCATAGGAAGGCAAAACAAGCATAACTTCAAAATATTCACCATAAAGAGAGGAAACTTCTTATTATTAAGATATTTAGAACCATGTCTCCCTCCCTCATTATAAATTTCAGTGGCATCATGGATGAACTCAACAATATAGCTATCACATAAGGCATCATTTCCATGATCCAAAAGCATAAAAGTGTCATTACTCTTCATATAAGCAAAATCCTTCTTATTAGGAATAGTGAGAGTAAGACTATCATAACCATCATGGTAATCATTGTATTTAGGAGGCATATCATAATCATAATAAATTTGATCCTCAATAGTAGGTGGACTGAAAACATCATATTCATCATTGTAATCATATATAGGAAGCAAAGCATCATCAAAGTAAATTTTCTCTTCAAAAGTTGGGGGACTAAAAATATCATGTTCATCAAACGTGTCATCCCCAAGCTTAGAGCATTCCATGTCATTAGCAATATTGATATTCGAAGAAAGCATACTAATAACATCACCACCATCATGATTGTTATGCAAATAATAAAGTTCCATAGGTTTTTTAATTTTCTCTTCAAACACATCATGTCCCAAAGCAAGGTAGAGCTTATAAAGCTCTCTCATATTTTCGTTGTTTTCCATTAAGCAAAACTAGTGAAAAGACATAAAGAAAACTGAAAGGTAAACTAACAAGACTAAAAAGCAAAGGTAAAAGATAGCGTGCAACTCCCCTATCTTGAAGAGTGGAGTCCCCGGCAACGGCGCCAGAAAACTTTGCTTGATGGCTTCTCGCCCCTCGTTGGTTACCCCAAGTGGAAGGTTTGAGATGCAGTGTAGCGGAAGTTTTCCCTTGGCAAAGATACCAAGGATCGATTTCCCCTGAGACTCCCAGTTTCAACAAGAAGGTGTCAACTGCTAACGGCGCCAGATATTAGCAATCAACGTGGACCTGCACACAGATACAAATAACTTTGCTCCAAACGAGTACAGAGAGGTTGTCAATCCCTCCGGCCTTGTCGTTTACAAAGGATCAAACGCAAGTGGTAATAGTGATAGGTAATGCTGCAAATAGTAAGTAAAAGCGTAAAGTAAATAGCGGATGTGATCAATGATGGTAATATGGACCGGGGTCCCATGATGTTCACTAGTGATGTCTCTCTCCCAAAAGACGATAAAACAGCTATGTGAGGTAAACGAATTACAGCTGGGCAATTGACAGAATTATGTGCGCAAACCAATGCTAACTATGTTGCAAGAAAGGTAGAGGTTCAAAGCATGGGCGGTACGCCAAGACAAGTAGACCGAAATCCATCTGCATCTACTACTAATCATCCACCTTGAGATATCTATCCAGAACATCTCGCTGGTATTAAGTTGCGAGTCCCACCCATAGTGTAAACTCAAAGCAACAGACAACTGCATTAAAAGAACTTTGCGTAAAGTAAACAATCCTTGCACCCGCGGGCACAAGCACCGTTGTTTTCCCCCTTGTGGCAACAGCACATCCCCTAGCTCATGTTTCTGTCACTCAAGCTAGTCATCGAGGGGCATGAACCCACAATCAAGCATAACGTTCCCTCTTGGAGTCACTACCTACTACTTGGCCAAAGCAATAAATAACAACGGAGAACATGCAAGAATTACTTATGAACATAAATATAAAAGAGGTAGATCAAATATATTACTCAAACACAATCTGAACATAATCTCACAATCCATCGGATCCCAGCAAACTCAACATAGCAACAGCATAAGGATTACATATGTGCCTCGATCATGTAGGGCAGCTCACGGGGACTAATTAGTGAAGCACACGAACGGGAGGAGAACATCACATAGCTACTGGTCATGGACCCATGGTCCAAGGGAGACTACTCACAACTCATCCGGGAGGCGTCCATGGTGGTGGAGAGGCTCCCGGTGGTGATCCTCCCCTCCGGCAGGGTGCCGGGAAGAGTTCTCCTGGTGCTCCCGATCTTGGAAGCGGTGGCGGCGGCGGAACAGAGATGAGATCGCGAAAAAGGGTTCCCGTCTCGAGGGTTTCGGGACACGATATAAATATATGCCAAAGGGGGGCATCAGCGGAGGCCTGGGGGGCCCAGGCGCCCCCCGGCGTGGCCAGGAGGGGGGCCGCGCCACCAGGGCGCCTGGAGCCCTGGTGGCCCCCCTCCGGCTGTACTTCGGGTGCCGGGAAGCTTCTGGAACGCTGATTTTTTATATAATTTTTCCGGGATTTTTCTGGCAGTTCTCGTAATGGGAAAACCTGAAATACAAAAACAGCAGAAAACATAAACTGGCACTGGGGTGCACTGAGTTAATAGGTTAGTCCAAATATGATCAAAAGTGTATGGAAGTGTATAAATATCATAGCAATATCACCCAAAAGAGGCATGGAGCAAGCAGAAATTATAGATACATTTTGGACGTATCACGACTTCATGAAGACACGATGATGGAGATCATGATGATTGAGATCATGGTGTCGAGCCGGTGACAAAGATGATCATGGTGCCCCGAAGATGGAGATCGAAGGAGCAAGATGATATTGGCCATATCATGTCACTTTAATTGATTGCATGTGATGTTTATCATGTTTATGCATCTTGTTTACTTAGAACGACGGTAGTAAATAAGATGATCTCTCACTAAAATTTCAAGAATTGTGTTCCCCCTAACTGTGCACCGTTGCTAAGGATCGTTGTTCCGAAGCACCACGTGATGATCGGGTGTGATAGGCTCTAACGTTCGCATACAACGGGTGTAAGCCAGATTTACACACGCAATACACTTAGGGTTCACTTGACGAGCCTAGCATGTACAGACATGGCCTCGGAACACGGAAGACCGAAAGGTCGAACATGAGTCGTATAGAAGATACGATCAACATGAAGATGTTCACCGTTGATGACTAGTCCATCTCACGTGATGATCGGACACGGGCTAGTCGATTCGGATCATGTATCATTTAGATGACTAGAGAGATGTCAATCTGAGTGGGAGTTCATTAAAATTTGATTAAGATGAACTTAATTATCATGAACTTAGTCTAAATTCTTTACAATATGTCTTGTAGATCAAATGGCCCACACTCATGTCACCCTCAACTTCAACACGTTCCTAGAGAAATCCAAGCTGATAGACGATGGTAGCAACTACACGGACTGGGTCCGTAACCTGAGGATCATCCTCATAGCTGCCAAGAAAACTTATGTCCTAGAAGCACCGCTAGGTGACGCTCCCGCCCCGGTAAACCAAGATGTTATGAACGCTTGGTAGTCGCATTGTGATGATTACTCCCTAGTTCAGTGCGGCATGCTCTACAGCTTAGAATCGGGGCTCCAAAAGTGTTTTGAGCACCACGGGGCATATGAGATGTTCCAAGAGCTGAAAATGGTTTTCGAGGCTCATGCCCGAGTTGAGAGATATGATGTCTCCAACGCATTCTACAGCTGTAAGATGGAGGAAAACAGTTCTGTCAGTGAGCACATCCTCAAGATTTCTGGGTTGCACAACCGCTTGTCTCAGTTGGGAATGAATCTCCCAGACGAAGCAGTCGTTGACAGAATCCTCCAGTCGCTCCCACCAAGCTACAAGAGCTTCGTGTTGAACTTCAATATGCAGGGGATGGAGAAGTCCATTCCCGAGGTGTATTCAATGCTGAAATCAGCGGAGGTGGAGATCAAGAAAGAGCATCAAGTGTTGATGGTCAATAAAACCACTAAGTTCAAGAAGGGCAAGGGTAAGAAGAACTTCAAGAAGGACGTCAAGGGAGTTGCCGCGCTCGGTAAGCCAGTTGCCGGGAAGAAGCCAAAGTATGGACCCAAGCCTAAGACTGAGTGCTTTTATTGCAAGGGAATGGGTCACTGGAAGCGGAACTGCCCCAAAAACTTAGCGGACAAGAAGGCCGGCAACGTCAAAGGTATATGTGATATACATGTTATTGATGTGTACCTTACCAGCGCTCGTAGTAGCTCCTGGGTATTTGATACCGGTGCAGTTGCTCATATTTGTAACTCTAAGCAGGAGTTGCGGAATAAGCGGAGACTGGCGAAGGACGAGGTGACGATGCGCGTCGGGAATGGTTCCAAGGTCGATGTGATCGCCGTCGGCACGCTGCCTCTACATCTACCCTCGGGATTAGTTTTAAACCTTAATAATTGTTATTTAGTACTAGCTTTGAGCATGAACATTGTATCTGGATCTCGTCTTATGCGAGATGGCTACTCATTTAAATCCGAGAATAATGGTTGTTCTATTTATTTGAGAGATATGTTTTATGGTCATGCCCCGCTGGTCAATGGTTTATTTTTGATGAATCTCGATCATGATGATACACATATTCACAGTGTGAATGCCAAAACATGTAAAGTTGACAATGATAGTCCCACATATTTGTGGCATTGCCGCCTTGGTCATATTGGTGTCAAACGTATGAAGAAGCTTCATGCAGATGGACTTCTGGAGTCTCTTGATTATGAATCATTTGACGCGTGCGAACCATGCCTCTTGGGCAAGATGACCAAGACTCCGTTCTCCGAAACAATGGAGCGAGCAACCAACTTGTTGGAAATCATACATACCGATGTGTGCGGTCCAATGAGTGTTGAGGCTCGCGGAGGCTATCGTTATGTTCTCACCCTCACAGATGACTTGAGTAGATATGGGTATATCTATTTGATGAAGCACAAGTCTGAGACCTTTGAAAAGTTCAAGGAATTTCAGAATGAGGTTTAGAATCAACGTGACAGAAAAATAAAGTTCTTGTGATCGGATCGTGGGGGTGAATATTTAAGTCATGAATTTGGCACGCACCTTAGGAACTGTGGAATTGTTTCAAAATTGACACCGCCCGGAACACCTCAGCGTAACGGTGTGTCCGAACGTCGAAATCGTACTCTGTTGGACATGGTGCGATCTATGATGTCTCTCACCGACTTACCGCTATCTTTTTGGGGTTATGCTTTAGAGACTGCCGCATTCACTTTAAATAGGGCTCCGTCGAAATCCGTTGAGACGACACCATATGAACTTTGGTTTGGCAAGAAACCTAAGTTGTCGTTTCTGAAAGTTTGGGGTTGCGATGCTTATGTCAAGAAACTTCAACCTGAGAAGCTCGAACCCAAATCGGAAAAATGCATTTTCATAGGATACCCAAAGGAAACGATTGGGTACACCTTCTACCATAGATCCGAAGGCAAGGTCTTTGTTGCCAAGAATGGATCCTTTCTGGAGAAAGAGTTTCTCTCGAAATAAGTGAGTGGGAGGAAAGTAGAACTTGATGAGGTGACAGTCACCCCTCCTGAGCCGGAAAGTAGCGCAGCTGGAAATTGTTCCTGAGGTGCCTGCGCCAACAAGGGAGGAAGTTAATGATGATGATCATGAAGAAACAAATCAAGTTACTACTAAACTTCGAAGGTCCACAAGGGCACGTTCCGCACCAGAGTGGTACGGCAACCCTGTCATGGGAATCATGTTGTTAGACAATGGTGAACCTTCGAACTATGAAGAAGCGATGGCGGGCCCGGATTCCAATAAATGGCTTGGAGCCATGAAATCCGAGATAGAATCCATGTATGAAAAGAAAGTATGGACTTTGGTGGACTTGCCTGATGATAGGCATGCCATAGAAAATAAATGGATATTTAAGAAGAAGACAGACGCGGATGGTAATGTGACCATCTATAAGGCTCGGCTTGTCGCTAAGGGTTATCGACAAGTTCAAGGGATTGACTACGACGAGACTTTCTCTCCCGTAGTGATGTTGAAGTCCGTCAGAATCATGTTAGCTATTGCCGCATTCTATGATTATGAGATATGGCAAATGGACGTCAAAAACGGCATTCCTTAATGGCTTCCTCAAGGAAGAGTTGTATATGATGCAGCCAGAAGGTTTTGTCGATCCAGAGAATGCTAACAAGGTGTGCAAGCTCCAGCGCTCGATTTACGGGCTGGTGCAAGCATCTCGGAGTTGGAATATTCGCTTTAATGATGTGATCAAAGCGTTTGGCTTTATACAGACTTATGGAGAAGCCTATATCTACAAGAAAGTGAGTGGGAGCTCTATAACATTTCTCATATTATATGTAGATGACATATTGCTGATGGGAAATGATATAGAATTCTTGGAAAGTGTAAAGGCCTACTTGAATAAGAGTTTTTCAATGAAGGACCTTGGAGAAGCAGCTTACATATTAGGCATCAAAATCTAGAGAGATAGATCAAGACGCCTCATCGGTCTTTCACAAAGTACATACCTTGACAAGATATTGAAGAAGTTCAATATGGATCAGTCCAAGAAGGGGTTCTTGCCTGTTTTGCAAGGTATGAGATTGAGCAAGGCTCAGTCCCCGACCACGGCAGAAGATAGAGAAAAGATGAGTGTCATTCCCTATGCCTCGGCCATAGGTTCTGTCATGTATGCCATGCTGTGTACCAGACCTGATGTGAACCTTGCCATAAGTTTGGTAGGGAGGTACCAAAGTGATCCCGGTATGGAACACTGGACAGCGGTCAAGAACATCCTAAAGTACCTGAAGAGGACAAAGGATATGTTTCTCGTTTATGGAGGTGACGAAGAGCTCGTCGTAAAGGGTTACGTCGATGCTAGCTTCGACACAGATCTGGATGACTCTAAGTCACAAACCGGATACGTGTATATTTTGAATGGTGGAGCAGTCAGCTGGTGCAGTTGCAAGCAGAGCGTCTTGGCGTATTCTACGTGTGAAGCGGAGTATATAGCTGCTTGCGAAGCATCACAAGAAGGAGTCTGGATGAAGGAGTTCATCACCGACCTAGGAGTCATTCCAAGAGCATCAAGCCCGATGACTCTCTTCTGTGACAACACTAGAGCTATTGCCATTACCAA
The DNA here is from genome assembly GCA_902687465.1 of Secale cereale. Lineage (NCBI taxonomy): Eukaryota > Viridiplantae > Streptophyta > Magnoliopsida > Poales > Poaceae > Secale > Secale cereale. Next base: position 78,128,491 of record LR738710.1, read on the forward strand.
GGAGCCCAGGTTTCACAAGAAGACCAAGCACTTCAAGCGCCGTTTCAACTCCATCCGGAATTATGTTCAAGATGGAGACATAGATATTTGTAAAGTGCATACGGATCTGAATGTTGCAGACCCATTGACTAAACCTCTTCCACGGGCAAAACATGATCAATACCAGAACTCTATGGGTGTTCGATTCATCACAATGTAACTAGATTATTGACTCTAGTGTAAGTGGGAGACTGTTGGAAATATGCCCTAGAGGCAATAATAAAAGTATTATTATTATATTTCATTGTTCATGATAATTGTCTGTTATTCATGCTTCAATTGTATTGTACGGAAACAACGATACATGTGTGAATATATAGACCACAATGAGTCCCTGGTAAGCCTCTAGTTACCAGCTCGTTGATCAACAGATGGTCACGGTTTCCTGACCATGGACATAGGATGTCAGTGATAACGGGATCACATAATTAGGAGAATGATGTGATGGACAAGACCCAATCCTGAGCCTAGCACGTGATCGTTTAGTTCTTAATGCATAAGCTTTTCCGGTGTCAAGTATTTATTCCTTAGACCATGAGGTTGTGCAACTCCCGGATGCCGTAGGAATACTTTGGGTGTGCCAAACGTCACAACGTAACTGGGTGGCTATAAAGGTACGCAACGGGTATCTCTGAAAGTGCCTGTTGAGTTGGTACGAGCCGAGACTGGGATATTGTCACTCCGTATGACGGAGAGGTACCTCTGGGCCCTCTCGGTAATACATCATCATAATGAGCTCAAGGTGACTAAGGAGTTAGTCACGGGATGATGGATTATGGAACGAGTAAAGAGACTTGCCATGACGAGATTGAACAAGGTATCGGGTATACTGACGATCGAATCTCGGGCAAGTACCGTACCGATGGACAAAGGGAATAACATACGGGATTGAGTGAATCCTTGACACAGTGGTTCATCCAATGAAGATCATCGAGGAACACGTGGGAACCAACATGGGTATCCAGATCCCGCTGCTGGTTATTGACCGGAGAGTCGTCTCGGTCATGTCTGCGTGTCTCCCGAACCCGTAGGGTCTACACACTTAAGGTTCGGTGACGCTAGGGTTGTAGAGATACATGCACGTGGAAACCCGAATGTTGTTCGGAGTCCCGAATGATATCCCGGACGTGACGAGGAGTTCCGGAATGGTCCGGAGGTAAAGAATGATATATAGGAAGTCCAGTTTCGGCCATCGGGTGAACTCCGGGGGTCACCGGGAGTGTCCCGGGACCACCGGAGGGGTCCCGGGGGTCCACCGGGTGGGGCCACCCATCCCGGTGGGGCCCCTAGGCCGCAAGGGGAAGGGGGCCAGCCCCTGGTGGGCTGGCGCACCCATATGGGCCCCCCTCCATGCGCCTAGGGTTGAAACCCTAGGGGGAGGGGCGCCCCTATGCTTTGGGGGGCAAGTTTCCCCCCCCCTTGTCCGCCCCCCCTGGAGATCAGATCTCCCAGGGTCGGCGCCCCCTGGCCCCTATATATAGTGGGGGGGAGAGGGCAGCCGCACCCCAAGCCTCTGGCACCTCTCCCCCCTCCCGTCACACTTCCTACTCCTCCGCAGGGCGTCGGCGAAGCCCTGCAGGTTTTCCTGTGGCATCCACCACCACGCCGTCGTGCTGCTGGATCTCCGACAACCTCTCCTCCGCCCTTGCTGGATCAAGAAGGAGGAGACGTTGCTGTACTGTACGTGTGTTGAACGCGGAGGTGCCGTCCGTTCGGCGCTAGGATCATCGGTGACGAAGAACGCGAAGACTACGACTACTTCATCCACGTTCCTTCGAACGCTTCCGCATGCGATCTACAAAAGGGTATGTAGATGCACTCCAATATGCTCGTTGCTAGATGACTCCTTAGATTGATCTTGGTGAAGCGTAGGAATTTTTTTTGAATTCTGCTACGTTCCCCAACAGCCACCAACATGGAGTCCACTCGATTGATATCAACCCCCATGCCACAATCATGCTCACATGTTTAATCCTCTGGAGCCACGCTCCCATATTCAACACATACTACAAGTGCGGGGATGCTACTTATCGAGCTTGCGTTGTATTCCCTCAAAGAGGAAAGGGAGATGCAGCACAGTGGCGTAAGTATTTCCCTCAGTTTTTGAGAACCAAGGTATCAATCCAGTAGGAGACCACGCGCGAGTCCCTCGCACCTGCACAAATAAATAAGAACTTCGCAGCCAACGCGATAAGGGGTTGTCAATCCCTTTACGGTCACTTACGAAAGTGAGATCTGATAGAGATGATAGTTTATATTTTTGGTTATAAGAACATAAAGTAAAAAGCGAAAAAAGTAAAGTAGATGTAGATTGATATGTTGAGAATAGACCCGGGGGCCATAGTGTTCTCTAGTGGCTTCTCTCATGATAGGGATACTCTACGGCGGGTAAACAAATTACTGTCGGGCAATTTATAGAAAAGCGAATAATTATGAGACTATCTAGGCATGATCATTGTATATATGCATCACGTCCGAGACAAGTAGACCAACTCCTGCCTGCATCTACTACTATTACTCCACACATCGACCGCTATCCAGCATGCATCTAGTGTATTGAGTTCATAAGAACAGAGTAACGCCTTAAGCAAGATGACATGATGTAGAGGGATAAACTCAAGCAATATGATATAAACCCCATCTTTTTATCCTCGATGGCAACAATACAATATGTGCCTTGCTGCCCCTACTGTCACTGGGAAAGGACACCGCAAGATTGAACCCAAAGCCAAGCACTTCTCCCATTGCAAGAACTATAGATCTAGTAGGCCAAACCAAACCAATAATTCGAAGAGACTTGCAAGGATATTATGAGAATACATAAAGAGTTCAGAAAAGAACCAAATATTTCTCATAGATAATCTTGATCATAAACTCACAATTCATCTGATCTCGACAAACACACCGCAAAAAGAGATTACATCGAATAGATCTCCTCGAAGACCGAGGAGAACTTTGTATTGAGATCCAGAGAGAGAGAAGAAGCCATCTAGATACTAGCTCTGGACCCGAAGGTCTGTGGTAAACTACTCACAACTCATGGTGAGGGCGATGATGATGATGTAGAAGCAATCCGTGATGGATCCCCCCCTCCGGCGGAGCTCCGGAACAGGCTCCAAGATCGGATCTCACGGGAACAGAAGGTTACGGCGGTGGAATTAGGGTTTTCTCTCTGTTGTTGATGGTTTCGGGGTACGTAGACTTATATAGGAGGAAGGAGGACACCGGGGGACTCACGAGGGGCCCACGAGGCAGGGGGCGCGCCCCCACCCTCGTGGGCACCTCATAGCCCCTACTCCGTGGTTCTCAAGTCTCCCGTGCATGATTTTCTCCAAAAATATCTCTCCCGAAGGTTTCATTCCGTTTGGACTCCGTTTGATATTCCTTTTCTGCAAAACCCTGAAACAGGCAAAAAACAGCAATCTGGACTGGGCCTTTGGGTTAGTAGGTTAGTCCCAAAAATGATATAAAAGTGTATGACAAAGCCCATTAAACATCCAAGACATCATAAATAATAGCATGGAACAATAAAAAATTATAGATATGTTGGAGACGTATCAGGGGGTACCAACGGTGTGTCCGGTGCCCTGTGAAAACAATCATGGCCACCTATCCAAGCACGACCCCGTCCTGAGAGTGATCACACAACTCATGTCACTAGTAATGTGTCCTCCATGCTAGCGCAGACTAGGTAATCAATAATGCCCTTTCCCATATAAGGGTAAAGTGGTTGCGCATGTTTGGTTGGGACGGTCAACAAATCTTAAATCTAATCCGTCTCTGTAAACAACACTCTCATCAAGCCTCGGTACACTACTTCTCCACCAAGTAGTGACCTAGTTCATCATCATCTCCCAAGGGCATTAGTGGCACCCATTGGGATTTCGAGAGATTTCTCTCAAGGTGATTTTCATAGAATTTGTGCAAGCCCATGCATCAACAACTATGGTTTCACCGTTGTATCTCTAAGCACAAAATAGAGCTACGAATCATGCAAGTATCAACGGACCATGCATCAATGCAACATGCATACCAAGTTCATCATCAACACCACCATCATGCATACGAAACTTATCGATGAACAAAAGAGGTGTATCATGGTCAAAGGGGTGCTTTCCTGGCTCCACAAGGTCTTCAATCCTTCTGGTCCATCTTTGAGTATTCCGTCTACTTCATGAACTAACGTTAGAAACAATCACAATAAGAAACACAACAAGGCGAAAATAAAAGTGCTCTAAAAATGTGAATTTGACTTTTTTAGGATACCTTTGGTCATATGAAAAATGACCAAAGTGGTTTCATTGGGGATTGGACCAATGGATAGTTTGGAACATTTCAATATGAAGGATTCAAGGGATTTTCGAATTTGCAAGAATTATACAGAAATATAATTATGAAAAATGATCAAAGGCGCCCATTTAATAAAGATTGATTTTAGAAGCATCTAGGATTTGGTTTTACTGGATTTGGAGTTCAAACGAAATTCCTAGGAAATCGCAAAGTTGGCTATACATGGAGAAATGGGCCAATATTTGATGTGACACATAAAGTATTGCGAAAAATGTTCAAAAACGAATTTTTTAACTTATAGGCATCTAGGAATTTGAATACAGGCATTTGGATGAAATATGAGCTCTCAGTGATTTTCTAAAGTTTATCACAGAAATGGGAAAATAGGATTTGATAAATAATTGTGAAGAAAAAGTTTCTGAAAAAATGTGCCAATAGCACCATGAAATTGATCATGATTTTAAGAACCCCTAGAAATTTGGACCATCAAATTTGGACTGTATTTGAATATTTGGGAGATTTTACAAGTCTACAGATAAAGAAAAAGAATTTACCAAAAGGGGCTAGATCTGGGCGGCAACAGCGCGCACTGAGCGCGGAATAGAAAGTGGGCCGACCCAGCAGCTCAGTTGCACTGGCAAAGGAGGTGACGCTGGACACGTACTCTGGGAAATACGCCTCACCCGTGGGGAGGCAAAAATGGCAGGGGGTGCTTCCACTTAAACATCGGGCCCCGCCGGCTGGTCGCTGACTGACGGGGCCCGTTTGGAGGGTCCTTCCCCTTCCTCCTACTCGAGCAGGGGAGAGGCAGAGGAGGCGAGGCCGAGCGCTCGCCGGCGCCTGCTCTGGTGGCTTCAACCACCTCCGGCGATCATCCGGACACCAGCTTGGTCCGGAGGATGGCTCGTGTCCACCCGGTGGTTCCATTTCTTCTTGGAAGCACCAGAGCGAGTGAGGCTTCGGCTGCGGTGGGGACAGGCGACGGCGGCCGTGGAACCAGCGCTCCGACCACCGGGCAGAGGAAAAGGAGCACATGAGAGGCCCGTGGCAACGCGTGGTTGCTCCGGTGAGGCTCAGAGGAGCTGGGAGAGACCACTATGCCCGAATTTGAGCAGAGGCCGACGAGGCGAGCTCCGGTCATGGAGGTGGATAGAGGGCATAGGAGGACGAGAGGCTTGGTCCAGGAGGTAGCTGAGAGGGCGTCAGTGTGAATGGAGACGATAGAGAGGCCTGGGGAGGGGTGTATGTATGAGGGTGACGAGGTGGAGATCTTGCCCGCTCGGGAGCTCTCGGGCATGCTCAATGGGAAGGATAGGAGACCAAGGGAGGAGGGGCCCGACCGCTTTCCGTGTAGATGACGTCGAGACGGCCTCGGGGAACACAATCCCGGCGCCCAAGGTCAACGAGAGGCCTCGGAATGGGCGTGCTATAGTGCGGGAGAGCACTGTGGCGTGCTCCAGAGCACGAGCTCTGCACGCCATGGCATAAAATATGTGTCATGGGCATGTCCATTTGTGTCTAGGGGGTCCAGGGGAGTGTAAACAATGGGAAAAGATGCATTGGATGCTCTGAGAATCCTCTAGAGGGAAGGAGGGGTTGAGAGAGAGGGTGAATAGTGGCTATCCGGAGAGGGAGAGTGAGGTTTTCACCCACCAATGATTGAGATGAGGGCATGCAACTCCCGCTGGAGGTGGAAAGGGCCTAGTAGAGACTGTGGTAAAAAGTTGAGGTCGGGAGGAACAAGGAAAGAAGTGAAAACAATAATGTTGGAAAATCACCAGACGGTGTTTGATGCTAGTTTGGCCAAGAAAAATGAATCTCATTGATGTAATATTTAACATGGGCAAATTGTAGATGGAAATGAGGTGGATCACCAAGTTTGAGACCATTTGAAGAAAGTTGCCAATGTAACTTTGGCAAACCCTAGAAATCAACAGAAATGGGTTTTGCAAGATTTAGTCATGCAAATCTATTCTCCTTGATGCACCACTTAGTGTAGTGTCATCATTTGAGGATTTTAGCATGTCCAGAATAATTGGGGTCAAAAGGGGAAGGTTGGCAATGTGGAGTTTTTCAAATTGGTTGCTGGATAGAGAGGGTTTTGGGGCATTTTGATCAAGTTATCCTTCTCTCCAACTTGTGTCATTTGGTCTAGTTGAATAATTATATCATTTGATAATGTGTACAAAGTTTGAGAGCATTTGGAAATGTTTGTCAATGTAAAGTTGCTCAAACTTCAAAATGGATAGAAATATTTTTGAGGGGTTTTGGTGATGTTATCTTGTTCTCCAAGACATGAGACTTGGCAAGATCACCAAATAGGGCACTTGTGCCATGCTAGAATTTTCTTGGAATTTACAGAGAATATTTACTTTGTAGATATTTCAAAAGCTTGAAATATCCACAAAGTGTTTTTGATGGATTTGACGAATATTTTGAACAAGAACATGTGTTTAAACTCTTATATATGAACAATATATGTCCACTGATATTCCCTAAATTTTATAAAATATTTTTGAAACATTAAAATAATTTTAACCTATTAGATACCATTTCTGGCCTTAAGAAAAATCCTTTAAATAAAATAGAGAAATAACTTTGAAAATAATATTTTTGTGGTTTTTGGGAGTCCTATATCTAATAGGAGTCAAATATAATTTTTTAAAGATTTTTCACACCCTTAATTAAGTACTTGTAGTTCAAGTCTCAGTTTAGGGGGTTTTGGGAAACCAAATTTAGAAACTACTTTTTGGCCAAATTATTTTTGCAAGAAAATACTATTTTGTTCTATACACATGGCATGATCATTGGACAAAGTTTTGGGTCAAGGAGAAGGAGTATACGAGTTGGAGGATTTATTTGATTTTTAGAGCACTTGCAAACATCAAACAAAAATCCAAATCAAGCAAAGTTCAAAACACTCAAAAGTTTTTGTCGACCCACATTTTGTCATGATTTATTAGCTTAAGTGTTGTGGCATGAAAATCAGGGTGTGACATTAGGTAACCGATATGGTGATGCGTGTTCTTAGTGGTGATGATTCACCGGAGGAGATAAACAAAACATTCACCGTTCTTATTCCCAAGATTGCCAGTACAAAAAAATTAGCACAGTTCAGACCGATGAGTCTCCGCAATGTGATCTTGGAGTATATCATTGAACATCATGGGTGTCGAATATTGGCAAAAAAAATGACAACATATATCATGAACAAAAACACTATGTGGAGTCACACTTAGTCCATACCATAGCAACCGCAATTAGGGTTCTCTCCATCATAGATGGTCCACCATCCCAAGATAGTGTGAGCAAGTTTGTTGGTTTCTACAAATAAGTGGTTGGCCGAAACCAAAGTGACATCAGAATCCAAAGCCATGCAACTTTTGCGGCGAGTTTGTGCCAACAAACCGAGAAGTAGGTATTCACTTTATCACATTGTTGGTTGAAATTGAATAGGAAATCAAAGTGAAAAACCGTCCTTGAGAACCTCCAAAACACCACCAAGAAAATGAAGAAAAATGATGGGTCTAGCTCTAATCAATCAATTGGATTGAATGCTGAAGAAGAGCAAAGTGAAGAGGTAGACATACAAGCCACCGTACCAAAGAGGAACTGTCGGGTGATAGGAAACAAGTGGGAGAAGGAGAGGGTCGCACGTGATGGCGCTACAAGCAAATGTCCTCCACATGGACATGCATTTTTCGTCCAAGGAGGAGGAGGAGGAGAGGTAAAAGATCATAGATGTGCAAAGGGAGAAGGTGGAGTTTGACCGGGAAAGGTTGAACATGGAGAGGGAGAAAATAGAATTGCAGAAGAGAAGTATGCAAAATGGGAGGCTGAAAAGGCGACGACATTGCAGAGAGGGAGGGAGGGAGAGAGAGAGAGAGAGAGGCTTGCGAGAGACGGAGGAATCGGGGATCATGTTGCAGGACACTAGCATCTTTGGTGATGAAGGCAAGAAGTGGTTGATCGGCATGAAGGAGAGGATCAACGAGCGCAACAACAGAGGTATTTGATTCATTCTTGTATCATCTATCTATGTATGAACAGTTGGATTTTATTTTTGCGTGCAATGAATTTTTGAATTGTCTTTTATTTTGTATCATCAAATTGTTGAATTGATGATGACTTTGTGCTATATGATGAACATGAGTAGACTTGCATAAATACGATGGTTAACATGCATATGAGGAGCGTGGTTATCGGAGAGGACAAATAAGGAGCTGCCGGGCATTTAGGGTGCCGGATTTGCTTGTAGATCCTTCAAAGAAGAATTTGCCTTAGTAACTTGAAAGTAGAAAAGTAAAAAAAAAAATCCCTATCACGATTTTTCTTAATGCACCCCCAGATTCTCCATCACCATCTGCAGGACAACGACGAGAGTACTACATCTCTGCCCCTGGAACGAGTGCAACGTCGTTTGGTTATTTCAGGCCACCTAAACCCCCACCCAGAAGAGGGATGGATCAAGGTTAATGTTGACGGAGCCACATCGAAAGGAGGAGGGTGTGGAGGTGCGGGTTTGCTGTTCAGAGATCATGAGGGCGCGTTCCGGGGAGGGGCGTGCCGTGTAATCCCACTGGGGAGGGACCCGGCGACGGTGGAACTTCAAGCATGCAAAACAGCAGTGCAAATGGCAAATGAATTGAACATAGCCCGGCTCCATATAGAGATGGACTGCAAGGATATAGTAAGTAAACTGCAAGATAAGGAGAAGGACCTATCTGCGTTGGGACCGGTTGTGGAAGATGTTAAGCAACTTTTGGCGACGAGGGAGATGTGGAAAGTTACTTGGACGCAACGAGAGGCGAATAGTGCGGCTCATGGCCTTGCCCGTGAGGCGGTTTTGAATAATTTGTGTAAGGAGTGGCGGCATGTGCCCCCAGACTTTATCCTACATATTGTAGCTGACGAGATCCCTACGCGGGATGGCTAAATAAAGTAGACTGTATTTTTCAAAAAAAAAAAAAAAAAAACCCCCACCCAACCGCGCCAATAGAGGGGTAAAGGCGCCGCTTTTCGGGAGCGCCCAACGCGCATCAACCGTCCCTGCTGACTCCGGCGGTCGCGCGCATACGTCTCCACACGACTCGAGGCGTAACGCTTGTTGGGTTAACTACCATATCTAGCACTGTCCACCACATGCGTCAAACCAGCAAACCAACACCACCCACTGAGCTTCCATATCAAGCACGCCCCCAGCACACGAAACCCACAGCCACAGTCGATCGGTCGAGCCGTGTGTTCTTCTCCCAGTCCCACGGTCATGGAGATCTTGAGCTAGAAGGAGGCGTGACATACAGTTCAGATAGTCATCGACCGCGCCACCTAACGCGCGCCGCGCTGCCTGGCTATATACCCCTGCAGCTAGCTTCTGGTGTCAGTTCAGTTCGTACGTGCGTGCTGTCGTTGCTGGGCTAGCTCTGTATCTTGCGGCACGATCTGCATGGGGAGAATGTGTTCGGCGGCGGCGGTGGCCGTGGCCATCGTGGCGGTGCTGTGCGCGGCGGCGGTGGTGAGGGTGAGAGGGGAGGACACCGTGGACGAGGACACGCCCGGGGCGTCCTTCATCTTCGGGGACTCCCTGGTCGACGCCGGGAACAACAACTACCTCTCCACGCTGTCCAAGGCCGACATGAACCCCAACGGCATCGACTTTGCCGCCTCCGGCGGGACGCCCACCGGCCGCTTCACCAACGGCAGGACCATCGCCGACATCATCGGTAAGCAACCCCGTGGCTTAAATAAATACGTAGTAATTTCAATATTATCCATGTACGATGAGCTTAGTTACAAAGTCGCCATCGCTCTGCTTTTTTTCAGGGGAGATGCTTGGCCAGGCGGACTACTCGCCGCCGTTCCTGGCCCCGAACACGACGGGCGGCGCGCTGCTGAACGGCGTGAACTACGCGTCCGGCGGGGCCGGGATCCTGAACGGGACGGGCAGGGTGTTCGTGAACCGGATCGGCATGGACGTGCAGGTGGACTACTTCAACATCACGCGGCGGGAGCTGGACGAGCTGCTGGGCAAGGACAAGGCGCGGGAGTTCATCCACAAGAAGGCCATCTTCTCCATCACCGTCGGCTCCAACGACTTCCTCAACAACTACCTGATGCCGGTGCTCTCCGCCGGCACGCGCGTGGCCGAGTCGCCCGACGGCTTCATCGACGACCTCATCATCCACCTCCGGGAGCAGCTCACGCGGCTGCACGCGCTGGGGGCGCGCAAGTTCGTGGTGGCCAACGTGGGGCCGCTGGGGTGCATCCCGTACCAGAAGACGCTGAACCGGGTCAAGGACGACGAGTGCGTCAAGCTGCCCAACACGCTCGCCGCGCAGTACAACGCCCGCCTCCGCGACCTCCTCATCGAGCTCAACGCCGGCGGGCTGCCGGGGGGCAGGTTCCTGCTGGCCAACGTCTACGACCTGGTGATGGAGCTGATCGCCAACCACAAGAAGTATGGGTTCTCCACGGCCAGCGTGGCGTGCTGCGGCAACGGCGGCAGGTACGCCGGGATCGTGCCGTGCGGGCCGACGTCCAGCATGTGCGACGACCGGCAGAACCACGTCTTCTGGGACCCCTACCACCCCAGCGAGAAGGCCAACGTGCTGCTCGCCAAGTACATCGTCGACGGCGACAGCAAGTACATCTCCCCCATGAACCTCAGGAAGCTCTTCAAGCTCTAGCCACGGAGATACTCGACTCGATCGATCTGGCTTCGTTCCGTCGGTGACGTTTTGCATTTTGGTTCGCGAAGTGTGGCATGTATTATAATTTGGGAACATGTTTGATGTATATGAACCCTATGGGCGATCGCGCGAATGTACACTGGTTAGAACGTTGATTTTATATTTTGAAAACAATACAAATGCAGAGGCTCACATACACGTCACCATACGATACACACGTGCGTTTTAGTACGAGGACATGTTCCCGTTGACTATGAAGATGTCTATAACGACTTCGTTACTGTGAAGATGTTGTGCCAGCTCTGTCTCTCAGAGATACACATAGGGATAAGGTGTGCGTGCATGCGTTCATAGAAATGAGTGTATGTGTATATGTATGGGCGTCTATGACTATACCATGTTAGAAAAATATCTCCAACAAATGATCAAGCAGTTTGGTTCATAAAATGGTTTACGGTAGGAGAACAGATTGTTGGGTACTAGAAGAGTTCCTGCCCTAACAGATGCCCAAAATGTCTAAGGGTATCTTCAACTCCGATCTCAAACCGTCCGCATACGTTTAAACCGTATTGTCCGGACCATGAAAGTCATCCAACATGATTTTGTATCGGTCGTTCGGACCGGTACCACGTCCGCGTCTATCCATCCTAGCCCACCCAAATCGCCTCACTCGTCCACGCGCTTCCCGCCCGTAACGGTCAATGCCGCATTCATGCCTGGCGAGGGCAGACGTGACCTCTCACTGGCGTCGACATTGAAGCGGCGCACTAGGTGAGAAACCGTCGCCTGTACCGCTTCCCGGTGCACGCAACTGCTTCGTGTTCAAACGACACGACGGTCGTCTGTCCGCCTGCCGCCCACATTACTGACACGTGGTTGTCGAGGCGGCTAATCCATCGCTACCCTTTCTTTCCTCTGCCGCCCACCATTGCTATATAAACTTCAGCCCTGGCCATTGCCGCAGTCATCCACCTTTGATCCCTTTATCCTCTCCGGATCACTCCCACCATGGCTTCCTCGTGCGCTAAAGCTTTTTGGAATGGCCTGACGCCAGAGCAGAAGAATGAGATGGTCGCCATTGCTGCCGGCAGACAACCAAAGGACGATGAGCCAGCGCCACCTTCCTCGTCCGTGCCACCCTCGCCGATGCATTGCACCATGACCATCGACGAGGCTCGTGCCCATTACATGGATATGGTGCAGGAGGAGCAGTTTCGAGAGGTGCAGGCCGACGCCGCCTACAACCACCAGCTCCTCTAGGAGCACCTGCAGGCGGAGGAGCAGCTCAACGTCGGCAGGGAGATCACGCCTGATGCGGCAGCGTCAGGAGAAACTGGAAGCCGCCTACAATGAGTTTAGCGAGGCGACATATGGGGTACGGGGGCAAGACCGATGACGACGAGGGCACTGCCAAGGCCGCACCGCGCCGCCACGATCACGAAGCTGACACGTCTGCGAGCGTCGTCGGCAGCGAGGAAGAGTAGTGCACGATAGGTCGCCGCTGCTCGGGTCCGAGGACCGCTCCTCCCCTCTCGTTGAAGCCAAGCTTGGTGGGCTGAGCATCGTCAGCCAATTAGTCGCTTGACAGCGACGTGGAGGCGAACAACTTCGGTTTTCGAGGCTCCAGAGGCGGAGTTAGAGAGCAAGGAGGCGGAACTGGAGAAGGCGAAGCTTTAGTTCTCGGGGCTCATGGCCGGACATGGCGATCGGGCACCGACGATCATTTAGTTTAGGTTTAGAGTAGAAGTATGTCCGAAATTATACCTCGAGAGTCGAACGAGCTCCACTTTTAGTTGAAGTATGTCCGTAATGTAATGAATTTCATCATGTTTACATGAAATCCGGCGTATTTGCATGAATTCCGTCCAGTTTATATGAAAATATGCCATGTTTGCAAGAATTTCGGCAGATTTATTGAAAAAGTGTTTGAAATGTATGCGGCCAACGTTGGATGACCGCCTTTCATATCCGCGTTCGCCAACGGATGCAGGAGGGATTTTGTGGGTCGCCGTTGGAGACGCCCTAAACCGTCATTTTTGGCATGACAACATTTTTATATGGAAAAAGCTTCCAAACAACCAACTGATCTTCTTGCCACACTTGCCGCTTGCGCGGCCGTCAAATTGTGACCCACTGGCTCGTTGGATCGTGGTTGCGCGTGCGCCTTTGGGACCACGCGCCGCTTGCCTCTGGCAATAACAGGCAACGATGAGCACATGTGCGAGGCAACATCGTTCGATCCCTCAGTTGCAAAAAAACTCGTAAAAATGATTCTGCAACAAGACCTTTGTTGTGAAATATTTCTACAACGAGAACTCTATTGCAGAAAAACTTATAAAAATAATTCTGCAACAAGACCTTTGTTGCGAAAAAAATCTACAACAAGACCTCCATTGCAAAATAAATAAATATAACAAGATCTCAGTTGCAAAAAATACTGCAACAACCCACTTGTTGCAAAGATGACTTGTCTTATAGATAGATCGGATGCCATCCACAGCTTCGTCCAATGGTCACGTATGCCGCGGGTCTTTTTATATTATCCGCCGGCGAACGCGTAACGTCACCCAATTTTTTATTATCTGCTGGAGATGCTCTCTTTAAACGTGGACTTCTCTTCGTGAGTGTGCCGTGGACTTCTCTCCACCTTTCGATCAGCTTTCTACGGCTCAGATCGAGGTGGCAAACAGTGGCGCAGATACTTTTATTATCTGCTAGAGATGCTCTCTTCGAACATGGACTTCTTTTTGTAAGAGCAACTCTAGCAGACCCTACAAAAAGTCCCGACCCGCAAAATAACCGCCAAAATGCGGGTCTGCGCGGGAAATCCCGCCCGAACAAACCCCGCAAACGCACCCGTCCCGCAAATTTTTTGGAGGGACGCGGCAAAATCTCAGCCCCGACCCGCGAATATGCGGGTTTCCCACTCGCCGCTGCGGTGCCCCGCATCATAGAGAAGCAGTTGGCGGGAGGGACATTTCAGCCCGCGCGCCTTTCCCAACTGAAAGATCGTGGATGTCGCCTAGAGGGGGGGGGGGGGTGAATAGGCGCTTTAAAATAATTTTGGTTTGGGATTCAAGAAATGCGGAATAAACCCAGCGGTTAATTTGTCAAGCACAAAACCTACAACAACTAGGCTCACCTATGTGCACCGACAACTTATGCTAAGCAAGATAAAAACTATGTGATAGCAAGCTATATGACAAAAAACAATATGGCTATCACAAAGTAAAGTGCATAAGTAAAGGGCTCGGGTAAGAGATAACCGAGGCATGCGGAGACGATGATGTATGCCGAAGTTCACACCCTTGCGGATGCTAATCTCCGTTTGGAGCGGTGTGGAGGCACAATGTTCCCCAAGAAGCCACTAGGGCCACCATAATCTCCTCACGCCCTCGCACAATGCAAGATGTCGTGATTCCACTAAGGGACCCTTGAGGGCGGTCACCGAACCCGTACAAATGGCGACCCTTGGAGGCGGTCACTGAACCCGTACACTTTGGCAACCCTTGGGGGCGGTCACCGGAACCCGTCAATTTGCTTGGGGCGATCTCCACAACCTAATTGGAGACCCCGACGCTTGCCCGGAGCTTTACACCACAATGATTGGGCTCCGAACAGCACAAAGGTTGGGGCTATCTCCCCAACGAAACCATGAAGCTTCACCACAATGGAATATGGCTCCGATGTGACCTCAACCATCTAGGGCACCCAAGCATCCAAGAGGAACAAGCTCAAGGGTACCAAGCACCCAAGAGTAATAAGCTTCTCAACTTGTAACTTTCACGTATCACCGTGGAGAACTCAAACCGATGCACCAAATGCAATGGCAAGGGCACACAGAGTGTCCAAGTCCTTCTCTCCCAAATCCCACCAAAGCAACTAATGCTAGGGAGGGAAATGAGAGGAAGAACAGAGAAGAGAACACGAAGAACTCCAAGAACTAGATCCAAAGGGTTCCCCTCACAAAGAGGAGAAAGTGACTGGTGGAAATGTGGATCTAGATCTCCTCTCTCTTTCCCCCAAAAACTAGCAAGAATCCATGGAGGGATTGAGAGATAGCAAGCTCAAAGAAGGTCAACAACGGGGGAAGAACACTATCTCAAAGGATAAGATCCATTAAGAAAAAGACCCCCCCCCTTTTATAGGAGAGGAAATAATCCAACTGTTATCCCCTCTCACAGCCCGCGCAGCGCGGTCTACCGCACACGGCCGCGGTACTACCGCACAGGGTTGCGGTACTACTGCTTGCACGATAGTGACCAGATGAGAGCCTATTGCACATGGCCTATTACACACGTGCGTTTAGTACGAGGACTTGTTCCCGTTGACTATGAAGATGTCTATAGCGACTTCGTTACTGTGAAGATGATGTGCCAGCTCAGTCTCTCAGAGATACACATAGGGATAAGGTGTGTGTGCATGCGTTCATAGAAGTGAGTGTATGTGTATGTGTATGGGCGTCTATGACTATACCATGTTAGAAAAATATCTCCAACAAATGATGAAGCAGTTTGGTGCATAAAATGGTTTAGGGTAGGAGAAAAGATTGTTGGGCACTAGAAGAGTTCCTGCCCTAACAGATGCCCAAAATGTCTAAGGGTATCTTTAACACCGATCTCAAACCGTCCGCATACGTTTAAACCGTATTGTCCGGACTCCGGACCATGAAAGTCATCCAACATGATTTTGTATCGATCGTTTGGACCGGTACCACGTCCGCGTCTATCCATCCTAGCCCACCCAAATCGCCTCACTCGTCCACGCGCTTCCCGCCCGTAACGATCAATGTCGCATTCATGCTTGGCGAGGGCAGACATGACCTCTCACTGGCACCGACATTAAAGCGGCGCACTAGCCGAGAAACCGTCGCCTGTACCGCTTCCCGGTGCACGCGACTGCTTCGTGTTCAAACGACACGACGGTCGTCTTTCCACCTGCCGTCCACATTACTGACACGCGGTTGTCGAGGCGGCTAATCCGTCGCTACCCTTTCTTCCCTCTGCCGCCCACCACTGCTATATAAACTGCAGCCCTAGCCATTGTCGTAGTCATCCACCTCTGATCCCTTTATCCTCTCCGGATCACTCCCACCATGGCTTCCTCGTGCACTAAAGCTTTTTGGGATGGCCTGATGCCAGAGCAGAAGAATGAGATGGTTGCCATTGCTGTCGGCAGACAACCAAAGGACGATGAGCCAGCGCCACCTTCCTCGTCCGTGCCACCCTCGCCGGTGCATTGCACCATGACCATCGACGAGGCTCGTGCCCATTACATGGATATGGTGCAGGAGGAGCAGTTTCGAGAGGCGTATGCCGACGCCGCCTACAACCACCAGCTCCTCCAGGAGCACCTACAGGCGGAGGAGCGGCTCAACGCCGGCAAGGAGATAACGCCTGATGCGACAGCGTCAGGAGAAACTGGAAGCCGCCTACATTGAGTTTAGCGAGGCGACATATGGGGTATGGGGGCAAGATCGATGACGACGAGGGCACCGCTGCTACTTCTCGAGCTTGCGTTGTATTCCCTCAAAGAGGAAAGGGTTATGCAACACAGTAGCGTAAGTATTTCCCTTAGTTTTGAGAACCAAGGTATCAATCGAATAGGAGACCACGCGCGAGTCCCTCGCACCTGCACAAACAAATAAGAACTTCGCAGCCAACGCGATAAGGGGTTGTCAATCCCTTTACGGTCACTAACGAAAGTGAGATCTGATAGAGATGATAGTTGATATTTTTGGTATTTTTGGATATAAGAACATAAAGTAAAAGCGGAAAAGTAAAGTAGATTGTAGATTGATATGTTGAGAATAGACCCGGGGCCATAGTTTTCTCTAGTGACTTCTCTCATGATAGCGATATTTTACGGTGGGTAAACAAATTACTGTCGAGCAATTGATAGAAAAGAGAATAATTATGAGACTATCTTGGTATGATCATTATATATAGGCATCACGTCCAAGACAAGTAGACCGAAACGATTCTGCATCTACTACTATTACTCCACACATCGACCGCTATCCAGCATGCATCTAGAGTATTAAGTTCATAAGAACAGAGTAACGCCTTAAGCAAGATGACATGATGTAGAGGGATAAACTCAAACATAGTGATATAAACCCCATCTTTTTATCCTCGATGGCAACAATACAATACGTGCCTTACTGCCCCTACTGTCACTTGGAAAGGACACCGCAAGATTGAACCCAAAGCCAAGCACTTCCCCCATTGCAAGAACTATAGATCTAGTAGGGCAAACCAAACCAATAATTCGAGGAGACTTGCAAGGATATTATAATGATACATAAATAGTTCAGAGAAGAACCAAATATTTCTCATAGATAATCTTGATCATAAACCCACAATTCATCGGATCTCGACAAACACACCGCAAAAAGAAATTACATCGAATAGATCTCCTCGAAGACTGAGGAGAACTTGGTATTGAGATCCAAAGAGAGAGAAGAAGCCATCTAGATACTAGCTATGGACCCAAAGGTCTATGGTAAACTACTCACAACTCATGGTGAATTGGTGAGGCAATGATGATGATGTAGAAGCACTCCGTGGAAGATCCCCCCTCCGGCGGAGCTCCGGAACAGGCCCCAAGATGGGATCTCACGGGAACAAAAGCCTGCGGTGGTGGAACTAGGGTTTTTTCTGTTGTTCTTATGGTTTCGGGGTACGTAGATATATATAGGAAGAAGGAGGGCACCGGGGGCCAGACGTGGGGCCCACGAGGCAGAGGGCGCGCCCTGTAGGGGGGCGCCCCCCACCATCGTGGACACCACGTGTGCCCTATTCCATGGTTCTCAAGTCTCACGTGCGTATTTTGCTCAAAAAATATCTCTCCCGAAGTTTCATTCCGTCTGGACTCCGTTTGATATTCCTTTTCTGTAAAACCCTGAAATAGGTAAAAAACAGCAATCTGGACTGGGCCTTTGGGTTAATAGGTTAGTCCCAAAAATAGTATAAAAGTGTATAACAAAGCCCATTAAACATCCAAAACATCATAAATAATAGCATGGAACAATCAGAAATTATAGATACGTTGGAGACGTATCAAGCATCCCCAAGCTTAATTCCTGCTCGTCATCACAGTTGGAGCGGGGGACAAAGTGTTGTTTTGGCGGGACCGCTGGATTCACGGATTTGCGGTGGCAGACATAGCACCCCTCCTTCTTGCAACGGTCCATAGGAGGGTGATCAACACTAGGACGGTGCAATAGGCGCTTTTCAATAACTGTTGATACGTCCAAAACGTATCTATAATTTCTGCTTGCTCCATGCCTCTTTTGTGTGATATTGCTATGATATTTATGCACTTCCATACACTTTTGATCATATTTGGACTAACCTATTAACTCAGTGCACCCCAGTGCCAGTTTCTGTTTTCTGCTGTTTTTCTATTTCAGGTTTTCCCATTACTTAAATTGCCAGAACAATTCCGGGAAAAATATATAAAAAATCAGCGTTCCGGAAGCTCCCACACGCCAGAAGTGGGGCCAGAGGGGAGCCAGGGGCAGCCCAGGCGGCCTGCCCACGCGGCCCCCCTCCTGGCCGCACCGGGGGGGCGCCTGGGCCCCCCTTACTTCCTCTGGTGACCCCCTTTGGCATATATTTACATCGCGTCCCGAAACCCTCGAGGACGGAACCCTTTTTCGCGATCTCATCTCTGTTCCGCCGCCGCCCCGCTTCCAAGATCGGGAGCACCAGGAGAACTCTTCCCGGCACCCTGCCGGAGGGGAGAACCACCACCGGGAGCTTCTCCACCACCATGGACGCTTCCCGGATGAGTTGTGAGTAGTCCCCCTTGGACCATGGGTCCATGACCAGTAGCTATGTGATGTTCTCCTCCCCTCTTTGTTCTTCATCGATTAGACCTCGTGAGCTGCCCTACATGATCGAGGCACATATGTAATCTTTATGCTGTTGCTATGCTGAGTTTGCTGGG
Source organism: Secale cereale (assembly GCA_902687465.1). Taxonomy (NCBI): domain Eukaryota; kingdom Viridiplantae; phylum Streptophyta; class Magnoliopsida; order Poales; family Poaceae; genus Secale; species Secale cereale. The sequence continues at coordinate 78,147,462 of LR738710.1, forward strand.
ATCCGATGGATTATGAGATTATGTTCAGATTGTGTGTGAGTAATATATTTGATTCACCTCTTTTATATTTATGTCCTTGAGTAATTCTTGCATGTTCTCCGTTGCTATTTATTGCTTTGGCCGAGTAGTTGGTAGTAACTCCAAGAGGGAACGTTATGCTTGATTGTGGGTTCATGCCCCTCGATGACTAGCTTGAGTGACAGAAACTTGAGTCTAGGGGATGTGCTGTTGCCACAAGGGGGAAAACAACGGTGCTTGTACTTGCGGGTGCAAGGATTGTTTACTTTACGCAAAGTTCTTTTAATGCAGTTGTCTGTTGCTTTGAGTTTACACTATGGGTGGGACTCGCAACTTAATACCAGCGAGATGTTCTGGATAGATATCTCAAGGTGGATGATTAGTAGTAGATGCAGATGGATTTCGGTCTACTTGCCTTGGCATACCGCCCATGCTTTTGAGCCTCTACCTTTCTTTGCAGCATAGTTAGCATTGGTTTGCGCACATAATCCTGTCAATTGCCCAGCTGTAATTTGTTTACCTTGCTTAGCTGTTTTATCGTCTTTTGGGAGAGAGACATCACTAGTGAACATCATGGGACCCCGGTCCATATTACCATCACTGATCACACCCGCTATTTACTTCTTGTTCTTATTTACTAGTTGCAGTCATACCTATCACTATTATCTCTTGCGTTTGATCCTTTGTAAACGACAAGGCCGGAGGGATTGACAACCTCTCTGTACTCGTTGGGAGCAAAGTTATTTGTATATGTGTGCAGGTCTTGTCAAGCAAAAGTCTCTGGCGCTATTGACACCTTCTTGTCGACCCTCGGAGTCTCACGGGATTTGATCCTTAGTATCTTTGCCAAGGGAAAACTACCGCTACGCTACATCTCAAACCTTCCACTTGGGGTAACCAACGAGGGGCGAGAAGCCATCAAGCAAAGTTTTCTGGCGCCGTTGCCGGGGACTCCACTCTTCAAGATAGGGGAGTTGCACGCTATCTTTTATCTTTGCTTTTTAGTCTTGTTAGTTTACCTTTCAGTTTTCTTTATATCTTTTCACTACTTTTGCTTAATGGAAAACAACAAAAATATGAGAGAGCTTTATAAGCTCTACCTTGCTTTGGGACATGATGTGTTTGAAGAGAAAATTAAAAAACCTATGGAACCTTATTATTTGCATAACAATCATGGTGGTGGTGATGTTATTAGTATGCTTTCTTTGAATATCAATATTGCTAATGACATGGAAAGATCTAAGCTTGGGGATGACACGTTTGATGAACATGATATTTTTAGTCCCCCAACTTTTGAGGAGAAAATTTACTTTGATGATGATATGCCTCCTAAATACGATGATTACCATGATGGTTATGATAGTCTTACTCTCACTATTCCTAATAAGAAAGATTTTGCTTATATGAAGAGTAATGACACTTTTATGCTTTTGGATCATGGAAATAATGCCTTATGTGATAGTTATATTGTTGAGTTCATCCATGATCCCACTGAAAATTATTATGAGAAGGGAACATATGCTTATAGATATTTCAATAATATCAAGTTCCCTCTCTTTATGTTGAAAGTTTTGAAGCTGCACTTGTTTTGTCTTCCTATGCTTATTGCTTTGTGGTTCAATGAATTATTATATTGCAATATTCCTATGCATAGGAAGCATGTTAGGCTTAAATGTGTTTGGTATTTGCTTCTTGATGCTCTCTTTTGTTCTTCAACTCTTATTCCTACGAGAGCATCATTAAAGTCTTAAGCCTATCTTTATGGCTATAAAGAAAGAGCTCTAGGGAGACAACCCTTGTTATCTTTGCTTTCAGTTTGTTCTTTCAGTTTTTAGTGGTCTTGATGTTCATTACTACAGTAGCATCATCATTGTATCTTTTCTTTTCAGCTTTGTGCCAAGTTTAGCCTCCGATTGCAAGAAAGTTCAAAAGTTGTGACGTGCAGTCCAGAAAACAGATTCTGTCCTTGGACAGAAAAATTCGTAAAATCACCAGATCATCTTTTTGATCTGAATTTTTTTGACAGCGTACTCTATACAATTGGCTTTCGGGCGTCTGTTCTGAGTTTTTTGATTTGACTTGCAGAAGTGCCCCGAAAAAATTATTTACTACCTGCTGGTTTGTTTTTCACAGATTCTGTCCTGTTTTGCCTTTTCTTCGTTTTGCAAACCTTGAGCTTGCTTTTTCTTTGCAAAAACCCTTTGGCAATCTTGAGAAACAGTAGATCTTCAAGATTATCTTTATTTCCAGCAAGGAAAAAATATTTTATTATGGGTACTAACCTCGCTAATCAGATTATGATGAGTTATGTATGAAGGGAGTTTTCAAGTGTGCGAGGGAAGATGATAAAAAGATTCAGGAGGGTCAAACGCTCAAGCTTGGGGATGCCCCCGTGCACCCCCAAGAAATATTCAAGAAGACTCAAGCGTCTAAGCTTGGGGATGCCCCCGTGCATCCCCTTCTCCATCAACAATTATCAGTTCATCTTTCATTCCACTATATTTTAATCACTTCATGCGTTATGTGCTATGCTTGGAGCGTCTTGCTTTTAGTTTCCTTTTTAGTTTTCTTTAGCTTTGCTTGCTGTTCATAACGAGTTAGAACCCAGCTTTCTTTGTGTGGGAGAGAAACACGCTCCACTTCAACCTAGAACACAACATAGGATTTTCATGCTTATCTCTGCTGTGTGTGTTCTTTGTCTTTCCATAGCTACTGTCATGTTTAGCTCTTAGATTTCATGCTTTTCTTTTTAAAGAGCTTTTGTTTAGTTGGTTGCTGAACTCTCTTGAGTTTTCATGTTTATCTTGTTAAGAGAGTTTGTCTGTTGCACTGAGTTGTGTGTCTTAACTTAAAGTAGGTAATTGAGGTTGCTATTTAATTTTAGTAGTAACTTGCAATAGTTTTGAGGTATTGCCATGAGTAATGTCTGAACTTTTGGTGTCAAGAGCTTTAGCCTATTAGTGATAGATGTCGTATTTTGGGCAATCCGTGTTTATTTTCGAAAACCTACAAAATAGTTGAGAACTTTAGCTACTAAATGGATCACTAATCTTTGGAGGGATCGAATATTAGAGTACACTCACATACCATGGGTCGAGGATGAGCAAGGGTAACCAAACCCCCATACACACCTCCTCGGGGTACTTGTCTCTTTGTGAACCTCCTAATTATATTGAGAGTTACTGATAATAAGTGCATGAGTTCTTCGGACTAATGCGAGTATTTGAAGGTTGACACTTCCACCTATCCATATTTTTCTAGCCTCTTCGGTACCGTGCATTGCCCTTTCTCACCTCGAGAGTTGGCGCATACTTCGCCGGTGCATCCAAATCCTTGGCACGATACGCTATGTCATCATAAGCCTCATTATATCCTTCCTCAAAACAGCCACCATACCTACCTATTAAGGCATTTCCATAGTCTTTCCGAGATACATTGCCATGCAACATCCATCCTCTCATGACTTGATCTTCATGTCATACATGCTTTTTGCTTGATCGATAAGCTGCATGCTAGTTGGGCCTTGCCCTAATCATTGCTACATGACGCGCTAGTATCATTGCATATCTTGCTATACTGGCAGAGGCATACATTTGCATACATCATGATAATTCATTTTCTTTATGTTGAGTACTTTTGTAAAGTGTGAAAGATCTTCTATACTTCTCGTAATACATAGAGTGTTGCCCCTAAGTGAGGAAAAGATCCCAAAGAGGACAAATCAAAAGATCCCAAAGAGGACAAAATCAAAAGATCCCAAAGAGGACAAATGAGAGATAAAAAGAAAGAGCCATTGAGGCCACAAAAAAATAGAAAAAAGAGAAAAAGAAATAAAAAGAGAGAAGGGGGCACACTACTATTTCTTTTGAGAGATCCACACTCGTACTCCATCTTATACCTTGTACTCCATAGAGATTATCATTCATGCATATAGCTATGTGGGGACCTTTACACTATAGAACTTGGCTTGTATATTCCAATGATGAGCCTCCTCAAAAGAGCTCTAGGTCTTCTTGAGCAAGCAAGTTGGATGCACCCCCACTAGTTCCATTGGAGAGCTTACCTTAGCTCATATGTGCATCAGTTGCATGGCAATCCCTACTCCTCGCATCATATCTATCATTTGGCTTTCTCTCGCCGATGATTGTCCTCATTGATGTGAGCCTTTCACACCTTTTTTGTCTTCCCCCTCTATCATTTTTCTCTATTTGCCATCCTAAGTGTCGACTTTCTTGCTTACGCTCATCCATTGCATGAGTGCTCAAAATATCGAAAGGGAGTGGATCATTTTGACTTGTACCTGGCTGACGGTTTGGGGATGAGTCAAGATAAGATTCCAAAGAAGACCAAGTGTGAAACTTTAGTAGATTAAGTTCTCAACAATACAAAAACTATGTTTTACTCTCTCATATATCCCTATCCCCTTTCTTGCACGCAAACACCATTTGGAGACATTCGAGTCACGGACAACGAGAGCTCTTGCACCTTTATGTTCTTATGTTACTTGTTACAATGCTAATATAGACTCTTGCTTGTTATGACTTGAATTGGATTACATGCCTTGATTGCTTTACTTAAAAGTTCTTATATGGTTAATAGCATGTCACCACAGAAATTATGCTTGTTATCATTTACCTACTCGAGGACGAGCAGGAATTAAGCTTGGGGATGTTGATACGTCCAAAACGTATCTATAATTTCAGCTTGCTCCATGCCTCTTTTGTATGATATTGCTATGATATTTATGCACTTCCATACACTTTAAATCATATTTGGACTAACCTATTAACTCAGTGCACCCCAGTGCCAGTTTCTGTTTTCTGCTGTTTTTCTATTTCAGGTTTTCCTATTACTTAAATTGCCAGAAAAATTCCGGGAAAAATATATAAAAAATCAGCGTTCCGGAAGCTTCCACGCGCCAGAAGTGGGGCCAGAGGGGAGCCAGGGGCAGCCCAGGCGGCCTGCCCATGCGCCCCCCCTCCTGGCCGCGCCGAGGGGGCGCCTGGGCCCCCCTTACCTCCTCTGGTGACCCCCTTTGGAATATATTTACATCGCGTCCCGAAACCCTCGAGGACGGAACCCTTTTTCGCGATCTCATCTTTGTTCCGCCGCCGCCGCGCTTCCAAGATCGGGAGCACCAGGAGAACTCTTCCCGGCACCCTGCCGGAGGGGAGAACCACCACCGGGAGCTTCTCCACCACCATGGACACTTCCCGGATGAGTTGTGAGTAGTCCCCCTTGGACCATGGGTCCATGACCAGTAGCTATGTGATGTTCTCCTCCCCTATTTGGTCTTCATCGATTAGACCTCGTGAGCTGCCCTACATGATCGAGGCACATATGTAATCTTTATGTTGTTGCTATGCTGAGTTTGCTGGGATCCGATGGATTATGAGATTATGTTCAGATTGTGTGTGAGTAATATATTTGATTCACCTCTTTTATATTTATGTTCTTGAGTAATTCCTACATGTTCTCCGTTGCTATTTATTGCTTTGGCCGAGTAGTAGGTAGTAACTCCAAGAGGGAACGTTATGCTTGATTGTGGGTTCATGCCCCTCGATGACTAGCTTGAGTGACAGAAACATGAGTCTAGGGGATGTGCTGTTGCCACAAGGGGGAAAACAACGGTGCTTGTACTTGCGGGTGCAAGGATTGTTTACTTTACGCAAAGTTCTTTTAATGCAGTTGTCTGTTGCTTTGAGTTTACACTATGGGTGGGACTCGCAACTTAATACCAGCGAGATGTTCTGGATAGATATCTCAAGGTGGATGATTGGTAGTAGATGCAGATGGATTTCGGTCTACTTGCCTTGGCGTACCGCCCATGCTTTTGAGCCTCTACCTTTCTTTGCAGCATAGTTAGCATTGGTTTGCGCACATAATCCTATCAATTGCCCAGCTGTAATTTGTTTACCTCGCTTAGCTGTTTTATCGTCTTTTGGGAGAGAGACATCACTAGTGAACATCATGGGACCCCGGTCCATATTACCATCACAGATCACACCCACTATTTACTTCCTGTTCTTATTTACTAGTTGCAGTCATATCTATCACTATTATCTCTTGCGTTTGATCCTTTGTAAACGACAAGGCCGGAGGGATTGACAACCTCTCTGTACTCATTGGGAGCAAAGTTATTTGTATCTGTGTGCAGGTCCTGTCAAGCAAAAGTCTCTGGCGCTATTGACACCTTCTTGTCGACCCTCGGAGTCTCACGGGATTCGATCCTTGGTATCTTTGCCAAGGGAAAACTACCGCTATGCTACATCTCAAACCTTCCACTTGGGGTAACCAACGAGGGGCGAGAAGCCATCAACTGCTGGCTGGAGGATTGCCATACAAAGAGCTCATTCATGGCCCAAATGCAATGCATGCATCTATGCCATGCGATGGCAACAGTGCATAGGAATGCGATTGCACAGGATGTCTTCACCTGGACGTGCTCAAACTCTGGCCTATACTCTGCGAAATCTGTTTATAACAGCCTATGCAGTGGATGGCCCAAATCCCCTCTCACGAAGTGTGTCTGGAGGACAAGGGCTCCTCTAAAGTGCAAGATCTTTGTCTGGCTGGCAATGCAGTATAGGATTTGGACGTCGGACAGAAGAGCTAGGCATGGACTTCAGGACGTGAGCTCTGCTTGTTACACTTGCCTGCAGGAGGAGGATAACGCGGATCACATCCTCCTGCAATGTCCGTACGCACGAGTGGTATGGCACACAACCTGGGACACCCTACAGATTAACACCCCTACCCCATTAACAACTGAGACCCCCTGGAGTGGTGGATATGAGCAAGGAAGAGTTTTCATGGGCCGGATAGGAGAGGTTTTGACACCACGGTCACTGCTGTTCTATGGGCTTTGTGGAAGCAAAGGAATGCGAGAGTCTTCATTAGGGTAGAACAACAAAAAAATCCTCTCGAACTAGTTGCCTGCACGTTAACCGAGATAGCAGAGTGGAGGCAAGCGGCAGGAGGTGTTGGTGGTTTACAACGTTTCGTGAGGAGTTAGCCTAGATGTAGTTTGGTTGGTGTAGGTGTTGGAGCTTTCATGTGCCATGTGTTCGCGCCCGGATCACATGTCTTGTAATTATGTTTTCCTTCTTCTATAAAAGTATGGTACGCCTTTGGCGTACTCTCGAAAAAAAAATCATACTCGTCATCGAGTAGGTAAATGATAAAAACAGAATTTTTGATGTGGAATGCTAACCAACATAGTTTTCAATGTAATTCTCTTAATTGTGGCATGAATGTTCAGATCTGAAAGATTCAAGACAAAAGTCTATATTGACATAAGAAATAATAATACTTCAAGCATACTAACAAAGCAATCATGTCTTCTCAAAATACTATGGCTAAAGAAAGTTATCCCTACAAAATCATATAGTTTGGCTATGCTCCCTCTTCATCACACAAAATATTCATATCATGCACAACCCCGGTTTCAGCCAAGCACTTGTTTTCATACTCTATTCTTTCAAACCTTTCAACTTTCATGCAATACATGAGCGTGAGCCATGGACATAGCACTATGTGGAATAGAGTGGTGGTTGTGGAGAAGACAAAAAGGAGGGAGATAGTCTCACATCAACTAGGCGTATCAACGGGTTGTGGAGATGCCCATCAATAGATATCAATGTGAGTGAGTAGGGATTGCCATGCAACGGATGCACTAGAGCTAAAAATGTATGAAAGCTCAACAAAAGAAACTAAGTGGGTGTGCATCCAACTTGCTTGCTCATGAAGACCTAGGGCATTTGTGGAAGCCCATCATTGGAATATACAAGCCAAGTTCTATAATGAAAATTCCCACTAGTATATGAAGGTGACTAAACATGAGACTCTCTCTCATCAAGAACATGGTGCTACTTTGAGGCACAAGTGTGGAAAAGATAGTAGCAATTGTCCCTTTTTCTTTTCTTCTTTTTTCTCTTTTCCCCCTTTTTTGGGGCCTTTCTTTTTTTTCTTTGGCCTTTTTTTCTTTTTTTTTCTTGGAGGGGCTTTCTTTATTTAGCCTTTACTCACATGGGACAATGCTCTAATAATGATGATCATCACACTTTCATTGAATTACAACTCGATACTAGAACAAAGTATGACCTATATGAATGCCTCCGGCGGTGTACCGGTGTGTGCAATGAATCAAGAGTGGCATGTATGAAAAATTATGCATGGTGGCCTAGCCACAAAAACGATGTCAACTACATGATCATGCATGGCAATATGACAATATGAAGCATGTCATATGAACGGAACGGTGGAAAGTTGCATGGCAATATATCTCGGAATGGCTATGGAAATGCCATGATAGGTAGGTATGGTGGCTGTTGAGGGAGATATATGGTGGCTGTTTTGAGGAAGGATATATGGTGGGTGTATGGTACCGGCGAAAGTTGCGCGGTACAAGAGAGGCTAGCAATGGTGGAAGGGTGAGAGTGAGTAATATCCATGGACTCAACATTAGTCATAAGAACTCATATACTTATTGCAAAAATTTACGAGTCCTCAAAACAAAGCAATCAACGCATGCTCCTAGGGGGGAGGTTGGTTGGAGTTAACCATCACGCGCCCCCGACCTCCACACAAAGGATGACACTCTACAAATACCTCATGCTCTAACTTCGTCACTGTAATGCCCAGGATGGAGTTATACCTCCTACGTGTTGAGGCACGACTTAAAGGCATAAGTCCATCCTAGAATGATCTCAAGTTTGGTAATCTTTGCACATCTCCTGTAAAAGAGGGGATTGTAAACATAAATAGTTGGCTTACACTCGCCACGTCACACAAATACAATACATGTCTCAAACATCATACATTAAGAACATCACAACCCTCTAAGGGCAAAATCCAAATGTCAAGATACCAAACTTAAATAAATAAACCACAGGTCGGATCGAATCCTAGTAGAAGTCTCCACTACTGATCATCCGGATAACGAACATAGTATCGACTACGCTCCTCGTCGAACTCGCAGTCTAGCTCGGTGCCATCACCTGGATAGCTCACAACTGGACCTGCATCTGGTGTGGTGAAGTAACTGTGAGCCACATAGGACTCAGCAATCCCGTTCCCGGGTAACAAGACTATTTAAGCCTTGGGAGAGGATAAGGCTGAAGAAAAGAATAAGTGTCTGCAGCAGCAACTAGCAACTAGCTTACGTGCGAGAGTGCGAGAAGAGAAAGCCTCGGTCGAGAGATGATCACGAAGTGATCCTAGCTACAACACGTCAAACATAACCCCTCCGTGTTCAACTCCCGAATCCCTATTCAGAAATTAACTGTCACGGAACACACGCTGGTAGTGTATTAGAAACATTGTGTCAAGTTATCTACAACCGGATATTAACAAGCTCCCATCTGCCACATAACCGCGGGCACGGCTTTCGAAAGTTCATAACCCTGCAGGGGTGTTCCAACTTGACCCATTACAAGCCCACGATCCGCGGAGTCGCAACTCCAAAGTGGGAAGACCCGAGTATTCTCGGAATCCCGTGCTCAAGATATACCGAACTAAGGTAAGGCTAATCCAGCAAATCCTCCCGGCGTGTCGACACCCTGATAGTAGCCGCGCGTATCTAAGTCTCAGGACACGACCGGATGGGTGAAGCTACAGGTGTATGCCAGATACCTTAGGTTGCCCCAAGGCGGCCCCGCAGGCTCCCCGTTTCGGACCAACACTCATGTGGAGCACTGGCCCGGGGTTGTTGATTAAGAAAGAGGGTTAATTACTCCCTATGCAAGTTTAATTTGTCATTAGGAAAATAGTACCAATGTTGGGACTTGATGGAAAAGACTTAGCACTTAGCGGTTTATCGAGGGGGTCCCATACACCCCAACCGTGTTAGGAACGCATAATCAAGGAACATAACACCGGTTTATACGGTTCCTAACAGCATGAGTGGAACAAATCACCAAGCAAAAGGCTTAGCCTTCCACCCTTGCCAATATATAGATGATTTCATTTAGTAATTATATAGTGTGATATAACCCAACAAAACTTCAACATGAAGTGAGCATCTTCGGTCTTCTCCTGCAACTAGCAATGCTATAAGAAGGGCTGAGCGAAGCGTACTTAGCCAAACAACGGTTTGCGTAGGTAGGGTGGTTAAACATGGCAATGGTTACAAGTAGGAGGCTGACAAGAAGAACATGGGCATCGAGGCAAAACTATAGAGCGGATCTACTAGCAATAGGCAAAGATAGTAATGTTATCGGGGTTCGGTCATCTTGCCTGAAGAGAAGTCGTTCGGATCGTAAGAAGGGTCCTCGTGCTCAACCTCGTTGGAAACATCATGCTCTTGCTCGTACTCGGTCTCGGCTTCCGGCTCTATACAATACAATCACACCAAGCACAAATCAACAAGATGCAATGCGCACCCGAAAATGATGGATGCATGATGGATGCACTAAGGATGCACACGGAGCACGTAAAATAGCACTCACGCAAAACACCTCAAAACATGATAACAATAAGATATTGTGAATCTACACAGAAAATCACTCAAGTTTCATATAAGACTCGCTTAAATCGGAGTTACGGGCTAAAAGTTATGCCCGAAACAAGAAATGAGCGAAAGATGAAAATTACAGCAACATAGCAACTTCGGAGCACAAAATAATTAAGCTATAGCACTCAAACAACATGGCAAAGAGCATGAACATAAACTCATATCCTACAGCAATTAAGTCCAAAGATGCACCCCCAAAGGAGCCACGGATCAATAGCAATGAGCTTGGACATATTGAACTTGACAATAAAATTCTGGCAGCAGAATTTTATTGAAACTTTGGAGCAAAAGATAAACATGCTACAGCCACTTAAATAAGCATGTGAGAACATGAATGGAAAGGCAACAATATATAATACAAGGAACAATCAAGATCCACTCCAAAACTATCATGCTTTGTCCTAGAACAGCAAGCAAACATGGCATCGGAACGTTACAGATTTCAGACTTAGTGAAAATCCACTAAGTCCTAAAACAGCAATTTCATCATGGCATCTAAACGAACAAGTTTAAGTCACCTAGAAACTAAACATGGCAAGTGGTAAGCACCACATCAAAGTACACATGATGGTGATCCCGAAACATACAAGCATGTTTCATGGAGATAAACACAACGATAGCAATGAGCTCAACAAGATGGCATTTCATAACAAGTGAAACAACATCACAGCCACATGGCACTTTGCAACGATGATAAACATGGCAAGAATAAATCTATCATGCAACCTAACACAAGCAACATGTAGAGCATGACAAGACGAACACGTGGACATGTCATTTGCATCAATCGGACAAACGAGCTAAAAGTTATCACATGGCAAAGATGACATAAAAACATCACATAGCAGCAATTATATCGCGATGCACTATTGCAACAGAATAACAAGCACCTAGATGATCTCTAACATGCATGACACAAGAAGATAAAACATAGTGCTATTTACCACGAACGCCTGGACATGCTATTTGCGCGAATCGGACAAACACACACAAAGTTTGAGCAGTTATAAGAATGCATCACAGAACAAAACATCAGGGACTTAGCAGAAAAAAGGACTACCTCCGGTGAACAGTAAAGTCAACGCGGGCCGGTGGAGCTGCGGCGGCCCGATCTGGGTCGGGTCTGGCCTAGCGGAGGCCCCGGCGGAGGCTGGCACTGGAGGCGAAGCTGGGCCGCTGGGGCGCGCGGAAGAGGCCTGCCTGGGTGCGGAGGCCCGGCCTTGAACGACGACGCGGCCGTGGGAGAAGGCGCCCAGCGGCGGCCCGCGAAGCCACGACCTGGCGGCGTGTGGGAGAAGCGGTGCGGTGGGCCTGGGCCTCGGACGACCGGTCGCTGGAGGAGATCTGAGCGATGCTGGGCCGAGGCAATCGATCGGCGGCTGGATCCTGCGACGAAGTGGTCCAGGGGCACGAGGAGGAACGACGTGGCCAAGGCCTGGCGACGGATGGCTGGGGCTCGAGGCGATGCGGTTGTTGACCCGCACGGGAGTGGATCTGACGATCGAGGAGCCTGGGAGATTGCCTCGATCTGCGGCGGGAGCTCGAGGGAGGGGCTCCAAGTGGCAGTTTCGAGGGGATGATCCCAAGGCAGTGGATCTGAAGGGAAAAAATGAGGAGAGAAAAGGGGAAGAAGGGCTAGAGGTTAGGGATGCCAAAAATAGACTAGGGGGTCTATTATATAGCAGATTTTTAGGGTTAGGGGGATTTAGGGGTGTTAGGAGCCCTTCGATCGCGATCCGACGGATCCGATCGCGGGGGAAGTTTAGATGGGCCTAGGAGAAGGTAGTGGGCTGCTGGAGGGGTGTTTCTGGGACACAAAGTGAAGGCACTTTGGACCCACACGAAGAACTATTGGGATAGCAAACGGAGTCCAAACACGACGAGATTTGAGAGGCGGGTTACACACAACAAAACAACAACACACACAACAACCTCGCGGCACACCGGTAACGTTACACGCCCAAACAACAAAGTAGGCCTACGGAACGTCGCGGACACGTGAGGGAGCTCCGGAACGCGAAACGGACAACGGGAAGGAACGCGTGGAACCGGATGCAACCGACAAGACAAATGCAATGCGATGCACATGTCTACATGATATGAATGAATGCCACACACGCACACAACCACACGACGAAAACCCGAAAGACAAAGAACCCGGAATGGAAATAGATGAAGCCGGAGATATATTATAAACCCAAAAGGGAAAGTATTACATCCGGGGCATTACAAACTCTCCTCTACTACAAAAAGATCTCGTCCCGAGATCTAGGACTGGAAAAAGGAAGGGTACTCGGAATGAAGATGATCTTCTCGTTCCCACGTAGCCTCTCGGTCGGTGTGATGTGACCACTTGACTTTCAGAAATTTGATGGACTTGTTGCGGGTCTTGCGTTCGGTTTCTTCGAGAATAGCAACAGGATGCTCTCGGTAGGACAAGAACTTGAGGAGATGGAATGATACTTGATGAAATCAACAAAACACTGCCTCCGGAACAATTAAAAGAATGGCACAAGGGGTAAGAAAGATTCAGACAGCACTCCAGTTAAAAGACAGGCAAAACTTGATAAGATTAGAGAATTAGAATGGAGGACACAACACTCCGGTTAAATAGACAAGCAAGGGAGAATATGATCTTGATAAAAACGAGATGACGGTCAAAGAGATCGTCATCACAGTGCCTCCGGAATGAAAGAATATATGCTAGGTCGTTGGCAAGAAAAGAACGGAGAAGAAAAAGACAACTTCTCCCACGAATGTATTTGAAAGAGCATCCTTACGAAGAAGGGTTGAACAGAATTGTTGGAAATTCAACAACGAAAGAATAAGCTTGATGTGGGCTTATGGAAAACGTCTCAAAATTATGAGGTGACAACCAGCCACTTACGAAAACATTTGATTGGATTGAGATCAACAAGGAGACGAAAAACTTATTCCACCGGAAGGATAAATGAAGAACTTGGGTCATTTATAAGCACCATAAATAGCAACAATTCTCAGAGAAAGCTTTTAGGTGAATTATAACCCAAGATAACTCAAACGAATAAATTGAAAGGTTGAAAAGATCTCCTGAACAAGGAAAATGATGGGTTTAAATATCTCATTCTTGAAACTCGTGAATCATGAAACATGAAGGAATTGTCAAGAATGACATAGCACCATCTGAAAAGACAAGGTAGAAAGAATTGCAAATGGAAGCATGACGAAGAATGCTTGAGCTCCAACAAGAATCTTGATGAAGACTTCGAGGATGAATTAAAACATGATGAACCACCATGAAAACTCTAGTAATGAAAGCATGAGAAGTGAAAGATGAAAAGAATAAGATTCAAGGCCTGCGATGAATTAGATGGAGCTTCGGAATGGTATAATTGAAATAACTTGGAGCTCCGGAAAACAAGATGAACAACTTAGAACCGAGAATATGATATGATGAACAAGCTCCGGAAAACAGAGATTAATCACTCGAGGAAATAAGAATAAGATTTATAGTATGCTTATCCTTCATCAAATTAAATTGATGACAAGCAAACGGATTTGGCGTACTACTTATTCTCGTTGCAAAGAATTAAAAGGGATCTAGCACAACCTTGGATAAATCTTCAACAAAGCACCGGTAGGATTGAGAAAAGAACAAATGAATTAAAACGATAACAATGGAAGGGTAAACTTGAAAGAACCACCGTAAAAATATGGAGACGAACGAAGAGACATCAATTAAGAATAGTTGGAGGACGAAGCTGAAAACTGAGAACGAAGAAATATTATGAAATGATGGCCTTCGGAGGATTACAATGGAAAGAATTCATGAAATGCTCCGGACGGGTATGAAAATAATTCCTCACAATCAAAACGATAATGAGGATGGCATGAAGCTAGAACCACGAATCTTGGAAGAGAACGGGCCGAGAATTAAGAGAAACACTTCTCCGGTCTCCAAATGTTGAGAATGAAGACGAGAAATGCCATGAAGAATTTCGAGATACTCCGGACGAATGACAAGAGGAAGGTGGAGCTAAAGATGGAAATAATTGAAAAACAAGCTTGGAGAAGGCATGTGACTGATGTAAATCATTCTTACGTCACCTTTGAAAAGAATTTCAGAATAACTCCAGAAAAATTGGAAGAGTCAGGTAAGATCCTGGGAAAAGACCTGTGGGTTAGGGCCCACTAAGGAAATCACCGTTGGAAGAGATTGCTTGAGAGATATTGCACCGGTTGAATTAAATGGCTTGAATAAGAAGACAATGCTCAAAATAATTTGAACGGATTAAGAATGGAATTATGAATCTTTAGCACTCCGGATATGGATAGCAAGAGGAGAATGATTAATTGGTGCAACGGAATAAGAAAGCATTGTGAAAAGAGGAAAAAGGATAAGATCAACACCGAAATCTTGAATTACATCCACCGGCAGAATTTGAGAACAAAAGAATGATGAGCTTGAAGCTCTTGAGCAACTTCCTGAGAATCATCGGATAAGAACATTGAAGGAAAAGAATGAAGAAATATCACATGAATAAAATGGATACTTCATCTGAGATTTCTTGCTTCGAGAAGAAGAAGGGTGGGAGGGTGGGGAAAACAAAGACAACTTGAGATGAAAGAAACAGACAAATTGTCAGATTTCTCAATGGCGTCCGGATGGAAATAACTTGAAGAGAAGGCACACCGGTTGAAAAGGATTAACATGAATATCTCGATGGTTAAGAAGGACTAGCACTCCCATAGAAATATGAGAACACCGATTAAGAAAGGTATGGAATCAATATTTGACATCGAAGCAACTCGAATACCAGAACCAAAACAAGAACAAAGGATAGATATGCAACATAGTCTTCACAATAATCATTCGAACAATAGGAACGAATGAAATCATTCGAACAAGAGGAACGAATGAAATTCTCAGTTAAATGATAACATCAATCTTCACGAGAAGCCACATAGGGGACAAAAGGATAAAATAAGAAAACAACAAGGTACAGACGGGAACAAACACAAGATAGGAGCTTCGTTCTAACATCTTTGTGCTGAAAGCATATGAACGCGTTACGAAAAGGTTTTGCAATCCCCGGATCAGCATAGCCAAGGACCCTTTAAGATGCAACTCCTGATAGTAACATCGGTCATAAACCACTTCACTCAATGTAGAACCCCGAACTCACTAACCTGCATTCGTTGGAAGAATGCCTACGATCTACTGGATAAACCCACCTATTAATTTCCGAGAGATTCCAGTTATGCAATCAGGTGTTGGGGATACACGGGAAGCACCGCGCAATCAACTCTAAACCTACATCCAGGTGTATCCATCCTTCAACACATAACCAGTCTTTCTCGGAAACTGTTTACCTCGGACCTTCGAAAAGCATCCACTATAACAAGCTATGGCAATACTCCCGAACTACCTCCCAGGTGATGTCGGGGTTATCTTGCCACTGGCCGTATAGGAGAGATTTTCGATGTCGGTCGTCTTAAGTATTTAGTACTGCCGCGATATGCTTGTGACGACAATACCCCAAAGCTCAACTCCCCGGGACACAGCCACAACCCCTAATGTCAGGAGGCATCGAGAACAATATTCTCGTCACAAGAACATCGAAACAATCCCAGAATACTCGCGGGATTCCTAAAAAAAATTGTGCAATTTTTGAAAGTAGGAGAGACAAGAGTAGTCGTCAGGAGTCCTCACCAGAGAGAAAGGGGATGAGAAGCAAAGAAATCCTACTCTCCGATATAATATAGGACTCAAAATATTTTCAGTGTGTGCCTAGACTCGACCGTCAACGATTCGATCAATCAGTGGGGGCTCCTAGGTCGGAGAAGGCTCTGAATACCAACTTGTGATGCCCAGGATGGAGTTATACCTCCTACGTGTCGAGGCACGACTTAAAGGCATAAGTCCATCCTAGAATGATCTCAAGTTTGGTAATCTTTGCACATCTCCTGTAAAAGAGGGGATTGTAAACATAAATAGTTGGCTTACACTCGCCACATCACACAAATACAATACATGTCTCAAACATCATACATTAAGAACATCACAACCCTCTAAGGGCAAAATCCAAATGTCAAGATACCAAACTTAAATAAATAAACCACAGGTTGGATCGAATCCTAGTAGAAGTCTCCACTACTGATCATCCGGATAACGAACATAGTATCGACTACGCTCCTCGTCGAACTCGCAGTCTAGCTCGGTGCCATCACCTGGATAGCTCACAACTGGACCTGCATCTGGTGTGGTGAAGTAACTGTGAGCCACAGAGGACTCAGCAATCCCGTTCCCGGGTAACAAGACTATTTAAGCCTTGGGAGAGGATAAGGCTGAAGAAAAGAATAAGTGTCTGCAGCAGCAACTAGCAACTAGCTTACGTGCGAGATTGCGAGAAGAGAAAGCCTCGATCGAGAGATGATCACGAAGTGATCCTAGCTACAACACGTCAAACATAACCCCTCCGTGTTCAACTCCCGAATCCCTATTCGGAAATTGACGGTCACGGAACACACGCTGGTAGTGTATTAGAAACATTGTGTCAAGTTATTTACAACCGGATATTAACAAGCTCCCATCTACCACATAACCACGGGCACGACTTTCGAAAGTTCATAACCCTGCAGGGGTGTTCCAACTTGACCCATTACAAGCACACGATCCGCGGAGTCGCAACTCCAAAGTGGGAAGACCCGAGTATTCTCGGAATCCCGTGCTCAAGATATACCGAACTAAGGTAAGGCTAATCCAGCAAATCCTCCCGGCGTGTCGACACCCTGATAGTAGCCGCGCGTATCTAAGTCTCAGGACACGACCGGATGGGTGAAGCTACAGGTGTATGCCAGATACCTCGGGTTGCCCCAAGGCGGCCCCGCAGGCTCCCCGTTTCGGACCAACACTCATGTGGAGCACTGGCCCGGGGTTGTTGATTAAGAAAGAGGGTTAATTACTCCCTATGCAAGTTTAATTTGTTATTAGGCAAATAGTACCAATGTTGGGACTTGCTGGAAAAGACTTAGCACTTAGCGGTTTATCGAGGGGGTCCCATACACCCCAACCGTGTTAGGAACGCATAATCAAGGAACATAACACCGGTTTATACGGTTCCTAACGGCATGAGTGGAACAAATCACCAAGCAAAAGGCTTAGCCTTCCACCCTTGCCAATATATAGATGATTTCATTTAGTAATTATATAGTGTGATATAACCCAACAAAACTTCAACATGAAGTGAGCATCTCCGGTCTTCTCGTGCAACTAGCAATGCTATAAGGAGGGCTGAGCGAAGCGTACTTAGCCAAACAACGGTTTGCGTAGGTAGGGTGGTTAAACATGGCAATGGTTACAAGTAGGAGGCTGACAAGAAGAACATGGGCATCGAGGCAAAACTATAGAGCGGATCTACTAGCAATAGGCAAAGATAGTAATGTTATCGGGGTTCGGTCATCTTGCCTGAAGAGAAGTCGTTCGGATCGTAAGAAGGGTCCTCGTGCTCAACCTCGTTGGAAACCTCGTGCTCGTACTCGTACTCGATCTCGGCTTCCGGCTCTATACAATACAATCACACCAAGCACAAATCTACAAGATGCAATGCGCACTCGAAAATGATGGATGCATGATGGATGCACTAAGGATCCACACGGAGCACGTAAAATAGCACTCAAGCGAAACACCTCAAAACATGATAACAATAAGATATTATGAATCTACACAGAAAATCACTCAAGTTTCATATAAGACTCGCTTAAATCGGAGTTACGGGCTAAAAGTTATGCCCGAAACAAGAAATGAGCGAAAGCTGAAAATTACAGCAACATAGCAACTTCGGAGCACAAAATAATTAAGCTACAGCACTCAAACAACATGGCAAAGAGCATGAACATAAACTAGACATATCCTATAGAAATTAAGTCCAAAGGTGCACCCCCAAAGGAGCCACGGATCAATAGCAATGAGCTTGGACATATTGAACTTGACAATAAAATTCTGGCAGCAGAATTTTATTGAAACTTTGGAGCAAAAGATAAACATGCTACAGCCACTTAAATAAGCATGTGAGAACATGAATGGAAAGCCAACAATATATACTACAAGGAACAATCAAGATCCACTCCAAAACTATCATGCTTTGTCCTAGAACAGCAAGCAAACATGGCATCGGAACGTTACAGATTTCAGACTTAGTGAAAATCCACTAAGTCCTAAAACAGCAATTTCATCATGGCATCTAAACGAGCAAGTTTAAGTCACCTCGAAACTAAACATGGCAAGTGGTAAGCACCACATCAAAGTACACATGATGGTGATCCCGAAACATACAAGCATGCTTCATGGAGGTAAACACAACGATAGCAATGAGCTCAACAAGATGGCATTTCATAACAAGTGAAACAACATCACAGACACATGGCACTTTGCAACGATGATAAACATGGCAAGAATAAATCTATCATGCAACCTAACACAAGCAACATGTAGAGCATGACAAGACGAACACGTGGACATGTCATTTGCATCAATCGGACAAACGAGCTAAAAGTTATCACATGGCAAAGATGACATAAAAACATCACATAGCAGCAATTATATCGCGATGCACTATTGCAACAGAAAAACAAGCACCTAGATGATCTCTAACATGCATGACACAAGAAGATAAAATGTAGTGCTATTTACCACGAACGCCCGGACATGCTATTTGCGCGAATCGGACAAACACACACAAAGTTAGAGCAGTTATAAGAATGCATCACAGAACAAAACATCAGGGACTTAGCAGAAAAAAGGACTACCTCCGGTGAACAGTAAATTCAACACGGGCCGGTGGAGCTGCGGCGGCCCGATCTGGCTCGGGTCCGGCCTGGCGGAGGCCCAGGCGGAGGCTGGCGCTGGAGGCGAAGCTGGGCCGCTGGGGCGCGCGGAAGAGGCCTGCCTGGCTGCGGAGGCCCGGCCTCGAACGACGACGCGGCCGCGGGAGAAGGCGCCCAGCGGCGGCCCGTGAAGCCACGACCTGGCGGCGTGCGGGAGAAGCGGTGCAGTGGGCCTGGGCCTCGGACGACCGGTCGCTGGAGGAGATCTGAGCGATGCTGGGCCGAGGCAATCGATCGGCGGCTGGATCCTGCGACGAAGTGGTCCAGGGGCGCGAGGAGGAACGACGTGGCCGAGGCCTGGCGACGGACGGCTGGGGCTCGAGGCAATGCGGTCGTTGACCCGCACGGGAGTGGATCTGGCGATCGAGGAGCCTGGGAGATTGCCTCGATCTGCGGCGGGAGCTCGAGGGAGGGGCTCCAAGTGGCAGTTTCGAGGGGATGATACCAAGGCAGTGGATCTGAAGGAAAAAAATGAGGAGAGAAAAGGGGAAGAAGGGCTAGAGGTTAGGGATGCCAAAAATAGACTAGGGGGTCTATTATATAGCAGATTTTTAGGGTTAGGGGGGATTTAGGGGTGTTAGGAGCCCTCCGATCGCGATCCGACGGATCCGATCGCGGGGGAAGTTTAGATGGGCCTAGGAGAAGGTAGTGGGCTGCTGGAGGGGTGTTTCTGGGACACAAAGTGAAGGCACTTTGGACCCACACGAAGAACTGTTGGGATAGCAAACGGAGTCCAAACGCGACGAGATTTGAGAGGCGGGTTACACACAACAAAACAACAACACACACAACAACCTCGCGGCACACCGGTAACATTACACGCCCAAACAACAAAGTAGGCCTACGGAACGTCGCGGACACGTGAGGGAGCTCCGGAACGCGAAACGGACAACGGGAATGAACGCGTGGAACCGGATGCAACCGACAACACAAATGCAATGCGATGCACATGTCTACATGATATGAATGAATGCCACACACGCACACAACCACACGACGAAAACCCGAAAGACAAAGAACCCGGAATGGAAATAGATGAAGCCGGAGATATATTATAAACCCAAAAGGGAAAGTATTACATCCGGGGCATTACAGTCACATAGCGGTTCACCATACGTGCATGCTACGGGAATCACTCACTTTAACACAAGTATTTCTCAATTTCATAATAACTCCACTAGCATGACTCTAATATCACTATCCTCATATCTCAAAACAATTATCAAGCATCCAACTTCTCATCATATTCAATGCACTTAGTGTGAAAGTTTTTACTACATTGATTTTGCATGTCTATCATGTGAAGGCTAGTTTTATAGCCAAAGCACATTACCATGCTGTTTTAATAGACTCTCAAAAGGATATAAGTGAAGCACGAGAGATCAACAATTTCTACAAAATATAATCACCACCGTGCTCTAAAAGATATAAGTGAAGCACTAGAGCAAAATTGTTCAACTCAAAAGATATATGTGAAGCACATAGAGTGTTCTTTCAATTCCTAGGCCATATTTATCTCTCTCAAAAAGGTGTGTCCACCAAGGATAATTGTGGCAAACTAACAAGCAAAGACTCAAATAACACACGACACTCCAAGTAAAACTCATATCATGTGGTGAATAAAAATATAGCTCCGAGTATAGTTACCGATAGATGAAGACGAAAGAGGGGATGCCTTCCCGGGGCATCCCCAAGCTTAGGCTTTTTGTTGTCCTTGAATTTTACCTTGGGGTGCCTTGGGCATCCCCAAGCTTAGGCTCTTGCCACTCTTTGTTCCATAGTCCATCAAAGCAATACTCAAAACTTGAAAACTTCACAACACAAAACTTAGACAAAAATCTCGTGAGCTCCGTTAGTATAAGAAAACGAACTACTACTCAAAGGTACTGTAATGAATTCATTCTTTGTTTATATTGGTGTTAAACCTACTGTATTCCAACTTCTCTATGATTCATACTTCCCAATACTACTCATAGATGCATTGAAATAATCAAACAACACACGAAAAACAGAATCTGTCAAAAACAGAACCGTGTGTAGTAATCTGTAACTTTCGCATACTTCTGTAACTCCAAAAAAATTGAAATAAATTGGTAAACGTGAGGAATTTGTCTATTAATCATCTGCAAAAAAATCAACTAAATAGCGCACTCCAGGAAAATCTGGTGACCATTCTAGCGAGCTCTAACGATTCTGTTTTTTCACAGCAAGATCATATAAACTTCACACAAGTCTTCCCAAAGGTTCTACTTGGCAAAAACACTAATTAAAACACAAAACCACATCTAAACAGAAGCTAGATGCAATATTTATTCTTAAACAGAAGCAAAAACAAAAAATATAAAGTTGAGTTGCCTCCCAACAAGCTCTTTCTTTATAGCCATTAAGATAGGCTTGAGAAATCAATGATGCGCACATGAAAGATAAGAATTGAAGCACAAAGAGAGCATCATATAGCATGTGAAAATCACATCTAAGTCTAACATACTTCCTATGCATAGGCATTTTATAAGAAAACAAATTAGCAAGACAATCAAGATCTAGCATATGCAAGGAAGAAGAAAGAAACAAGATCAATCTCAACACGAAGAGAGGTAATTTAGTAACATGTAGATTTCTACAACCATATTTTCCTCTCTCATAATAATTGCATGTAGGATCATAAGTAAATTCAACAATATAGCTATCACATAACATATTCTCAACACGATCCACATGCATGCGAAGTTGACACTCTTCCAAAATAGTGGGATCAACATTAACTAAAGTCATGACCTCTCCAAACCCACTTTTATCAAAAATTTCATAAGATTGAACATTCGCCAAATATGTGGGATCTAAAGTTGACACTCTTCCAAACCCACATTCAATATTATAGCAAACATTATTATCAATATCATATTCATCATGGGGTTTTAATAAATTATCAAAATCGTAAGAAGAATCACCCCAATCATGATCGTTGCAACAAGTAGAAGACATAGCAAAACTAGCATCCCCAAGCTTAGGGTTTTGCATATCATTAGCACGATTGACATTAATATAATTTATAATAACATCATTGCAATCATGCTTTTCATTCAAGGAGCTATCGTGAATCACTTTATAATTTTCTTCTTTCAACACTTTGTCACAATTTTTAGATTCATAAATTTCGAGCAAAACCTCATAAAGATAATCTAGTGCATGCAGCTCACTAGCAATAGGTTCGACATAAAGGGATCTTTTAAAGAGATTAGCAAGTGGATGAGGATCCATACTTTAGCAAGCGAAGATGCAAGCTAATTGAGGGCACATAGCACACAAGCAAACAAGAGGCAAGCGGACGAAAAAGGGCGAATAAAACGGCAAGGGTGAAGTGGGGGAGAGGAAAATGAGAGGCAAATAAATGTAATGCGAATAAGGGTTTGTGATAGATACTTGGTATATGACTTTTGCGTAAACCTCCCCGGCAACGGCGTCAGAAATTCTTCTTGCTACTTCTCCAGCTTGCGTTGTATTCCCTCGAAGAGGAAAGGGTGATGCAACACCGTAGCGTAACTATTTCCCTCAGTTTTGAGAACCAAGGTATCAATCCAGTAGGAGACCACGCGCGAGTCCCTCGCACCTGCACAAACAAATAAGAACTTCGCAACCAACGTGATAAGGGGTTGTCAATCCCTTTACGGTCACTTACGAAAGTGAGATCTGATAGAGATGATAGTTGATATTTTCGGTATTTTTGGATATAAGAACAGAAAGTAAAAGCAGAAAAGTAAAGTAGATTGTAGATTGATATGTTGAGAATAGACCCGGGGGCCATAGTTTTCTCTAGTGGCTTCTCTCATGATAGCGATATTCTACGGCGGGTAAACAAATTACTGTCGAGCAATTGATAGAAAAGCGAATAATTATGAGACTATCTAGGCATGATCGTTATATATAGGCATCACGTCCGAGACAAGTAGACCGAAACGATTCTGCATCTACTACTATTACTCCACACATCGACCGCTATCCAGCATGCATCTAGAGTATTAAGTTCATAAGAACAGAGTAACGCCTTAAGCAAGATGACATGATGTAGAGGGATAAACTCAAACATAGTGATATAAACCCCATCTTTTTATCCTCGATGGCAACAATACAATATGTGCCTTGCTGCCCCTACTGTCACTGGGAAAGGACACCGCAAGATTGAACCCAAAGCCAAGCACTTCTCCCATTGCAAGAACTATACATCTAGTAGGCCAAACCAAACCAATAATTCAAAGAGACTTGCAAGGATATTATAATAATACATAAAGAGTTCAGAGAAGAACCAAATATTTCTCTTAGATAATCTTGATCATAAACCCACAATTCATCGGATCTCGACAAACACACCGCAAAAGGAGATTACATCGAATAGATCTCCTCGAAGACCGAGGAGAACTTGGTATTGAGATCCAAAGAGAGAGAAGAAGCCATCTAGATACTAGCTATGGACCCCAAGGTCTGTGGTAAACTACTCACAACTCATGGCGAGGCGATGATTATGATGTAGAAGCACTCCGTGGAAGATCCCCCCTCCGGCAGAGCTCCAGAACAGGCCCCAAGATGGGATCTCACGGGAACAGAAGGTTGCGGCGGTGGAACTAGGTTTTTTCTGTTGTTCTGATGGTTTCGGGGTACGTAGATATATATAGGAAGAAGGAGGGCACTGGGGGCCAGACATGGGGCCCACGAGGCAGGGGGTGCGCCTTGTAGGGGGGGCGCCCCCACCCTCGTGGGCGCCACGTGTGCCTTATTCCCTGGTTCTCAAGTCTCCCGTGCGTATTTTGCTCCAAAAATATCTCTCCCAAAGTTTCATTCCGTTTGGACTCCGTTTAATATTCCTTTTTCTGTAAAACCCTGAAATAGGCAAAAAAACAACAATCTGGACTGGGCCTTTGGGTTAATAGGTCAGTCCCAAAAATAATATAAAAGTGTATAACAAATCCCATTAAAAATCCAAAACATCATAAATAATAGCATGGAACAATAAAAAATTATAGATACGTTGGAGACGTATCGGCGCGCGATCGTTAACTCCTACCAACCTCCCCCCTAGGAGCATGCGTTGATTGCTTTGTTTTGATGACTCGTAAATTTTTGCAATAAGTATATGAGTTCTTTATGACTAATGTTGAGTCCATGGATTATACGCACTCTCACCCTTCCACCATTGCTAGCCTCTCCTATACCGCACAACTCTCGCCAGTACCATACACCCACCATATACCTTCCTCAAAAGAGCCACCATACCTACCTATCATGGCATTTCCATAGCCATTCCGAGATATATTTGTTGGGGAACGTAGCATAAATCAAAAAAAATCTACGTCTTCACCAAGATCCAACTATGGAGACATCTAGCAACGAGCAACTAAGAGTGCATCTACATACCGTTATGAAGACTGTGTGCGGAAGCTTTCAACGAAGCAAGGATGAAGTAGTCGTACTCTTCACGTTCTTCGTCACCGATTATCTAGCGCCGAACGGACGGCACCTCCGCGTTCAACACACGTACGGTGCAGCAACGTCACCTCCTTCTTGATCCAGCAAGGGGGGAGGATAAGTCGTCAGAGATCCGGCAGCACGACGGCGTGATGACGGATGCAGTGGAGATCGCAGCAGGGCTTCGCCGGGCGCCCTGCGAAGGAGTTGGGAGGTGTGACGGGAGGGGGAGAGGCGCCAGGGCTGAGGTGCGGCTGCCCTCTCCCCCCCCCCCCACATATATATAGGGGGCCAGGGGGGGCGCCAGCCCCTTGCAGATCCAATCTGCAAGGGGGGCGACGGCCAGGGAGGAGTCCCCCTCCCCCAAGGCAAGTGGTGGCCCCCCTCCCCTTAGGGTTTTATCCCTATGCGCATGGGGAGGTGGGGCCCCCTTGTGGTGCGCCAGCCCAGAGGGCTGCACACATCCCCTTGCGGCCTAGGGGCCCCACCGGGATGGGTGGCCCCACCCGGTGGACCCCCGGGGCCCCTCCGGTGGTCCCGGGACGCTCCCGGTGACCCCCGGAGATCACCCGTTGGCCGAAACTGGACTTCCCATATATCAATCTTTACCTCCGCACCATTCCGGAACTCCTCGTGACGTCCGGGATCACATCCGGGACTCCGAACAACTTTCGGGTTTCCACGTGCATTAATCTCTACGACCCTAGCGTTACCGAACCTTAAGTGTGTAGACCCTACGGGTTCGGGAGACACGTAGACATGACCGAGACCACTCTCTGGTCAATAACCAACAGCGGGACCTGGATACCCATGTTGGTTCCCACGTGTTCCTCGATGATCTTCATCGGATGAACCACTGTGTCAAGGATTCACTCAATCTCGTATGTTATTCCCTTTGTCTATCGGTACGGTACTTGCTCGAGATTCGATCGTCGGTATCCCCGATACCTTGTTCAATCTCGTTATGGCAAGTCTCTTTACTCGATCCGTAATCCATCATCCCGTGACTAACCACTTAGTCACATTGAGCTCATTATGATGATGTATTACCGAGTGGGCCCAGAGGTACCTCTCCGTCATACGGAGTGACAACATCCCAGTCTCGGTTCGTACCAACTCAACAGACACTTTCGGAGATACCCGATGCGTACCTTTATAGCCACCCAGTTACGTTGTGACGGTTGGCACACCCAAAGTACTCCTACGGTATCCGGGAGTTGTACAACCTCATGGTCTAAGGAATAAATACTTGACACTGAAAAGCTTATGCATTACGAACTATACGATCTCGTGTTATGCTCAAGTTTGGGTCCTGTCCATCACATCATTCTCCTAATGATGTGATCCCGTTATCACTGACATCTCATGTCCATGGTCAGGAAACCGTGACCATCTGTTGATCAACGAGCTGGTTACTAGAGGCCTACCAGGGACTCATTGTGGTCTGTGTATTCACACATGTATCATTGTTTCCATACAATACAATTCAAGCATGAATAACAAACGATTATCATGAACAAGGAGATATAATAATAATGCTTTTATTATTGCCTCTAGGGCATATCTCCAACAGTCTCCCACTTGCACTAGAGTCAATAATCTAGTCACATTGTGATGAATCGAACACCCATAGAGTTCTGGTGTTGATCATGTTTTGCTCGTGAAAGAGGTTTAGTCAATGGGTCTGCTACATTCAGATCCGTATGCACTTTACAAATATCTATGTCTCCATCCTGAACATAATTCCGGATGGAGTTGAAACGGCGCTTGATGTGCTTGGTCTTCTTGTGAAACCTGGGCTCCTTGGTAATAGTAATAGCACCAGTGTTGTCACAGAAGAGAGTCATCGGGCTTGACGCGCTTGGAATGACTCCGAGGTCGGTGATGAACTCCTTCATCCAGACTCCTTCCTGCGCTGCTTCAGAAGCAGCTATGTACTCCGCTTCACATGTAGATGCTGCCACCACGCTTTGCTTGCAACTGCACCAGCTGACTGCCCCTCCATTCAAAATATACACGTATCCGGTTTGCGACTTAGTGTCATCCAGATCTGTGTCGAAGCTAGCATCGACGTAACCCTTTACGACGAGCTCTTCGTCACCTCCATAAACGAGAAACATATCCTTAGTCCTTTTCAGGTACTTCAGGATGTTCTTGACCGTTGTCCAGTGTTCCGTACCGGGATCACTTTGGTACCTCCCTACCAAACTTATGGCAAGGTTCACATCAGGTCTGGTACACAGCATGGCATACATGATAGAACCTATTGCCGAGGCATAGGGAATGACACTCATCTTTTCTCTATCTTCTGCCGTGGTCGGCGACTGAGTCTTACTCAATCTCATACCTTGCAAAACAGGCAAGAATCCTTTCTTAGACTGATCCATATTGAACTTCTTCAATATTTTGTCAAGGTATGTACTTTGTGAAAGACCTATGAGGCGTCTCGATCTATCTCTATAGATTTTGATGCCTAATATGTAAGCAGCTTCACCAAGGTCCTTCATTGAAAAACTTTTATTCAAGTAGGCCTTTACATTTTCCAAGAATTCTATATCATTTCCCATCAGCAATATGTCATCCACATATAATATGAGAAATGCTACAGAGCTCCCACTCACTTTCTTGTAAATACAGGCTTCACCATAAGTCTGTATAAAGCCAAACGCTTTGATCACCTCATCAAAGCGAATATTCCAACTCCGAGATGCTTGCACCAGCCCATAAATCGAGCGCTGGAGCTTGCATACCTTGTTAGCGTTCTCTGGATCGACAAAACCTTCCGGTTGCATCATATACAACTCTTCCTTGAGGAAGCCATTAAGGAATGTTGTTTTGACGTCCATTTGCCATATCTCATAATCATAGAATGCGGCAATAGCTAACATGATTCTGACTGACTTCAGCATCGCTACGGGAGAGAAAGTCTCGTCGTAGTCAATCCCTTGAACTTGTCGATAACCCTTAGCGACAAGCCGAGCTTTATAGATGGTCACATTACCATCCGCGTCTGTCTTCTTCTTAAATATCCATTTGTTTTCTATGGCGTGCCTATCATCAGGCAAGTCCACCAAAGTCCATACTTTGTTTTCATACATGGATTCTATCTCGGATTTCATGGCTCCAAGCCATTTATTGGAATCTGGGCCCGCCATCGCTTCTTCATAGTTCGAAGGTTCACCATTGTCTAACAACATGATTTCCAGTACAGGGTTGCCGTACCACTCTGGTGCGGAACGTTCCCTTGTGGACCTTCGAAGTTCAGTAGTAACTTGATCTGTATCTTCATGATCATTATCATTATCTTCCTCCCTTGTTGGTGCAGGCACCTCAGGAACAGTTTCCTGCGTTGCGCTACTTTCCGGTACAGGAGTGGTGACTATCACCTCATCAAGTTCTACTTTCCTCCCACTCACTTCTTTCGAGAGAAACTCTTTCTCCAGAAAGCATCCATTCTTGGCAACAAAGACTTTGCCTTCGGATCTGTGGTAGAAGGTGTACCCAATTGTTTCCTTTGGGTATCCTATGAAGACGCATTTCTCCGATTTGGGTTCGAGCTTTTCAGGTTGAAGTTTCTTGACATAAGCATCGCAACCCCAAACTTTCAGAAACAACAGCTTCAGTTTCTTGCCAAACCAAAGTTCATATGGAGTCGTCTCAACGGATTTCGACGGAGCCCTATTTAAAGTGAATGCGGCAGTCTCTAAAGCATAACCCCAAAAAGATAGCGGTAAATCGGTGAGGGACATCATAGATCGCACCATGTCCAACAGAGTACGATTTCGACGTTCGGACACACCGTTACGTTGAGGTGTTCCGGGCGGTGTCAATTGTGAAACAATTCCACAGTTTCTAAGGTGTGTGCCAAATTCATGACTTAAATATTCACCCCCACGATCCGATCGCAAGAACTTTATTTTTCTGTCACGTTGATTCTCAACCTCATTCTGAAATTCCTTGAACTTTTCAAAGGTCTCAGACTTGTGTTTCATCAAATAGATATACCCGTATCTACTCAAGTCATCCGTGAGGGTGAGAACATAACGGTAGCCTCCGCGAGCCTCAACACTCATTGGACCGCACACATCGGTATGTATGATTTCCAACAAGTTGGTTGCTCGCTCCATTGTTCCGGAGAACGGAGTCTTGGTCATCTTGCCCAAGAGGCATGGTTCGCACGTGTCAAATGATTCATAATCAAGAGACTCTAGAAGTCCATCCGAATGGAGCTTCTTCATACGTTTGACACCAATATGACCAAGGCGGCAATGCCACAAGTATGTGGGACTATCATTATCAACTTTACATCTTTTGGCATCTACACTATGAATATGTGTATCACTACGTTCGAGATTCGTCAAAAATAAACCATTGACCAGCGGGGCATGACCATAAAACATATCTCTCAAATAAATAGAACAACCATTATTCTCCGATTTGAAAGAATATCCATCTCGCATAAGACGAGATCCAGAAACAATGTTCATGCTCAAAGCTGGTACTAAATAACAATTATTGATGTTTAAAACTAATCCCGAGGGTAGATGTAGAGGTAGCGTGCCGACGGCGATCACATCGACCTTGGAACCATTCCCGACGCGCATCGTCACCTCATCCTTCGCCAGTCTCCGTTTATTCCGCAGCTCCTGTTTTGAGTTACAAATGTGAGCAACTGCACCGGTATCGAATACCCAGGAGCTACTACGAGTGCTGGTAAGGTACACATCAATAACATGTATATCATATATACCTTTGACGTTGCCGGCCTTCTTGTCTGCTAAATATTTGGGGCAGTTCCGCTTCCAGTGACCCGTTCCCTTGCAATAAAAGCACTCTGTCGCAGGCTTGGGTCCATACTTTGGCTTCTTCCCGGCAACAGGCTTGCCAGGCGCGGCAACTCCCTTGCCGTCCTTCTTGAAGTTCTTCTTACCCTTGCCTTTCTTGAACTTAGTGGTTTTATTGACCATCAACACTTGATGTTCTTTCTTGATGTCTACCTCCGCTGATTTCAGCATCGAATACACCTCGGGAATGGACTTCTCCATCCCCTGCATATTGAAGTTCAACACGAAGCTCTTGAAGCTTGGTGGGAGCGACTGGAGGATTCTGTCAACGACCGCTTCATCTGGGAGATTCATTCCCAGCTGAGACAAGCGGTTGTGCAATCCTGAAATCTTGAGGATGTGCTCACTGACAGAACTGTTCTCCTCCATCTTACAGCTGTAGAATGCGTCGGAGACATCATATCTCTCGACTCGGGCATGAGCTTGGAAAACCATTTTCAGCTCTTCGAACATCTCATATGCTCCATGGTGCTCAAAACGCTTTTGGAGCCCCGATTCTAAACTGTAAAGCATGCCGCACTAAACCAGGGAGTAATCATCACTACGCGACTGCCAGACGTTCAAAACGTCTTGGTTCGCATCGGGAGCAGGTGCATCACCTAGCGGTGCTTCTAGGACATATGATCTCTTGGCAGCTATGAGGATAATCCTCAGGTTACGGACCCAATCCGTATAGTTGCTACCATCGTCTTTCAGCTTGGTTTTCTCTAGGAACGCGTTGAAGTTGAGGGAAACCTGAGCGTGGGCCATTTGATCTACAAGAGATATTGTAAAGAATTTAGACTAAGTTCATGATAATTAAGTTCATCTTAATCAAATTATAATGAACTCCCACTCAGAATGACATCTCTCAAGTCATCCAAGTGATACACGATCCGAATCGAGTAGTCCGTGTCCGATCATCACGTGAGACGGACTAGTCATCAACGGTGAACATCTTCATGTTGATCGTATCTTCTATATGACTCGTGTTCGACCTTTCGGTCTTCCGTGTTCCGAGGCCATGTCTGTACATGCTAGGCTCGTCAAGTGAACCCTAAGTGTATCGCGTGTGTAAATCTGTCTTACACCCGTTGTATGTGAACGTTAGAACCTATCACACCCGATCATCACGTGGTGCTTCGGAGCAACGAGCTTTAGCAACGGTGCACAGTTAGGGGAAACACAATACTTGAAATTTTAGTGAGAGATCATCTTATTTACTACCGTCGTTCTAAGTAAACAAGATGCAAAAACATGATAAACATCACATGCAATCAATTATAGTGACATGATATGGCCAATATCATCTTGCTCCTTGGATCTCCATCTTCGGGGCACCATGATCATCTTGTCACCGGCTCGACACCATGATCTTCATCATCATGATCTCCATCATCGTGTCTTGAGGAAGTTGTCACGCCAACTATTACTTCTACTACTATAGCTAACATTTAGCAACGAAGTAAAGTAATTACATGGCGTTATTCAGTGACACGCAGGTCATACAATAATAAAGACAACTCCTATGGCTCCTGCCGGTTGTCAAGTTCATCGACATGCAAGTCGTGATTCCCTATTACAAAAACATGATCAATCTCATACATCACATATGTCATTCATCACATCTTCGTTCTTGGCCATACCACGTCACAAAACACATGCTGCAAAAACAAGTTAGACGTCCTCTAATTGTTGTTGCAAGTTTTACGTGGCTTCTATAGGATTTCTAGCAAGAACGTTTCTTACCTACGCCAAAACCACAACGTGATTTGTCAACTTCTATTTACCCTTCATAAGGACCCTTTTCATCGAATCCGATCCGACTAAAGTAGGAGAGACAGACACCCGCCAGCCACCTTATGCATCTAGTGCATGTCTGTCGGTGGAACCAGTCTCACGTAAGCGTACGTGTAAGGTCGGTCCGGGCCGCTTCATCCCACAATACCGCCGAATCAAGATTGACTAGTAACGGTAAGAAAGTTGAACAAGATCATACGCCCACAACTGCTTTGTGTTCTACTCGTGCCAAGATGCTACGCATAAAACCTAGGCTCAGATGCCACTGTTGGGGAACGTAGCATAAATCAAAAAATTTCTACGTCTTCACCAAGATCCAACTATGGAGACATCTAGCAACGAGCAACTAAGAGTGCATCTACATACCGTTATGAAGATTGCGTGCGGAAGCTTTCAACGAAGCAAGGATGAAGTAGTTGTACTCTTCACGTTCTTCGTCACCGATGATCTAGCGCCGAACGGACGGCACCTCCGCGTTCAACACACGTACGGTGCAGCAACGTCACCTCCTTCTTGATCCAGCAAGGGGGGAGGAGAAGTCGTCAGAGATCCGGCAGCACGACGGCGTGATGACGGATGCAGTGGAGATCGCAGCAGGGCTTCGCCGGGCGCCCTGCGAAGGAGTTGGGAGGTGTGACGGGAGGGGGAGAGGCGCCAGGGCTGAGGTGCGGCTGCCCTCTCCCCCCCCCACATATATATAGGGGGCCAGGGGGGCGCCAGCCCCTTGCAGATCCAATCTGCAAGGGGGGGCGGCGGCCAGGGAGGAGTCCCCCTCCCCCAAGGCAAGTGGTGGCCCCCCTCCCCTTAGGGTTTTATCCCTATGCGCATGGGGAGGTGGGGCCCCCTTGTGGTGCGCCAGCCCAGAGGGCTGCACACATCCCCTTGCGGCCTAGGGGCCCCACCGGGATGGGTGGCCCCACCCGGTGGACCCCCGGGGCCCCTCCGGTGGTCCCGGGACGCTCCCGGTGACCCCCGGAGATCACCCGTTGGCCGAAACTGGACTTCCCATATATCAATCTTTACCTCCGGACCATTCCGGAACTCCTCGTGACGTCCGGGATCACATCCGGGACTCCGAACAACTTTCGGGTTTCCACGTGCATTAATCTCTACGACCCTAGCGTTACCGAACCTTAAGTGTGTAGACCCTACGGGTTCGGGAGACACGTAGACATGACCGAGACCACTCTCTGGTCAATAACCAACAGCGGGACCTGGATACCCATGTTGGTTCCCACGTGTTCCTCGATGATCTTCATCGGATGAACCACTGTGTCAAGGATTCACTCAATCCCGTATGTTATTCCCTTTGTCTATCGGTACGGTACTTGCTCGAGATTCGATCGTCGGTATCCCCGATACCTTGTTCAATCTCGTTATGGCAAGTCTCTTTACTCGATCCGTAATCCATCATCCCGTGACTAACCACTTAGTCACATTGAGCTCATTATGATGATGTATTACCGAGTGGGCCCAGAGGTACCTCTCCGTCATACGGAGTGACAACATCCCAGTCTCGGTTCGTACCAACTCAACAGACACTTTCGGAGATACCCGATGCGTACCTTTATAGCCACCCAGTTACGTTGTGACGGTTGGCACACCCAAAGTACTCCTACGGTATCCGGGAGTTGTACAACCTCATGGTCTAAGGAATAAATACTTGACACTGAAAAGCTTATGCATTACGAACTATACGATCTCGTGTTATGCTCAAGTTTGGGTCCTGTCCATCACATCATTCTCCTAATGATGTGATCCCATTATCACTGACATCTCATGTCCATGGTCAGGAAACCGTGACCACCTGTTGATCAACGAGCTGGTTACTAGAGGCCTACCAGGGACTCATTGTGGTCTGTGTATTCACACATGTATCGCTGTTTCCGTACAATACAATTCAAGCATGAATAACAAACGATTATCATGAACAAGGGGATATAATAATAATGCTTTTATTATTGCCTCTAGGGCATATCTCCAACAATATTGCCATGCAACTTTCCACCGTTCCGTTCATATGACACGCTTCATATTGTCATATTGCCATGCATGATCATGTAGTTGACATCGTAATTGTGCCGAAGCCACCATTCACAATTCTCATACATGTCACTCTTGATTCATTGCACATTCCGGTACACCGCCGGAGGCATTCATATAGAGTCATACTTTTTTCTAGCTATCGAGTTGTAATCTTTGAGTTGTAAGTCAATAAAAGTGTGATGATCTTCATTATTAGAGCATTGTTCCATGTGAGGAAAGGCCAAATAAATAAAAAGATGGCCCAAAAAATATAGAGAGGGGCTAAATAAATAAATAAAAGAGAGAAAGCCCCTCCAAAAAATGAGAGAAAAGAGAGAAGGGACAATGCTACTATCCTTTTCCACACTTGTGCTTCAAAGTAGCACCATGATCTTCATGATAGAGAGTCTCTTGTTTTGTCACTTTCATATACTAGTGGGAATTTTCATTATAGAACTTGGCTTGTATATTCCAACGATGGGCTTCCTCAAATGCCCTAGGTCTTCATGAGCAAGCAAGTTGGATGCACACGCTCATGTTCCACCTATAGTGCTATGTCCATGGCTCACGCTCATGTATTGTGTGAAAGTTGAAAGGTTTGAAAAAATTGAGTATGAAAACAATTGCTTGGCTGAAACCGGGGTTGTGCGTGATATGAATATTTTGTGTGATAAAGAGGAGCATAGCCAGACTATATGATTTTGTAGGGATAACTTTCTTTGGCCATGTTATTTTGAGAATACATGATTGCTTTGTTAGTTTGCTTGAAGTATTATTATTTCTTATGTCGATATAGACTTTTGTCTTGAATCTTTCGGATCAGAACATTCATGCCACAACAAAGCGAATTACATTGAAAATTATGTTGGTTAGCATTCCACATCAAAAATTCTGTTTTTATCATTTACCTACTCGAGGACGAGCAGGAATTAAGCTTGGGGATGCTTGATACGTCTCCAACGTATCTATAATTTTTTTATTGTTCCATGCTATTATATATTATGTTTTGGATGTTTAATGGGCTTTCTTATACACTTTTATATTATTTTTGGGACTAACCTATTAACCCAAAAGCCCAGTGCAGATAGCTGTTTTTTGCCTATTTCAAGGTTTCGCAGAAAAGGAATATCAAACGGAGTCCAAACGGAATGAAACCTTCACGAGAGTTATTTTTGGAACAATATCAATACAGAAGACTTGGAGTACACGTGAGGAAACGAAGGAGGCGGCCACGAGGGTCCAGGGCGCGTCCCCTCCTACAGGGTGTGCCCCCACCCTCGTGGGCCCCCTCTGGCTCCCCCGATGCCCTCCTTCCTCCTATATATACCCATGTACCCTGAAAACATCGAAGCAACAGAGAAAACCCTAATTCGACCGCCATAACCTTCTGTTTCTGAAGGAAATATGCCCTAGAGGCAATAATAAAGTTATTATTTATTTCCTTATATCATGATAAATGTTTATTATTCATGCTAGAATTGTATTAACCGGAAACTTAGTACATGTGTGAATACATAGACAAAACAGTATGTCCCTAGTATGCCTCTACTAGACTAGCTCATTGATCAAAGATGGTTATGTTTCCTAGCCATAGACATGAGTTGTCATTTGATCAATGGGATTACATCATTAGGAGAATGATGTGATGGACAAGACCCATCCTTTAGCTTAGCACTATGATCATTTAGTTTTACTGTAATTGCTTTCTTCATGACTTATACATGTTCCTATGACTATGAGATTATGCAACTCCCGAATACCGGAGGAACACCTTGTGTGCTATCAAATGTCACAATGTAACTGGGTGATTATAAAGATGCTCTACAGGTGTCTCCGAAGGTGTTCGTGGTGTTGGCATAGAACAAGAATAGGATTTGTCACTCCGAGTGTCGGAGAGGTATCTCTGGGCCCTCTCGGTAATACACATCATAATAAGCCTTGCAAGCAAATGACTAATGATTTAGTTACGAGATGATGTATTACGGAACGAGTAAAGAGACTTGTCGGTAACGAAATTAACTAGGTATGGTGATACCGACGATCGAATCTCGGACAAGTAACATACCGATGACAAAAGGAACAACGTATGTTGTTATGCGGTTTGACCGATAAAGATCTTCGTAGAATATGTAGGAGCCAATATGAGCATCCGGGTTCCGCTATTGGTTATTGACCGGAGATGAGTCTCAGTCATGTCTACATAGTTCTCGAACCCGTAGGGTCCGCACGCTTAACGTTTGATGACGATCGGTATTATGAGTTTATGTGTTTTGATGTACCGAAGGTAGTTCGGAGTCCCGGATGAGATCGGAGACATGACGAGGAGTCTTGAAATGGTCGAGACGTAAAGATCGATATATTGGACGACTATATTCGGACATCGGAAAGGTTCCGAGTAATTCGGGTATTTTATGGAGTACCAGAGAGTTACGGGAATTCGCCGGGGAGTATATGGGCTTTATTGGGCTTTAGGGGAAAGG
Source organism: Secale cereale (assembly GCA_902687465.1). Taxonomy (NCBI): domain Eukaryota; kingdom Viridiplantae; phylum Streptophyta; class Magnoliopsida; order Poales; family Poaceae; genus Secale; species Secale cereale. The sequence goes on from LR738710.1 coordinate 78,183,443, forward strand.
GAGAGAGGAGGCTGCGCCCCTCCCATGGCTTGGTCTGAATTGGACTAGGGAGAGGGGCTGCGCCCCCTCCTTCCTTCTCTTCTCTTTCCCTTTCCTTCTCTCCTACATCTACTACTTGGAAGGGCTCCTAGTTCTACTAGGAAAGGGGGAATCCTACTCCCGGTGGGAGTAGGACTCCCCTAGGGCGCTCCATAGAGAGGGCCGGCCCTCCCTCTCCTCCACCCTTTATATACGGGGGTAGAGGCACCCCATAGACACACAAGTTGATCAGTTGATCTCTCCCAACCGTGTGCGGTGCCCCTCTCCACAGAAACACACCTCGGTTATACTGTTGCAGTGCTTAGGCGAAGCCCTGCGCCGGTAGCTTCATCATCTCAGTTACCACGTAGTTGTGCTGACGAAACTCTCCCGTGAGGCTCTACTGGATCAAGAGCTCGTGGGACGTCATCAAGCTGAACGTGTGCTGAACGCGGAGGCTCCATACGTTCGGTGCTTGATCGGTTGGATCGCGAAGAAAGTTCGACTACATCAACCGCGTCACTAGACGCTTCCGCTCCCGGTCTACGAGGGTACGTAGACACACTCTCCCCTATCGTTGCTATGCATCTAGTAGATAGATCTTGCGTGATCGTAGGAAATTTAGAAATACTACACATGAGTCAGGTCTATGCGTAGATGATATGCAGGAGTAGAACACAAGTGAGTTGTGGACGATACTAGTCATACTGCTTACGAGCATGTCATACTTTACTTTGGCAGTATTGTGAGATGAAGCGTCCCGGACCGACATTACGCGTACGCTTACGCGAGACTGGTTTCACTGTTATGAGCACTCGTTGCTTAAAGGTGACTGGCGAGTGTCTGTCTCTCTCACTTTAGTGAATCAAGTGTGACTACGCCCGGTCCTTGTGAAGGTTAAAATAGCACATACTTGACGAAACATCGTTGTGGTTTTTGTATGCGTAGGCAAGAATGGTTCTTGCTAAGCCCGTAGCAGCCACATAAAACTTGCAACAACAAAGTAGAGGACGTCTAACTTGTTTTTGCAGGGCATGTTGTGATGTGATATGGTCAAGACATGATGAGTTATACGGTTTTGTATGAGATGATCATGTTTTATAAAGTTATCGGCAACTGGCATGAGCCATATGGTTGTCGCTTTATTGTATGAAATGCAATCGCCATGTAATTGCTTTACTTTATCACTAAGCGGTAGCGATAGTCGTAGAAGCAATAGTTGGCGAGACGACAACGATGCTACGATGTAGATCAAGGTGTCGCGCTGGTGACAAAGGTCATCATGACGGTGCTTTGGAGATGGAGATCAAAAGCACAAGATGATGATGGCCATATCATGTCACATATTTTGATTGCATGTGATGTTTATCTTATTATGCTTCTTATTTTTCTTAGTACGACGGTAGAATTATAAGATGATCCCTTACAAAATTTCAAGGTATAAGTGTTCTCCCTGAGTATGCACCGTTGCAAAAGTTCGTCATGCCGAGACACCACGTGATGATCGGGTGTGATAAGCTCTACTTTCAAATACAACGGGTGTAAGCCAGTTTTGCACACACAAAATACTCGGGTTAAACTTGACGAGCCTAGCATATGCAGATATGGCCTCGGAACACTGGAGACCGAAAGGTCGAGCGTGAATCATATAGTAGATATGATCAACATAATATGTTCACCATTGAAAACTACTCCATCTCACGTGATGATCGGACATGGTTTAGTTGATTTGGATCACGTGATCATTTAGATGACCAGAGGGATGTCTATCTAAGTGGGAGTTCTTCAAGTAATATGATTAATTGAACTTTAATTTATCATGAACTTAGTCCTGGTAGTATTAGCATATCTGTGTTGTAGATCAATAGCTCGCAATATAGCTCCCCGTTTATTTTATATGTTCCTAGAGAAATATAAGTTGAAAGATGTTAGTAGCAATGATACAGACTAGGTCCGTGATCTGAGGATTATCCTCATTGATGCACAGAAGTATTATGTCCTTGATGCACCGCTAGGTGACGAACCTATTGCAGGAGCAGATACACACGTTATGAACGCTTGACAAGCTCGGTATGATGACTACTTGATAGTTTAGTGCGCCATGCTTTATGGCTTATAACCGGGGCTTCAAAAACGTTTTGAACGCCACGGAGCATATGAGATGTTCCAAGAGTTGAAATTAGTATTTCATACACATGCACGTGTCGAGAGGTATAAGACCTCTGACAGTACATTGCCTACAAGATGGAGAAGAATATCTCAACCAGTGAGCATGTGCTCAGATTGTCTCGGTACTACAATTGCTTGAATCAAGTGGGACTTAATCTTCCAGATAAGATAGTAATTGACAAAGTTCTCTAGACACTATCACCAAGTTAGTAGAACTTTGTGATGAACTATAATATGCAAGGGATGACAAAAGTAATTCCCGAGCTCTTCGCGATACTGAAATCGACGAAGGTAGAAATCAAGAAAGAGCATCAAGTGTTGATGGTTAACAAGACCACTTGTTTCAAGTAAAGGGCAAAGGGATAGAAGGGAAACTTCAAGAAGAATGACAAGCAAGTTGTCACTCCCGTGAAGAAACCCAAAGCTAAACTCAAGCCTGAAACTAAGTGCTTCTACTTCAAAGGAAATGGTCACTGGAAGTGGAACTGCCCTAGATATTTGGTGGATAAGAAGGACGGCAAAGTGAACAAAGGTATATTTGATATACAGATTATTGATGTGTACTATACTATTGTTCATAGCAACCCCTGGGTATTTGATACCAGTTCAGTTGCTAAAATTAGTAACTCGAAACAAGAGTTGCAAAATGAACAGAGACTAGTTAAAGGTGAAGTGACGATGTGTGTTGGAAGTGGTTCCAAGATTGATATGATCATCATCGCACACTCCCTATACTTTCGGGATTAGTGTAGAACCTAAATAAATGTTATTTGGCATTTGCGTTAAGCATGAATATGATTTGATCATGTTTGTTGCAATACAGTTATTCATTTAAAGTCATAGAATAATTGTTATTCTGTTTACATGAATAAAGCCTTCGATGGTCATACACCCAATGAAAATAGTTTGTTGGATCTCGATCGTAGTTACACATATTCATAATATTGAAGCCAAAAGATGCAAGGTTAATAATGATAGTGCAACTTATTTGTGGCACTGGCGTTTAGGTCATATTGGTGTAAAGCGCATGAAGAAACTCCATAGTGATGGACTTTTGGAATCACTTGATTATGAATCACTTGGTGCTTGCGAACCACGCCTCATGGGCAAGATGACTAAAACTCCGTTCTCCGGAACAATGGAGCGAGCAACAGATTTGTTGGAAATCATACATACTGATGTATGTGGATCGATGAGTGTTGAAGCTCGTGGTGAGTATCGTTATTTTCTGACCTTCACTGATGATTTGAGCAGATATGGGTATATCTACTTGATGAAGCACAAGTCTGAAACATTTGAAAAGTTCAAAGAATTTCAGAGTGAAGTAGAGAATCATCATAACAAGAAAATAAAGTTTCTACGATCTGATCGTGGAGGTGAATATTTGAGTTACGAGTTTGGTCTTCATTTGAAACAATGTGGAATAGTTTCACAACTCACGCCACCCGGAACACCACAGCGTAATGGTGTGTCCGAACGTCGTAACCGTGCTTTATTAGATATGGTGCGATCTATGATGTCTCTTACCGATTTACCACTATCGTTTAGGGTTGTGCATTAGAGACAGCTGCATTCACGTTTAATAAGGGCACCATCTAAAAATACGTTGAGACGACGCCTTATGAACTGTGGTTTGGCAAGAAACCAAAGTTGTCGTTTCTTAAAGTTTGGGGCTGCGATGCTTATGTGAAAAAGCTTCAACCTGATAAGCTCAAACCCAAGTCGGAGAAATGTGTCTTCATAGGATACCCAAAGGAGACTGTTGGGTACACCTTCTATCACAGATCCGAAGGCAAGATATTCGTTGCTAAGAATGGATCCTTTCTAGAGAAGGAGTTTCTCTCGAAAGAAGTGAGTGGGAGGAAAGTGGAACTTGATGAGGTAATTGTACCTTCTCCCGAATTGGATAGTAGTACATCACAGAAACTAGTTCTAGTGATTCCTACACCAATTAGTGAGGAAGCTAATGATGATGATCATGAAACTTCAGATCAAGTTACTGTTGAATCTCGTAGGTCAACCAGAGTACGTTCCGCACCAGAGTGGTATGGTAACCCTATTCTGGAAGTCATGTTACTAGACCATGATGAACCTACGAACTATGAGGAAGCGATGATGAGCCCAAATTCCGCAAAATGGCTTGAGGCCATGAAATCTGAGATGGGATCCATGTATGAGAACAAAGTGTGGACTTTGGTTGACTTGCCCGATGATCGACAAGCCATTGAAAATAAATGGATCTTTAAGAGGAAGATTGACGCCGATGGTAATGTTACTGTCTACAAAGCTCAACTTATTGCGAAAGGTTTTTGACAAGTTCAAGGTGTTGACTATGATGAGATTTTCTCACCCGTAGAGATGCTTAAGTCTGTCCGAATCATGTTAGCAATTGCCACATTTTTTGAAATTTGGCAAATGGATAACGAAACTGCGTTCTTTAATGGATTTATTAAAGAAGAGTTGTATATGATGCAACCAGAAGGTTTTGTCAATCCTAAAGGTGCTAGAAAATTGTGCAAGCTCCAGCGATCCATCTATGGACTGGTGCAAGCATCTCGGAGTTGGAATATACGCTTTGATAAGTTTATCAAAGCATATAGTTTTATACAGGCTTGCGGTGAAGCCTGTATTTACAAGAAAGTGAGTGGGAGCACTACAGCCTTTCTGATAAGTATATGTAAATGACATATTGTCGATCGGAAATGATGTAGAATTTTCTAGAAAGCATGAAGGAGTGTTTGAAAGGAGTTTTTCAAAGAAAGACCTCGGTGAAGCTGCTTACATATTGAGCATCACGATCTATAGATAGATCAGGACGCTTGATAAGTTTTTTCAATGTGTACATACCTTGACAAGTTTTTGAAGTAGTTCAAAATGGATCAGTCAGAGAAGGAGTTCTTGCCTGAGTTGTAAGGTATGAAGTTGAGTAAGACTCAAAGCCCGACCTCAGCAGAAGATAGAGAAAAAATGAAAGTCATTCCCTACGCCTCAGCCATATGTTGTATAAAGTATGCCATGCTGTGTACCAAACCTGTTGTGTACCTTACCGTGAGTTTGGCAAGGAGGTACAAAAGTGATCCAGGAGTAGATCACTGGACAACGGTCAAAACTATCCTTAGTTACTGGATAACTAAGGAAATGTTTTCACGATTATGGAGGTGATAAAGAGTTCGTCGTAAAGAGTTACACCGATGCAATCTTTACACTAATCCAGATGACTCTAAGTATCAATTTGGATGCATATTGGAAGTGGGAGCAATTAGCTAGAGTAGCTCCATGCAGAGCATTGTAGACATAGAAATTTGTGAAATACATACGGATCTGAATGTGTCAGACCCGTCAACTAAACTTCTCTCACAAGCAAAACATGATCACACCTTACTACTCTTGGGTGTTAATCACATAGCGATGTGAACTAGATTATTGACTCTAGTAAACCCTTTGGGTATTTGGTCACATGGCGATGTGAACTCTGGGTGTTATTCACATAACGATTTGAACTATCGGTATTAAATCACATGGAGATGTGAACTAGATTATTGACTCTAGTGCAAGTGGGAGACTGAAGGAAATATGCCCTAGAGGAAATAATAAAGTTATTATTTATTTCCTTATATCATGATAAATGTTTATTATTCATGCTAGAATTGTATTAACCGGAAACTTAGTACATGTGTGAATACATAGACTAAACAGTATGTCCCTAGTATGCCTCTACTAGACTAGCTCATTGATCAAAGGTGGTTATGTTTCCTAGCCATAGACATGAGTTGTCATTTGATCAACGGGATCACATCATTAGGAGAATGATGTGATGGACAAGACCCATCCTTTAGCTTAGCACTATGATCGTTTAGTTTTACTCTATTGCTTTCTTCATGACTTATACATGTTCCTATGACTATGAGATTATGCAACTCCCGAATACCGGAGGAACACCTTGTGTGCTATAAAACGTCACAACGTAACTGGGTGATTATAAAGATGCTCTACAGGTGTCTCCGAAGGTGTTCGTGGTGTTGACATATATCAAGAATAGGATTTGTCACTCCGAGTGTCGGAGAGGTATCTCTGGGCCCTCTTTGTAATACACATCATAATAAGCCTTGCAAGCAAATGACTAATGATTTAGTCACGAGATGATGTATTACGGAACGAGTAAAGAGACTTGACGGTAACGAGATTAACTAGGTATGGTGATACCGACGATCGAATCTCGGACAAGTAACATACCGATGACAAAAGGAACAACGTATGTTGTTATGCGGTTTGACCGATAAAGATCTTCGTAGAATATGTAGGAGCCAATATGAGCATCCAGGTTCCGCTATTGGTTATTGACCGGAGATGAGTCTCAGTCATGTCTACATAGTTCTCGAACCCGTAGGGTCCGCACACTTAACGTTTGATGACGATCAGTATTATGAGTTTATGTGTTTTGATGTACCGAAGGTAGTTCGGAGTCCCGGATGAGATCGGGGACATGACGAGGAGTCTCGAAATGGTCGAGACGTAAAGATCGATATATTGGACGACTATATTCGGACATCGGAAAAGGTCCGAGTGATTCGGGCATTTTTTGGAGTACCAGAGAGTTACGGGAATTCGCCGGGGAGTATATGGGCCTTATTGGGCTTTAGGGGGAAGGGAGAGAGGAGGCTGTGCCCCTCCCATGGCTTGGTCCGAATTGGACTAGGGAGAGGGGCTGCGCCCCCTCCTTCCTTCTCTTCTCTTTCCCTTTCCTTCTCTCCTACTCCTACTACTTGGAAGGGCTCCTAGTTCTACTAGGAAAGGGGGAATCCTACTCCCGTTGGGAGTAGGACTCCCCTAGGGCGCGCCATAGAGAGGGCCGGCCCTCCCTCTCCTCCACTCCTTTATATACGGGGGTAGAGGCACCCCATAGACACACAAGTTGATCAGTTGATCTCTCCCAACCGTGTGCGGTGCCCCTCTCCACAGAAACACACCTCGGTCATACTGTTGCAGTGCTTAGGCGAAGCCCTGCGCCGGTAGCTTCATCATCTCCATCACCACGTAGTCGTGCTGACGAAACTCTCCTGTGAGGCTCTACTGGATTAAGAGCTCGTGGGACGTCATCAAGCTGAACGTGTGCTGAACGCGGAGGCTCCATACGTTCGGTGCTTGATCGGTTGGCTCGCGAAGAAAGTTCGACTACATCAACCGCGTCACTAGACGCTTCCGCTCCCGGTCTACGAGGGTACGTAGACACACTCTCCGCTATCTTTGCTATGCATCTAGTAGATAGATCTTGCGTGATCGTAGGAAATTTTGAAATACTACGTTCCCCAACAGTTTCCGTGAGATCCCATCTTGGGGCCTGTTTCGGAGCTCCGCCGGAGGGGGGATCTTCCACGGAGTGCTTCTACATCAACGCCATTGCCTCACCATGAGTTGTGAGTAGTTTACCACAGACCTCTGGGTCTATAGTTATTAGCTAGATGGCTTATTCTCTCTTTTTGGATCTCAATACCAAGTTCTCCTCGGTCTTCGAGGAGATCTATTCAATGTAATCTTTTTGTGGTGTGTTTGTCGAGATCCAATGAATTGTGGGTTTACGATCAAGATTATCTATGAGAAATATTTGGTTCTTTTCTGAATTCTTTTATGTATGATTATAATATCCTTGCAAGTCTCTTCGAATTATTGGTTTGGTTTGGCCTGCTAGATCTATAGTTCTTGCAATGGGAGAAGTGCTTGACTTTGGGTTCAATCTTGCGGTGTCCTTTCCCAGTGACAGCAAGGGTAGGAAGGCACATATTGTATTGTTGCCATTGAGGATAAAAAGATGGGGTTTATATCATATTGCTTGAGTTTAGCCCTCTACATCATGTCATCTTGCTTAAAGCATTACTCTTTTCTTATGAACTTAATACTCTAGATGCATCCTCGATAGCGGCCGATGTGTGGAGTAATAGTAGTAGATGCAGAATCGTTTCGGATCTCAATACCAAGTTCTCCTCAGTCTTCGAGGAGATCTATTCGATGTAATCTTTTTGCGGTGTGTTTGTCGAGATCCGATGAATTGTGGGTTTATGATCAAGATTATCTATGAGAAATACTTGCTTCTTTTCTGAATTCTTTTATGTATTCTCATAAGTATTCGCTTTTCTATCAATTGCTCGACAGTAATTCGTTCACCCACCGTAGAAATCTGCTATCATGAGAGAAGTCACTAGTGAAACCTATGGCCCCCGGGTCTATTCTCAACATATCAATCTACAATCTACTTTACTTTTCCGTTTTTACTTTCTGTTCTTATATCCAAAAATACCAAAAATATCAAACTATCATATCTATCAGATCTCACTTTCTCAAGTGACCGTAAAGGGATTGACAATCCCTTATCGCGTTGTTGCAAAGTTCTTATTTGTTTGTGCAAGTGCGAGGGACTCGCGCGTGGTCTCCTACTGGATTGATACCTTGGTTCTCAAAAACTGAGGGAAATACTTACGCTATTGTGCTCCGTCATCCTTTCCTCTTCGAGGGAATACAACACAAGCTCGAGAAGTAGCACTTACACCCCAAGCACACACCCATACCCACCTAGCTTACATCCCAAGCTAGCACTCACCATATAAGCACCCATCCATCCATTCCCACGGGAGAACAAGCTCCACCATGCCACAATTCAGGCGGCCACTAGAGCATGCATGCTCATCCCGTCCATACACAGATACAAGGTCAGATGCCCATGGCACTGATCTCAAATACAGCTCCAGGAGCAACTTGTACTGCCAGACATGTACATTGCATATATATTCAGACATGCAAGAGTAGGAGTATTATCTCTCCGGAGAGCTCCGAACCTGGGTAAATCATAACGTGTTGTTTGCCCAATCCCGTCCCTTGATCTCCAAAGCAGTCTTGCCCTAACCTCAAGCCACCCCGTGGCATCTGTCGTCTCACAAACCCGCCCGCGAGATAACCACAACATTGATCATCACAAACTCTCCTTGAAACCAACAAATGGAATCCAAGAAAAGCCTATGGACAAATCCTTCAAATATAACTCAAGGCAACCATTAGTCCATAGAGATTGTCATCAATTACTAAAACCAAACATGGGGGCACCGCATGTTCTTTCACCAACCTTCTTTCGCCGCCGCCCGCCTTTGCTTCCGCCCGTCTGCCGCCGGCGATTTCGGCCAAATCCGCGGGCGGAATCGCGTCACGGGGCCGTCCCCCAACCTCCAGCGCTGATACGTTGCACCGACGCCCCCGGATCCGGCGAGAAGAGCCGCCCCCCTCGTCGCTGTCGCCTCCTGGGATCGACCACCCTCGAGCCCGCCCCTCATCGCCGCCCGGGATCACCCGCCGCATCCGCCGTCGGTTAGTGTTTGTTTTGTGATATTTGCGAGCGGTCTGCATAGTTGATTGACGCGCCGGTATGCATGTAGATGGAATTGAGCCTGTGCGAGAAATTCTTTCTCTCTGATTCGGACGACTCAGATGTTGAGACCATGCTTGCGACCTTTCGGCACCAGACATTAGTGATGGCACTTGCCGTGAAGGAGCACGAAGACGAGAACCGGAAGAGGCGACTAGGATCGACCCTCGGGCGTCTTTGCATTCCTCGGAATCGCCATCTTGGGAACGAGATGTTGATGCAAGACTACTCCGCGGAGAATTCAACATATCCACCGCACCTCTTCCGGAGAAGGTACCGAATGCGCCGATCCCTCTTTGTGAAAATGGTTCAAGCTTGCGAGGCAAATTGCCGGTATTTTACTCAAAGAAGAAATGTTGCGGGCTTAAAGGGATTTAGTGCATATAAAAAAATCGCAGCTATGCGGGTGATTGCATATGGCGTTCCGGCTGACTATGCCAATGGGTACCTTCGCATTGGTGAACATACTACAGTTGAGTCAGTGCGTATATTTGCAAAAGTGATCATCCGTGTCTTTGATCCTGAGAATCTTCGGGCACCCAACGAGTATGACACAAATAAATTGATGGCATCTAATGAGAGGAGAGGTTGGCCTGGCATGCTAGGTAGCATCGATTGTATGCATTGGACTTGGAAAAATTGCACAAAGGCATGGCAAGGAATGTATTGTGGCAAGTCTCGTGATGCAACAATTGTGCTAGAGGCCATAGCATCCGAGGATTTATGAATTTGGCATTGCTTCTTTGGTATGCCGGGCACTCTCAATGATATCAATGTGTTGCAACGGTCTCATTTGTTTGCTAGGCTTGCTAGTGGTGATGCTCCTGCTTGCAACTACACTATAAATGGGCATGCATACACAAAAAGGGTACTATCTTGCAGATGATATATACCCTCCTTAGTGCACCTCTGTCAAGAGCATCAAAGAACCCAAAACAAAGAGGCAGCCCAAAAAGACATTGAAAGAGCATTCGGTGTTTTGCAATCTAGGTTTGCCATTGTCCATGGTCCTGCTCGTTTTTGGGATAAGAGAACTTTGAAAAGTATCATGACATGATGTGTTATCCTTCACAATATGATTCTTGAAGATGAGAGAGGAATGAACTTGGAATTCTTCTACGACAATGTGGGTAGCCATGTCAAACCAGTTAGATACCCTAACCGCATTAGAGCTTTTCTTCAGACATACAAGGAGATTGAAAATGCAAACACACACTTTCAACTTCAGGAGGATCTCATTGAGTACCATTGGCAAAGGGCTGGACAGTGACTCATTTTTGTATTCATTTGTATTTGTCAATGTTCAAGAAATCGTTAACTGGTAGCTGCTCGCTCGGTTTAGGAGTAGCGATTAATAGGTGAATCAGCCTATTAACTGGTTTAATCGGTCGGCCATTAATCTGTAGATTGAATAGGAACTTGTCAAGATATATCTACATATTTTTATGTATTATACCATAATCTCATGCTCCCAGTCATATAGTATATCAAAACATGTTGCCATACATATATGAAAAGCACTGAGGGTAGGTAAAATTATTAATCATAGCTATTAAGGAGCGGCATTGGGCTAGAAGGGATCACAGGCCAAAAATTGGAGCTTTGTTTGCCCATCCGTTAATGGCCCAACAAGGATTAATCATCATGACAACGTATTAATCGGTCTAACTGGCCAATTAATCGGTCTGACATGTTAACGCGGTGAATAGGTGGTATTCGATTCGGCCATGCTATGAGTAGCGATTAACTGGCCCGTTAACTGATTAATCGGGTGAATTCTTGAACATAGGTATTTGTATATTCATGACAAGTTTTGTATTGCATTATTTAAGTTAGCTTCGATCATTTGAATAATTATTTGTAATGTGGATGATTATTGTATTATGTTGGATTTGAATAATCATTTAGTTTGCTTTCGTTTGTTGTATTATGTTAGATTTGATATTTGCGGGCAGATGAGATGCGGGATGCAGCGGCGCAAAGAGCAGACCCCGCAAAGCCGATCCGTAAAAGAACTTATTCCGTAAATATACTTTTATATGAGTCCGTTTGGGAGGTCTGCATCTGTGACCGTCCGCAAACTGCAAACGAGTTTTACGGGCCGACAGGATGTGGGGTCTGCTAGAGTTGCTCTAAGTGTGCCGTGGACTTCTTCACCTTTCGATCAGCTTTCTACGGCTCAGATCGAGGTGGCAAACAGTGGCGCAGAGACTTTTATTATCTGCTGGAGATGCTCTCTTCGAACGTGGACTTTTCTTCGTAAGTGTGGCGTGGAGTTTTCTCCACCTTTCGATAAGCTCTCTACGGCTCAGATCGAGGTGGCAAACAGTGGCGCAGAGACGTTGGATATGTTTTGCTTGGAGCTTTTGGGCCCCAAGCCCAGACGAATTAACCAGACTCACAAACAGCCCAGCTCAGGCCGCCTCCCTTTCCTCCCAGACTCCTCCCTCTCCTCCGGCCGCCGCACGGAGAAGGACGAGCCATGCAGGCCGCCGCAGTGCGCGCGCGCCGCCTCCTCGCATCACCGGCGACCACCGGGATCCAGGGAATCCTCTCCGCCTCTCACCGCGGGTGCGCGGCAGCCGGCGAGTTCGCTCTCCTGCCCCATCTCGAGAATGGTTTCCCTGCCTCGCGCTCCTCTCCGGATCACACCAGGAGCTTCTCCTCCAACGTACCTCGTGAGTTCTCTTAACTAGAAACATCCATCTTCTTATGGTGACCACATCGGCAGCGTGCTGCTTCCGAGTTATTCGGTGCGGCATTTCGTCGAACGGGTGGTGGGCAGGCAGGGTGGTGGGCTAGCTGTACGATCTCGAGGGTTTCATTTTGTTAGTCCCGCTCATGTTCTAGGAGCAGGCGGCGAAGCTTGGGGATAAGGGCACCTGAATAGCGTATAAAGCTGAGGGTTTAAGGGTCTAGGGCGATGGAAATGTTCGCGAGTGTGAGTGTTTTGTGGTCAATTCACGGCCAATTAGCTGGGACTTAGGGATGTGATTATTCTTTTATGGTTTAGAGATCTGTTTCTTGGGTGACAGCTTTTTTGGCGAGGCACGTTGTGGATGATGTGCTGGATTATTAGTTGAGAGTGGCTATGCAGTTGCTTTGTGGTGCATTTGCCTTGCTTGATTTACTTAAGGACCTAGTAATGTATCATCATAGAACATACTCATAGGGTGTGTTTGGTTGCGTTCTCATCTCAACATAGTTGTTCCCTCTTCGTGCATGCTCATCTCAGCACCTCTCTTCATGCATGCTCTCTTCATGCATGCTCCTAGTGTATTTGTGTTGAACTAGTGTGGACTCATGCACCCTTCATACACTCTACCAAACACTCAAAAGTGGGTCGAGAAGGGAACTATTGCCCTCATGCACCCTTCATACACCCTACCAAACACACCCTATATTACTAAGTCTCCACATGCTTGTGTGGCCGTTTAGTACTATGCTCTGCACGTGTACGTTTAGTTTGCATAGAAGCCACATGACTATTGATTTTAGGGATCCATGTTTATTATTTTATTGTTCTGTTGCTTCTGATCTCTCTGAGGAAAATAATTAGGTAGTGCAAACTACTTACAAAACAGCTGAGCTAACTACATTTATTTGGATAATTTAGGTACTTTGCTATCTCGAACCGTAACTTCTCACTGCCGGTGTAAGAAATCAGTGTGCTTGTGTGGCTATGCACACTCAAGCGGATATCACATGGCCAGAGCTCATTTGTCGACAGACTCAAGCGGAACCGACCAACCTAAAGGTTACTTTTGAATACTATGCTCTGCACTGGTCCTGTCATTGTCTTTTGTTCCTGCTCTTCTGTTAATCCTTACCGCTATGTGCTACATTTGTTAACTTGGTTTTACTATGTGTCATTATTAAGTTATCAGTGTAAGAATTTCTCTTACATGACCTGCCATCTATTATGTGGACTCATCAGGGTTTCGTCCTGACTCTTAATGCTCGAATGAATGCTGTAGACATATACAATGTTTGCAGATAAATGAACCATTTTCAGAAAGCAAAACAAATAGTTCATTGAATTACGTTTTCTAGCAAATTTACGTCGGCTTTCTTCTGTACGAGTGAATTGATTTTGTATGCTTTTATATATTTATCTACCACAATCAGTTTTTGTCTAAGTGGTCTCACTTCATATTGTTACAATATAATGTAATGGGACACATGTTTCTATCTGATAATATTTACTAATTGCAAATTTTCTAAGGTTCATCAGCCTTCCCTTTTGGTATGTTTATAAATATCGTTTTTACATTTGCTCATGTCATGACTTGCTGCAGAATCTGCAGAGGAGCTGTACCAGAAAATGCTGAAGTCTGTTGAAGCCCAGACTATGCCGCCAAATGCCTGGTTGTGGTCAATGATCAGTAGTTGCTCCAGTGAGGAGGATATAAAACTTCTTTTTCAGATTTTGCAGAAGCTAAGAATATTCGTAAGTCACATCCATTTTCCTCTTAAGTTATGAATGCTTCCTTTTGCCAGTTTAGCAGGCTGCATCACGTAGTGGTATCACCAGCTTGCCACCCACCTGGTGACAGTTACGTGAAACATCTACTCTTGATTTCCAGGATCTTTTTTGTTTCTATGCAACATAGCCACCCACTCAGCCGAGTTTAACATAGAATTTCCATTGTATGTTGAACATATTGACAAGTTTCTACCGGTGACTTTAAATATACATACGAGTCATGGTGCTATGTTCTCGGATCATGATGTCAATTGATTGTCCAGACTCTTGGATTGCTAGCACATGATTGTTAACAGTTTTTCAAGTCAGTCTTTTCTTCCCCCTTATAGTTGATAGTTCTCTTCCAGATGGTAGGCAGGCAAAGGGTGTTCTTCTAGTTGTATTTTTCTGTGACTAGATGTTGTCTTAAACCAACACTTTTTCCATTAATGCAGAGGCTAGCAAATCTTCGCATCAATGCAAACTTCAACGACCATCTCTGTATGAAAGTTTCTGAGGCTTGTGCTCGTGTGGGTGTCCTTGACTATGGTATGATTCTATTTAGCAGTCTGAAAAACCTGTGGTTATTTGTTACCGTGTGTTTCTTTCCAGCCTTTTGCTGGCACATAAATCAGTGTTTTGATGTATTTGTAGTATTTAGCTCTAGATTGTCTTGTAGGCCTTATGCCTTGCGTACTATAAATCCTAAAAAACGATTGAAGAAGGATGCTGTATAGATATTCAAACAAGAAAGAACATGTGGCTAAATTTGTCAATCTTGTTTACTAGGAAGCATTAGATAAGTTGACATGGCAATGTGTGGCGTCATATCAGTTTTGTAAGTGCTGACTTCCATATACTGCATGGAAACAATCAAACAACA
>LR738710.1:78198435-78218199 GCA_902687465.1 Secale cereale
CCCCCCCCCCCTCCACACACCCACCCACCCACCTTCCAGCTATGTGGATGAAATAATGTATGTAACTTTTTTTGTACTACTTTTTGCATCAATGCCACATTCTAGTCTCCAAAGTTATGGCTAGTGGAACCCAAAACCTGTAATTCATCTTTGTGACATGAATGCAGGGCTGAAGGTTTTATGGAATCATAATGTTTATGGAATAACGCCAACCATTGGTTCTGCCCATTATCTACTGGTATCCAATATTACTAACTCCTTTGATCACTTCCCAAGTTGCTTTATATAATTTTTTTCCCCTTCTACAGCAACATGCTAAAGAGCAAAATGATACCAAACTAATGGAGAAAATAATGCAAGTCCTTAGGAGGAATTCCTTGCCATTACAACCAGGCACTGCTGATATTGTCTTCAGGTATGCTTACATTTGTTCTCAGTTGCTATTCACCAATGTATACCATTCTTTTCTTTCAGTGTTTAAAACTTTTCATATCGTAGCATGCATCCTACCCTATAGATTAAAGTGAAAGTGTACGTAGTTGAATAACTCTTGGAGAATTTAAACCAGTTCTGGTGTTTTACTGCATCACATCTCTTTCTGTTTTGCATGATAGTTCTGACCAACTTTGTCCTTATTTTTTAACCTAACAAAGCTTCCAAATGTTATCTTAGTATGCTATTAGTTACACATCCACAGCCCAGAAGTATCTTTCAGAAATTGTATCACAGAGTTCTGTTGTTGTGGTTTTGATTTGTGTTAAGGTTTTCCTTTTTAGGCCAAGACTCTGATCATGTCTTGGTATTAATTCCATGGGTATCTTTTGTATTATGCAGTATCTGCTATAACACTGATAGATGGGATTTACTCTCGAAATATGCGGCAAGATTTGTTCAGGCTGGAGTTAAGTTGCGTCGTACTGCATTTGACATATGGATGGAATTTGCTGCCAAAGTTGGTAAGCAGCTCGACTCTTCTTGTAAATTATAGTGTAACCGTCAACATAAGCTTTAGGTTAGCTGTGTTAGAGATGCACTGCCGTTCCAGGTCTCCGCCGAAAACGGCAAGAAATTGCTACAAGTTAGCCAGTTAGGGATGTACTAAATATGTTCCATTGCCATTGCAAGTGGCCTAGCTCGCTCCTAAGGCAGTAATCTTCGTTATAACATCCAGGGGTGGTAGTGATGTTGTTGAAATTAACGTTTCTGTTAATTTTTTGTTGTGATGTTGCCTCTCATAATAAACATTTTTCGTTTACCATCAAATCTTACTTTTGCTGTTGCCTTTTAAACTTTAAAGTTTAAACTGTTGCATGTTGGAGTTCTTTTTGACAGAAAGTAAAAGGTTTTGTTCTGTGAAGGATGCTTTATTAATATATTTCTGCTTCTGCAGGAGACTCTCAATCTATATGGAACATCAATAGCCTGAGAGGCAAGTCTATCAAACACTATACTCTTACATCAGGTTTTGCATGTGCAAAGGTAATTGCTCCTAGTATGCACACTATTTTGTACATAATGATAAACTATGATGATGATTCTTTTAATGTTTATTTTATGTGAACTTACTGAATTTGTTCACTTCTGTACTTAATGTTTCGTCATCATCGTGTTTGACATAAAACTACACTAATTTCTTCTAATCCAAGACCCATTATGAATTGTCTTGTTGCAGGGTTCTCTGCTTGAACGCAAGCCGGAAAATGCTGCGGCCACCGTTAAACTTCTTTACAAGGTTGGTTTCACAATGCTAATTGCTACTCCCCCTGTAAACTAATATAAGACGTTTTAGATCACCACTTTAGTGATCTATAAAACGTCTTATATTAGGTTACAGAGGTAGTACTAGATATGTGTTTCTGAAATACTGGTATTGCTTCATATGGACTAGCAGCCTTTTATTTCCCTTCTGGGTAGCAAGATTTATTATAGTTTTATTGTCTGACTGCACCCTGTCATTAGACTTGTATCTGTATTCCTACAATACTGGAAGTCATTCATTGCCAAAAAGGCAAGAACATGCACTGGTTTCTCTCAGGATGACAATGGCTCTTCCTCACTTTTAATGTCCTACTTTCATCTTCCTGAAGCTCTTCTATCTCACGCTATTATTGGCGTTTTTGAGTATTTACAAATATTTTTTACAACTCTAGAAATCTGGATACCTGAAGACTCGGTACTGAGTTCTTATGCAATCGACATTTGCCTGATGACAACTTTTGGTTTCATGTAGCACCTGCCTGATCAGAAGAAATCATTTGTGAAAGATGAACTCCAAAAGCTTGTCGCTGAATGGCCAACAGAGGTGATTAAAAGGCAGAAGAAAGATGATAGGAAGGTGAGATCAATATAAACGATATTTGGTTCAGTTTCTGCAGTCTGTAGCTCCTGATTATTCTCACCTCACGAAACTAGTCACTAGCCTATACATTCTCACACCATTCTCCTAGTACGAAAACCAACCGGGTACATGAATACTAGTAACAAAATCTCTACATATTCCAGGCAATGGAAGAAGCTTTGATTGAGGACATCCCAAAGATGATCACCTCCATGTCCAATTCGGGCCTCGATATTTCCGTGGATCTCGACAAACTCGCCCGTCAGCCTGAAGCAGCGTAGAGAAGAAACTCCGCTGCTGGACACCTTGATGCGGCAGCTGCAAATGTTGCGGCGCATCTGATTACCCGAGGACAACATTTTTTACTGGGCGGCATGCGGTTTGGACACTGCAGCACTAGAATCCTCCGGTAATAACGTGTACACTTCGTTGTTTGGCACTTCTCGGTGGAAACACATGCTGTCAATTCACCGAATCCTAGGACTGCTAACTCTGCACAAAATATTGAGCGCTGCATTATTTGAAATCCGCTTTCATTAGAAATTCACGTTCTGTCTAAATGAGAAATTATTTTGTGAGCTGCTAGTAGTAGTCAATCAAAAGGAGGAAATAATTCAAGTATGCCAAATGGTCCATCTTTAGTGCCTGACAGATGACTCACGCATCGAGATATGTGCCACTACAAATCTGGCTTTGTCAAATTGTGATAGAAGATTAGAAGGTATCATGTGATTGTTGCATTAGGAGGAAAGTGAAAGCACTGATTCGAGTCCATTTTCTCAGGTTAACCTCGTCAGCTATTGTTGGCTAGGATCAGCTTCAGTTCCAGTACTAGCACAAAAAAGGAAGGTAAAACGATCCACCCTGGCCGCAGGCCCTATGCCACCACGACTCCTCTCCTCCGCCACCATCCCCTGCGACAGCCCCCTACCCTACTCCTCTCCTCGGCCGCCATCCCCCACCGCACCTCTGCCGCCGCCATCTCCTGCGACAGCCCCCAACCCAACCCCTGCCGCCCGCCATTGCAACAGACATCAATAAGGCCAATCGTTGGTCCTGCCAGCCATGAAGATCAACGGCGGCGGTCACCGAAGATGCAATCTAAACCCAACGCAAGATGCAGTTCTCAGCGAAGCCGCCGCTGGCAACGGGGACGGGGACAAGCTCAGCAAGCTGCCCAATGACCTTTTGCTCAACATTCTGGAGAGGGTGGACACGCTCGATGCTATAAGAACCTGTATCCTGTCCAAGCAAATGCTTCAGCTCCCCGCCATGCTCTCCCACTTGTTCCTAAGTTGTACTTCCTTTCCAGGTTACCATGATAAAGCTCGTGTTTTCAGCCCCAGTGCCGCCTTCCGAGCCAACACTGCTGTGGCTCAGGTCACAGATAGCATCTTGAGCACAAGGAGCCCGGAGATCACCATCAGCAAGCTCAGAATCAAATTCGTCTTGACGCAGCATGACTCTCTCACCATTGGCAGGTCTGTCGCCCATGCCATGGCAACCCACAAGGTTGGCGCAGCTGAGTTTGAGATCACAACGGAGAAGGCTTATAAGGTCTCCTCCCCTGCCGATTTCCTCCACTTTGGGAAGCAGTTCATTGATTTTATCAGTGCTTGTCCAGGTGCATTTGCGGGCCTTACGCGCCTCTGGCTGCGCAATATGAGGTTTGGTGAACTGGACATCCCTAACATTCTCACCACTTGCAATCTCTTGGAGTATTTGCGTTTATCCCGCTGCGACCCAGGGATCCGTTCTGTGCTGCAAGTAGAACATGCTCAGCTTGTTGAGCTCGAGGTCGACCAGGGGAAATTTGAAATAATTGAACTGGCATGCCTACCAAAGCTCCAAATGGGTCGGCTATAATAATTGGTACTATAGTGAAGATTTCCCGTGTTTTGGTTTTGTACCACAGCTTTCAAAGCTCAGACTTAAGAAAACCGCCTTCCATTGGCAAAAGGCGTTTGAGCTAAGTCAGCTACGTACTTGCTAATGTTCCTTCCATAAGCGATCTGCATCTAGATTTTAGAAGTGAAAAGATTTGGGTTCTACCAGAATGCCCAAAACTGCTTACCCATGTGTTCGGCAGACTACAACACGTGAATCTGGATCATCTTCCTCAAGGATGTGATCTTGCTTGGACAATGTTTGTTCTTGAAGCTGCACGTTCCCTAAAAAAGCTGTGCATCACGGTATGGGATCATTGGTGCATTATGGTGATAGACAAAGAGCTTAGGAAGAAAAATGGCGAAAAGGCAGACGTGAAGTGGAAGCCATATGCCCCTGATTTCAAGCACAAGAATATGGCTAATCTCACCATCTATGGCTTCCAATTTTTTTTTTTTTTTTTGAAAGAAAGGGTTCCCCCCTCGATTTCATTAACGAAACCAAAGTTTAGTTATTACAGCCAAAACACAGACCAGAATATTACAGGCACCACCCACACACATCTAATATTGACTCCCTCACACAGCCTTCTCAACAGGAGCAAGGCTTTTTTCAAACCAAAACTACACTTTCCTACATGATCCTCGCATAACCCTTCCCAAAACTCTTCTTACAACTATCCAAAACAAAACCAGTGAAACTATCCGGATCTCGCAACAAAACTTTTACTTTTTTGCTTTTGCTTCAGTCTTCAATCCTCAGAATCCAAGACGCTCAGTTCCTTCGCGCCTGAAAGATGTCACTGGCGACTCGTTCCAGCAACTTTGTGCCCTGTTGTAACTCCACTTTTGCGTCCTCCCTCACCTGCAAAGAACTCCAATCATTAATCCAATGAACCATCTTAAACATCACCACACTAGGATCAGCAGGCCAAACATGTTGAAAACAAGCTAAATTCCTAGTTTTCCAGATGCTCCAAATCAAAGCTGCTACCCCTACAAATATTACTTTCTTCTTCTTTTCTCCAAAATTACCCAGCAAAGTACCCAAGCATTATTCCATGTCACAGAATTCACACTTGGTCCCTGTAATATAGCTGACCACACTCCACATATACCTGGCCAGAGGGCATTGAAAAAAAAAGATGATTAATCGATTCATTTTTACCACAAAATAAACACTGTTTCTCACACTTCCCACCTCTGTGAAGTAAAACATCTCTGGTTAAAATGTTTTTTTGGTAACTAACCAGATAAAAGTTTTAATTCTCGGAGGTATTTTGACTTTCCATAAAAACCTATTTGGGCACTTTTCCCCAACTTGCAAAACAGAATAAAAAGGTCTAACACTATATTCTCCTGATCCTTATGGAATCCAGGAGAGCTTATCTTCTTCTTTACTCAAAACTACCCCTTCACATAGTTTCATTAGATTCTGCCACTGAGTTGCCTTATCCCCCACCAAATTTCTTCTGAACTTCAGTAAAGTAAGATGAGAGGACATAACCTCAGCTACAGTAACATGTTGATATAGAGAAATACCATATAATTTAGGGAAAGTAACTGATAAACTTTTAGTACCAATCCAATTATCTTCCCAAAATCCAGTTTTCTCTCCATTCCCCACTTTAAATTTGCAACAGGCCAAAAACAAGTTTTTGCATTTCATCACACCCCGCCAGAAATGTGAATCCCCTGCTTTTGTTTTTTAATTTGTCTAAGGGTATTTTTTCCTATATATTTATCCCACAAAGCACTCTACCACAAACCTTTTTCATTGAATAGTTTCCAGAGCCATTTAGATATAATAGGGCAATGTTCATACTATTCAGGTCCAAAATTCTCAGTCCACCAAGAGTTTTAGGTCTGCAAACTCTCTCCCAAGCAACAAAATGATATTTATATTTATGTTCTTCCCCACTCCACATGAAACTAGCCCTTAGTCCATCTTCTTTTTAACACCTTTTTGGTATCTCATAAAAGGAAAGCATGAAAAGGATTAAGCTGGTAAGGGAAGAATTTATTAAAGTGGTTCTTCCAGCAATATTTAATAATCTCCCTAGCCAACTCCCCATTCTTTTTTCCATTTTGTAAAAAGAAGGGTTCCAATGAGTTTCCTTCAATATTTTCTGATCTAAAGGAATTCCCAGATATTTAAAAGGAAGATCCCCTTTTTTGCAAGTCAAAATTTCTTCAAGTTGTTTTACTCTGTCTCCCTCCATCCCAACACAAATCACCTCACTTTTATGAAAATTAGTTTTCAAGCCTGACATGATTTCAAAAAGATTCAAAATCCTCTTCACATTTTTAGCTTGCCCCAAATCATCCTAAAAAAGAATGATCGTGTCATACTGTCATCTGCGTATTGCAGAATGGACACATAATTTTCTTTATGATTTTTTGCAAGACCACTAATTAATTTTTTCTCTACAGATCTATCAAATAAAATTGCTAAAATATCTACAGCTAGGTCAAAAAGTAAAGGAGACATTGAATCCCCTTGCCTCAACCCCTGGCGAGTTTTAAAGAAAGGGCCAATTTCTCCATTTACCTTAACAACTACCTTCCCTCTAGTAACCTTTTCATAACCCAATTAATCATTTTGTCTGGGAATTTTTCATCTCAAGAACATGAACAAGAAAAGGCCATTTTACTTTGTCAAAGGTTTTTTTTTTTTCAAAATCAATCTTAAAGAGAACACCCGGACTTTTTTTTCTTATGCAGAGAATTCAAAGTTTCATGTAACACCAATACTCCTTCTAATATGAATCTACCTTGAATAAAAGCAGTCTGAGATGCTCTAATCACCCCAGAGATAACTAGTATAATTCTGTTAACCAGAATTTTTGTAATTTTTTTAAAGATCACGTTCAACAAGCAAATTGGTCTATACTTCTGGATTCTATTAGCATCACTCCCTTTTGGGATCAGAGAGATAACCCCATAATTCAGTCTGTTTAGATCTAAATTATGAGAGTAAAATTCTGTAACACCCCAAAAATTAAACCAGGTCATTTATTAATTTCAGAGCCTTTTCTGTTCTTTGTTTCCCAAAAATTCTTCCCTCCATAGAAGAGTATTTTTTGTGAAATATTGTGGTCTGTGGTTGTTTTGTAAATCTTTACATTTGTATTTAAAATAATAATAGGAAATAATTTCATAATAAATTTTCCACAAAATAATTATTTTAATAGCATTTTCAATCTTTGAAATGCTTTTGTTACACTAAGACCCTTTTAAATTCTCTAAAAATTCCACAAAAATTATGAGAGGTTAGGTGATGCCTACATATCACTTTTATGCAAGAATATAACTTGGTCTTTTGAAATTTTTGAGCAAAACATCCTCTTTTCAATTCTTTCCCATTCTTGAGTTATAACTGCAACCCTAATTTTCCTAGTTCTATTAATTATGAAACTTTTCCATCTTGTAGTCCTTCCAACCAAAAACTTAACTCCAGAAGATCAGCTCCATTTGCATCTTTTAAGTTCACCGAATATTCCTCTGAAGTTTCTGTCCAGAACTGAGTTCTGGTAAAACTTGCACTAACAAGTTTCTCTTTTCGCGAAACAAACTTCCCCACCATCTCTACAATATAAAGAGACCTCATCCTGCCAATTTTCATCATCAACAGAATCCTCTAGCTTGCCCTAGCATTCCGTCGAACAATTTCGGCTCATGACAGGATTTGGCAAAGCTCTCTGAACTCCATATAACACTAAACCTTCTCCCCAAACCAGCATGTCCATTACTCCTCCCGTGTCTAGAAGCACCATCCAGTTCATTTGTAGCTCGTTTGGGTCCCTATAGATGCCACTGTCAATTTGACGAACACCTAGCGTGCGTGCACTTGGCGTAGCCAGAGCGTGCGTTTTTCACGCGTCGGCAGCAAGCTTCTACCGCCGCTCTGCTGCCTCCCCTCTCAACCCGATCTTCCTCTGGATCAGCCTGACCACCTAGAGTCTCGCCGACACCCTCCTTGGCTCCTAGCACCGGCCACGACCGTCCACGACGACCAGGACCGCCGCCCGACGAGTCCCGCACGGCCACGTCTCCGCCCGCGACGCGTGGCTCACCCTCGAGCCGCCCAACACCTCTCGGGAGTAACTGTAGCCGCGACCTCCCTCGCCTACCTCCACCGGCCACGCCTACCGCCGTAATAATCGCCGCCGCCGTGCTTATCCTCTGGACACCGTGGAACCGACCCCCTCGCGCTATTTAAGCTCACCTCAAGCTCGTCCAGTCCATCACCACCCCTCTCTCTCCCTCTGAGATCCTCCCATAGTAGCAGAACGACCGGAGGTGGTCATCTTCCTCACCTCCAGCAACTACTGCCGCTGCCACTGTTCGGATGATTCCGGCGCCGTCCGGCCCTCCCTCTCGTCGCTTTCTTCACCAATAGATTCCTGGAGATCCCATGAATCCGTACCCATGCTCAATCTTGCTCGGGAGACGCCGTAGGCGAAAACCCCATCCCACCCGACGCCGCCGTACGCCGGGAAGCTCGCCGTCGGTGACTCCGTCCACTCCGGAGACCTTGGCGACCACCGAAAGGATCACCACGATGCTCTGAGCACACCCGTGCGCTCAGATCCCCGAGGTGCACTGCCGTTCGCCGGCGCCGATCGCCAGAGCTTCGCCTCTGTTCTGCCAGAGAGGAAGGCGCGCATGTGGACTGGTCAAACCTGACCAGTGGGCCAGGTGGGCCCACTATCAGTGACCCAGCACCACGTCGACTCGTCTTAAGTGGAAGCGTACTCCATAGAGTACGCCTTCCCTGTTTAGTAAGTGTAATACGTTGGAGCATAATCTGTATAGTACGTTTTCCCTATTCTGAAAGCGTATTCTAACCCGGGTCGTTATTTTTTTTTCGTTTTTATTATTTAAAAATAGAATTTTGACCCTAACTTTGTTTGCCTCTAGTTTTTAAACCACAAATCCAAATGACTTGATTCTTTTTCTGTTACTTCTCAAATTTCATCTAGTTTATTTTAGTGTTTATTTAAAAAATGTCCAAACAATTTTTAGCACTATTTTGGCTTTATGTGGTAATTGCTATATTTTTTGAAAATAGGAAAATGGAGGGAAGATTAAATTTTCAAAGTTTTGGAGTGCACCCAATCTTTGTGCATGCTCAAGGCAAGCATCTTGAACACATGATTTGGTGAATGCATAGTGGATTGTTTGCAAGTATATTTGAATTATGAGTATGTTGAATTCATAGAGAGTTTGCATATCGCTTGTCATACATGCACCCTGCTACTTCTCGAGCTTGCGTTGTATTCCCTCAAAGAGGAAAGGGAGATGCAACACAATAGCATAAGTATTTCCCTCAGTTTTTGAGAACCAAGGTATCAGTCCAGTAGGAGACCACGCGTGAGTACCTCGCACCTGCACAAACAAATAAGAACTTCGCAGCCAACGCGATAAGGGGTTGTCAATCCCTATACGGTCACTTACGAAAGTGAGATCTGATAGAGATGATAGTTTATATTTTTTGTATTTTTGTTTATAAGAACAGAAAATAAAAGCGGTAAAAGTAAAGTAGATGTAGATTGATATGTTGAGAATAGACCCGGGGGCCATAGTGTTCTCTAGTGGTTTCTCTCATGATAGCGATATTCTACGGCGGGTAAACAAATTACTGTCGAGCAATTGATAGAAAAACGAATAATTATGAAACTATCTAGGGATGATCATTGTATATAGGCATCACGTCCAAGACAAGTAGACCGACTCCTGCCTGCATCTACTACTATTACTCCACACATCGACCGCTATCCAGCATGCATCTAGTGTATTGAGTTCGTAAGAACAGAGTAACGCCTTAAGCAAGATGACATGATGTAGTGGGATAAACTCAAGCAATATGATATAAACCCCATCTTTTTATCCTCGATGGCAACAACACAATACATGCCTTGCTGCCCCTACTGTCACTGGGAAAGGACACCGCAAGATTGAACCCAAAGCCAAGCACTTCTCCCATTGCAAGAACTATAGATCTAGTAGGCCAAACCAAACCAATAATTCGAAGAGACTTGCAAGGATATTATGAGCACACATATAGAGTTCAGAAAAGAACCAACTATTTCTCATAGATAATCTTGATCATAAACTCACAATTCATCGGATCTCAACAAACACACCGCAAAAAGAGATTACATCGAATAGATCTCCTCGAAGACCGAGGAGAACTTTGTATTGAGATCCAGAGAGAGAGAAGAATCCATCTAGATACTAACTATGGACCCGAAGGTCTGTGGTAAACTACTCACAACTCCGTGATGGATCCCCCCTCCGACGGAGCTCCGGAACAGGTTCCAAGATGGAATCTCACGGGAACAGAAGGTTACGGCGGTGGAATTAGGGTTTTTTTCTCTGTTGCTGATGGTTTCGGGGTACGTAGACTTATATAGGAGGAAGGAGGACACCGGGGGACGCTCGAGGGGCCCACGAGGCAGGGGACGCGCCCTGGGAAGGGGGGCGCACCCCCACCCTCGTGGGCACCTCGTGGCTCCCCTTCCGTGGTTCTCAAGTCTCCCGTGCGTGATTTTCTCCAAAAATATCTCTCCCGAAGGTTTCATTCCGTTAGGACTTCGTTTGATATTCCTTTTGTGCAAAACCCTGAAACAGGCAAAAAACATCAATCTGGACTGGGCCTTTGGGTTAGTAGGTTAGTCCCAAAAATGATATAGAAGTGTATGTCAAAGCCCATTAAACACCCAAAACATCATAAATAATAGCATGGAACAATAAAAAATTATAGATACGTTGGAGACGTATCAAGCATCCCCAAGCTTAATTCCTGCTCGTCATCGAGTAGGTAAATGATAAAAATAGAATTTTTGATGTGGAATGCTAACCAACATAGTTTTTCAATGTAATTCTCTTAATTGTGGCATGAATGTTCAGATCTGAAAGATTCAAGATAAAAGTCTACATTGACATAAGAAATAATAACACTTCAGGCATACTAACAAAGCAATCATGTCTTCTCAAAACACTAAGGCTAAAGAAAGGTATCCCTACAAAATCATATAGTCTGGCTATGCTCCCTCTTCATCACACAAAATATTCATATCATGCACAACCCCGATTTCAGCCAAGCACTTGTTTTCATACTCTATTCTTTCAAACCTTTCAACTTTCATGCAATACATGAGCGTGAGCCATGGACATAGCACTATGGATGGAATAGAGAGGTGGTTGTGGAGAAGACAAAAAGGAGGGAGATAGTCTCACATCGACTAGGCGTATCAACGGGCTATGGAGATGCCCATCAATAGATATCAATGTGAGTGAGTAGGGATTGCCATGCAACGGATGCACTAGAGCTAAAAATGTATGAAAGGTCAACAAAAGAAACTAGTGGGTGTGCATCCAACTTGCTTGCTCACGAAGACCTAGGGCGTTTCAGGAAGCCCATCGTTGGAATATACAAGCCAAGTTCTATAACAAAAATTCCCACTAGTATATAAAGTGACTAAGCATGAGACTCTCTACAATGAAGAACATGGTGCTACTTTGAAGCACAAGTGTGGAAAAATAGTTAGTAGCAATTGTCCCTTTTTTTGGGCCTTTCTTTTTTTCTTTGGCCTTTTTTTTGCAGAGGGGCTTTATTGATTTAGCCTTTCCTCCCATGCGACAATGCTCTAATAATGATGATCATCACACTTTCATTACAACTCGATATTACAACTCGATACTACAACAAAGTATGACTCTATATGAATGCCTCCGGCGGTGTACCGGGATGTGCAATGAAACAAGAGTGACATGTATGAAAAGTTATGCATGGTGGCCTTGCCACAAATACGATGTCAACTACATGATCATGCAATGGCAATATGACAATATGATGCGTGTCATATGAACGGAATGGTGGAGAGTTGTATGGCAATATATCTCGGAATGGCTATGGAAATGCCATGATATGTAGGTATGGTGGCTGTTTTGAGGAAGGATATATAGTGGGTGTATGGTACCGGCGAAAGTTGCGCGGTACAAGAGAGGCTAGCAATGGTGGAAGGGTGAGAGTGCGTATAATCCATGGACTCAACATTAGTCATAAGAACTCATATACTTATTGCAAAAATCAATGAGTCATCAAAACAAAGCAATCAACGCATGCTCCTAGGGGGGAGGTTGGTAGGAGTTAACCATTGTGCGCCCCAGACCTCCACACAAAGGTTGACACTTTACAAATACCTCATGCTCTAACTTCGTCACATAGCGGTTCACCATACGTGCATGCTACGGGAATCACTAACCTTAACACAAATATTTCTCAATTTCAT
The DNA here is from genome assembly GCA_902687465.1 of Secale cereale. Taxonomy (NCBI): domain Eukaryota; kingdom Viridiplantae; phylum Streptophyta; class Magnoliopsida; order Poales; family Poaceae; genus Secale; species Secale cereale. The sequence continues at coordinate 78,210,960 of LR738710.1, forward strand.
AACAACTCCACTAGCATGAATCTAATATCACTATCCTCATATCTCAAAACAATTATCAAGCATTCAACATCTCATCATATTCAACGCACTTAGTGTGAAAGTTTTTACTACATTGATATTGGATGTCTATCATGTGAAGACTAGTTTTATAGCCTAAACACATTACCATACTGTTTTAATAGACTCTCAAATGAATATAAGTGAATCATGAGAGTTCAAAAATTTCTTCAAAATATTGTCACCACCGTGCTCTAAAAGATATAAGTGAAGCACTAGAGCAAAAACTATTCAACTCAAAAGATATAAGTGAAGCACATAGAGTGTTCTAGCAATTCCTAGGCCATATTTAACTCTCTCAAATAGGTGTGTCCAACAAGGAAAATTGTGGCAAACTAACAAGCAAAGACTCAAATTATACAAGACGCTCCAAGCAAAACACATATGATGTGGTGAATAAAAATATAGCTCCAAGTATAGTTACCGATGGATGAAGACGAAAGAGGGGATGCCTTCCCGGGGCATCCCCAAGCTTAGGCTTTTGATTGTCCTTGAATTTTACTTGGGGTGCCATGGGCATCCCCAAGCTTAGGCCCTTGCTACTTTTTGTTCCATAGTCCATCAAAGCAATACTCAAAACTTGAAAACTTCACAACACAAAACTTAGACAAAAATCTCGTCAGCTCCGTTAGTATAAGAAAGCAAACCACCACTCAAAGGTACTGCAATGAATTCATTCTTTGTTTATATTGGTGTTAAACCTACTGTATTCCAACTTCTCTATGGTTCATACCTCCAAATATTACTCACTAGATAGGAAATGCGGCTTGCCGCACCCCGGCAACAAGCTGCCGGGTATATCTATATACAACCACCGAAGCATTTCAAGTATAAAAAAACCACAAACACAAAAAAGTTCATATAGACTGGTACTCCTTCATGAGAGACTTCGTGGAGAGAGCTATTCAAGAAAGCACATCATAAAGAAAACATCAGCCATGTAGAGAAGGTATAAATAAATAATTGAACAGGCCATGAATAGCTGGGCCACATCACGATGAACCAGAGTGTATGAAAGAGAATAGAGCACAAGCTATATAAAGGAAGAACCACAGTGGGACAAAGCAAAGATGCAACATAGATAAATAAGATTGTCTCAACACATCAACATGAATTTCATACTTATACATGACCATAACGCATTTCAAAAAGGAAAAGGATTTCTAAGGCGAAGCTATCAACAAAGAGCTTCGCACCTTATTCAGCCAACTTAGGAGACTAAACACAACAGCCGCAGAACCAAGTCGTAATGGTGAAGCTATACATATACAACTTCACATGGCAATCAGACACTGTAGACTGGATGATAGTCATCAACTGAATCTTCATTAGAATGCCCACTGTAGACTGGATTAGGCACTTCATCATCTGAGTACATGGGTATAGACCATAAGAGACATAGGGAAACCCCATATTTCATTAAGCGATACTTTTTGTGTTACTATTGGAGAGCCAAACTTAATAAAGTCAATTAATAGCAAGCATTACAAAGCAACATAGTAAGAGCTAACTAATTTAAATGCACAGACGCCAAGAGCCGCGAGTATAAAGAAAGGCTAATTGTAGACGCCATTGAATTAGTATAGGCAAGCATGCATTTGGAATTATATTCTTCAGTGACAAACCCATACATCCCTTGTAAGAACCTTATGGCTTCTAAAGTAGCATGCTCATATGCAGCGAGGCCCCCCTGGCAACCATCATACCAAAAGAACCTTCTATCTTGCAGTAAGGACACACCATCCCTAGGTAGTTATAACTCCACCCCAGCAAGCACAACCCCATCGTCAATGATCTCCCAAAGGTACCATTTGAGGTGGTGGATCTGTAAGAGAATCAACAATATGAGAAGAAATGCTATCAATTGCTAGATTAATATATATGTCTTAATTTTTTCATGATCTAACATAATAAGCAAAAAAAACTTAGGTAACCACCTGGTACACAAAACAAAGGACATTTAAATCCTGAAACCTGAAGATATTTGATATACACGGTGTTCTCCCACATTGACCAGGAAGAAAAATAATAGTACAAAAGTAGTAGTTATATTCTAATGCAATACATATGTATATATCTTGGAAATATAAAGGGGGAAAACATGACTGAGCAATATACATCATGCATGTTTATATATTCATGCTTAGAGGGAGGGCAATGCATACTATGAAACCACACAGCCTAAATCCATCTTTGTCTAGAAGACAGCATGTTAACCATACATCAAGAAATTAATGGAAAACAGGGTTTGCCCGGATGACAAAAAATTGTGTGACATGCGGCACAGAGTTTTTATGTCTAAGCCAAAATATATTACGAAAAACATTAGAGACAATGTCCATGAAGAACTAAGCATCTATATGGAGTAAGGTGAGAGAAGGGCCCATCAACATTTCATTGCCCACAGTTATCTCTAAATGACAAGTATTCATTCTTCATCCTAGAAGCATCGATGCTGCACCAAGTCGTCAAACGGCAATGATAAATCAAATACTCCCTCCGTCCCAAAATAGATGACCCAACTTTGTGCTAAAGTTAGTATAAAGTGGAGTCATCTATTTTGGAACGGAGGGGGTACATATTTATAAAAATGACTGTTTAGATATATTGATCCTGCAAAATAACTAAATGGGTGGACATTATTAAGGAATGCTTCCAGGGGCCTGCTAAGGAATGTAAAGCTATATTACATAGGAGTGTAAATGCTAAAAAGGTTTCTTTCTTTGGGTAAAACAGATGACTACAAATGGTATGCTTTTGCCTTCAGTCTGCTTGCATTTTCACCACTTGTGTGTTACCATTTTGTATTAGCTATAGAAAACAATTGACTGTGTGTGGTTAGGCTCATGGTTGCCAATAACAATTACTACCTTGTTAGTGTGGCTATCGACCTGCGACGGACTGGACGGGATTCAACTCTTGCTGTTTGTTTATCCAGGAACTTCAGGTATTGCATTTGCAACGATTAGGTATTAATAACGACATAAGAATGACACGCAAATATAATATCTTGGCTACATCATACATTTTAAAGGTTAGGTACCTATCAGCATTCTAGTGGTGAGTGCTGATTTTGATTCTTTATCAGGTGATTCAAGAGATTCCTAAAGAATCAATACCAAACAGTTTGAAACCAACAAACCATATAAGATGAGTACAAACAAACAAACAGAAGGTACCTCTAGTGGCAGTGTCTTGGCATGCCGTTGATTGGTGAAGGTGGCACTGGAGTCCGAACAATTCCATCTCTCTGCATAATTGCAATACAAAAATTGAACTGCAAAAAAAGTCTGATATTTTCGTACAGAGGTAGTACTAACTAACCAAATCCTGTGACCGCGTCTATTTTCGGCAAGGGCTAACTTACCAAGAGTACAATAAATGACTAACCACAACTGTTAATGAGAATTCAATTCATGTGTGCTATTTTCTAGACTATGCGCCAAATTAGCAGATTTTAGTACAAGGAGGCATTGGTACCCATTACTACAAATTGATCCACTTCGATGTCCCACTGTAGAGGCAAGACACTAAGGACCAATTTTTCAGCGAACCTAGCACCTATCTAAGAAACAGATTATTACTTCTATATCCTGCAAAGAAAACAGACTTGTGTTTTCTCGCCACACAGAAAACATATCAGTTTTCTCGTTAAAGGTGGTATTGCAATTTAGTTAACAGAAGAAAGCATGATAAATTCATAACTAACAGTAGAACGGGTAAACAATCTTGAGAGCTAAGGAACCATGTAACCATGTAACAGAAGGTGGTATGCTACTTACTCTTTTAGTATCGGCTGTGCCCTGACAATTCTCCTCTGAGCCTCTTCCCTCGAGATCCTCTCTCTTTCTTCCATTAGCTTTTGCTGCTCCACCTCAAGTCTCACCAAGCTCTCTAGCTGAAAACCTTCTGGCCTCGTGCATGGCTTCGGTGGCACCTGAGCAGAAAATGTGGGCATATGTATGTTAAGAGATGGCCTGCAACCAGGATATGTTCAGCATATATCTATCACCTTGCACGTACCACTGGATAGTCTGTGGAATAAGGATAGGGATTAGCCTTGAATTTTCGGGCCTTCTTTTCCTCTAGCTTCCTCTGCAATAGTTGTGCCTCTAGTTGCCTCTCCTTGTCATGCCATCTTTCCTGTAAACATACATGGGTCCAGTGTTATTCGCTTACAGCAAATATCGGCAAGAAAGTATAAACACATATCACATACATCTGTATGTAGGTTGAAAGGTTTGGGTATCGTCAGTCTCGGCATATTTCTCTTGTCATTGTAGGAAGAAGATTCAGAGTACAGAGAAGGCTGCAAAAATGGGACAACATATTTAAAAAGGTGAAAAGGTTGTTGACAACAATATTAGCTTTACTTCAGCACACGCCTTGTGATGGCCTAGCTTATTAGGGATGATAGACTACTCAAATCAATAAGGAATTCCTTCTTTTCTGGGAGCCCATTCGGATAGAACTCCAAAGTTAAGCGTGCTCAGCTTGGAGTAGTTTCAGGATGGGTGACCGACCGGGAAGTTGCTCCCGGGTGCGCACGAGTGAGGACAAAGTGCGCAGAAAAGACTAGTATTGATATGTGAGGCCAGTCTAGATCCCGCCAGGAGTAACGATCACCGGCGGGTGTGCATAGGGAGTTACAAGTTGGTATCAGAGCCGACCCTCGCGGTTACACGGATGTTTGCGGACATTTTGCAGTCATGTTGTGCATGACGTTTGTGACCCGTCGTGGCACACGGCATGGCACATATGCTGTCCTGGATGCACAGACGGTTGTGCCAAGAGGGAACGTTCCTGTGGCCCGACGAGGACGTCGGTTCCTCTGAGTGAGGGTGTATGTGATGGCCTGGCTTATTAGGGATGATAGACTACTCATATCAATAAGGAATTCCTTCTTTTCTGGGAGCCCATTCGGATAGAACTCCAAAGTTAAGCGTGCTCAGCTTGGAGTAGTTTCAGGATGGGTGACCGACCGGGAAGTTGCTCCCGGGTGCGCACGAGTGAGGACAAAGTGCGCAGAAAAGACTAGTATTGATATGTGAGGCCAGTCTAGATCCCGCCAGGAGTAACGATCACCGGCGGGTGTGTCCGGGGCGTTACACGCCTTGTCGAGAAGATCCGCAACTGCAGGAGGTGCCAAGAGGTCGTCAGTACGAAAATGGAACTCCTTGGGCTCTGTTGCGTGGGCCTTCGGATGGGCAAAAACACCAATACCGCCCTTCCTCTCAAGAACCTACATGGAATGGTGTTCAGACTAATTTTCCGAAGCATTATATAGTTGAATGTATATAAGTTTGAAATGTACCAAGACCTTTTTGTTCAGTGGCTTGGCCTTGAACTTGGGGGCTTTCTCCAATTCTTCTAGTTCCAGTTCCTAGTACTTTTCACCCTGTTAAAGCTGATGATGTTGAAGTCGAATATACAAGGTTGCAGGACAGTTAATGTGATTATTGTTTTCTCAATAAATGTACCTCGATGGCCTTATACGCGCAGTGCTGTCTCAAGTTGTAGGGGTTTCGCTTCAGTCAGTTTAAGTGGCTTACTACCCTGAATCTACAATATGTATTTAACATTCAGCAACTGCCACAATGAACATCATAACATGGCAAAACTAGGTGCTAGTATGCTTACCCACATAGTTCCTACAGAAGAAGCTTCTGAACATGTGTCAGCATGTCGAGACACTCTTTCCATTGTTTTAAGGTGAAACTCCTGTATTCAATGCAAAGGCATGACTTAATTAGTGCATGGTTACTCGGTGAATTTGTTATGACAGTCAAATACATACATTGAAATCGGGAAGCTATGGAGCTATCCTTGGAAGAGGAGGGAAAGACGGAGCTTCAGCTATCTGAAAGCAGAAACAAGAAATTAGTTAGGCTTCATGCCCTGAAGCGTGCAATCCATTTAGTTAAACAGAAACGCAGGAAACCTTTCCACCTTTTTAATTTGTTAAATGGACATGCTCCAAACTTTGGGATCTTGGCCAGCATTTCCTCCTCTAGTTCTAAAGAGATTTTCATTCTGACAGCTCGGACCCTATGGGTAGTCTGAAACTCAGGTTCCTTTGGCCTTGTGAGCATAAGTTTGGGCCTTCTCTATGAGGCAGTTGCTGCATCCTCCTGCATGGTGAGTCCAAATTACTTATTTTTCATGCACAAGTATTAAGATGTAATAAATGCGGCAATTCATCAAACTCTAGATTGCTAGTGGAGATATCCATATCATGGCACCAGGAAAAATATATTAAACAACAACAATTCACAATGAGCATACAAACTGCAATATGAATGTAAAGCTCCTAATCAACTACTAATACAGTTATCATCATCAAATATTCACAGATGGATGATAAAGGTAATGATTCTTGTTTATCAAACTCCGAACTGCTATCAGCCCCAAGAATAAAAAAAATTAAACAATGTACACCGACACGATAGGTGGAAAGGACTACTTAAACATATGTTTAGACATTGATTTGCAATATGAATTAAGCAACAACATTTCACAATGAGCATAGAAACTGCAATATGGATGTAAAGCTCCTAGTCAAACTCCGAACTGCTATCATGCGCCAAGAATAACAAAAATTAAGCAACATACACCCACATGATATGTGGAAAGGAGTACTTGAACTTACATTAGACATTGATCTGCTGTAGTGGCTGCCCAAATCTCTAGTCCCTGTGGAGTCACTATCATTTCCTGAAAAAGGGCAACAATTACAGTAAGTACAAGTTCACAAAATAATAAAATCACATTACACCTGCAGTTTCATATCTCTCCCCACTACGCAACAAAATGAACTTTAATATTTGCATATGTATACAACAAAAGGTGCTTTGTCAGATTCTGAAGCACACATCCATCGATCTAACCATCCATCCACCGATCCATCAATTCCTAAATCTATACATGAAAAAAAAACAGAGAGGGGGGCCAATGCTCACCGTGGGTGGGGCGGAGGGGCCGATGGCCACCAGAGGCGGCGGCGGCGTAGGCGTAGGCGAAGACGGGCGAAGGTGCTGCCAACAGCGACCGCAACCTTAGGTGGAGCCAGGCGGCAGCGGCCCTAGGGCTCGAGCCGGGGAGGGAGCGCCATTGGAGGAGGGGTGGGGGAGTTGGAGGAGGGGAGTGGGTGCAGCAGCTCGCCTCCGCACCCGGGGCGGATGAG
>LR738710.1:78218374-78251445 GCA_902687465.1 Secale cereale
GGGGTGGCAGAGGAGGAGAGCACGTCGGTGGGAGGAGGAGGAGGGGGCAGCGATGGAAGGAGAAGGAGGGGGCGACAAGGAGGGGGAGGCGAGTGGGACGGGAGGCGGCGGCGAGGGTTTCTCCACGGGAGCGGTTGCAATTTATACCCCTGCACGTAAAAAGACCAAAATGCCCTCGGCGGGCCACCAAATTTACAGGCGGTGGCATGCCCAGCCTCGATCCGACGACCAATATCATTTCTTCTGAGATCCGATGAGATCCGATGGTCCAGATCAATCCATCTCGTGATCCAACGGTAGAACTCGTTTGGACACCCAATCCGACGGCCGAAAATCCAAACGCACGAGGATGCTTCATTTTAGTCGAGACTCTAACAATGGGATAGATGCATTGAAATAAGCAAATAACACACGAAAAACAAAATTTGTCAAAAACAGAACAGTCTATAGTAATCTGCAGGTTTCACATACTTCTGTAACTCCAAAAAATTCAAACTAAATTGGTAAACATGAGGAATTTGTCTATTAATCATCTGCAAAAATAATAAACTAAATAGCACGCTGCAGTAAAATCTGATGACCATTCTAGCAAGCGCTAATGATTCTGTTTTTCACAGCAAGATCACATAAACTTCACACAAGTCTTCCCAAAGGTTCTACTTGGCACAAACACTAATTAAAACACAAAACCACATCTAAACAGAATCTAGATGCAATATTTATTCCCTAACAGCAACAATAACAAAAAAAATATAAAATTGGGTTGCCTCCTAACAAGCTCTTTCTTTATAGCCATTAAGATAGGCTTGAGAATTCAATGATGCTCACATGAAAGACAAGGATTGAAGCACAAAGAGAGCATCATAAGACATGTGACAAACACATATAAGTCTAACATACTTCCTATGCATAGGCATCTTATAGGAAAACAAACTACCAAGATAAGCAAGATCTAGCATATGCATGGAAGAAGAAAGAAACAATAGCAATCTCAACATAACGAGAGGTAATTTAGTAACATGAAAATTTCTACAACCAGATTTCCCTCTCTCATAATAATTGCATGTACGATCATGATCAAATTCAACAAAATAGCTATCACATAACATATTCTCAACACGACCCACATGCATGCAAAGTTGACACTCTTCCAAAATAGTGGGATTAACATTAACTAAAGTCATGACCTCTCCAAACCCACTTTTATCAAAAATACCATAAGATTGAAAATTCTCCAAATATGTGGGATCTAAAGTTGACACTCTTCCAAACCCACTTTCAATATTATTGCAAACATTATTATCAATCTTATATTCATCATGGGAATTAAGTAAATTTTCAAGATCGTAAGAAGAATCACCCCAATCATGATCATTGCAACAAGTAGTGGACATAGCAATACTAGCATCCCCAAGCTTAGGGTTTTGCATATCATTAACACAATTGCCATCAATAGAATTTATAGTAACATCATTGCAATCATGCTTTTTATTTAACAAGATATCATGAATCACTTTTTCTTTTAACAATTCCTCACAATTTTCAGATTCATGAATTTCAAGCAAAACCCCATAAAGATAATCTAGTGCACGCAGCTCACTAGCAATAGGTTCAACATAATTGGATCTCTTAAAGAGATTAGCAAGTGGATGAGGATCCATACTTTAGCAAGCGAAGATGCAAGATAATTGAGGGCACATAGCAACACAAGCAAACAGAAAGGCGAACGATAAACACACGACAGAAGAAGGGCAAATAAAATGGCAAGGGTGAAGTGGGGGAGAGGAAAACGAGAGGCAAAAAAATGTAATGCGAAGGATAGGTGTTTGTGATAGGTACTTGGTATATGACTTTTGCGCAAACCTCCCCGGCAACGGCGCCAGAAATTCTTCTTGCTACTTCTCGAGCTTGCGTTGTATTCCCTCAAAGAGGAAAGGGAGATGCATCACAGTAGCGTAAGTATTTCCCTCAGTTTTTGAGAACCAAGGTATCAATCCAGTAGCAGACCACGCGCGAGTCCCTCGCACCTGCACAAACAAATAAGAACTTCACAGCCAACACGATAAGGGGTTGTCAATCCCTTTACGGTCACTTACGAAAGTGAGATCTGATAGAGATGATAGTTTATATTTTTGGTAATTTTGTTTATAAGAACAGAAAATAAAAGCGGTAAAAGTAAAGTAGATGTAGATTGATATGTTGAGAATAGACCCGGGGGCCATAGTGTTCTCTAGTGGCTTCTCTCATGATAGCGATATTCTACGACGGGTAAACAAATTACTGTCGAGCAATTGATAGAAAAGCAAATAATTATGAGACTATCTGGGCATGATCATTGTATATAGGCATCACGTCCGAGACAAGTAGACCGACTCCTGCTGCATCTACTACTATTACTCCACACATCGACCGCTATCCAACATGCATCTAGTGTATTGAGTTCGTAAGAACAGAGTGACGCCTTAAGCAAGATGACATGATGTAGAGGGATAAACTCAAGCAATATGATATAAACCCCATATTTTTTATCCTCGATGGCAACAATACAATACGTGCTTTGCTGCACCTACTGTCACTAGGAACGGACACCGCAAGATTGAACCCAAAGCCAAGCACTTCTCCCATTGCAAGAACTATAGATCTAGTAGGCCAAACCAAACCAATAATTTGAAGAGACTTGCAAGGATATTATGAGCACACATAAAGAGTTCAGAAAAGAACCAAATATTTCTCATATATAATCTTGATCATAAACTCACAATTCATCGGATCGCGACAAACACACCACAAAAAGATATTACATCGAATAGATCTCCTCGAAGACCGAGGAGAACTTTGTATTGAGATCCAGAGAGAGAGAAGAAGCCATATAGATACTAACTATGGACCGAAGGTCTATGGTAAACTACTCACAACTCATGGTGAGGGCGATGATAATGATGTAGAAGCACTTCGTGATGGATCCCCCCTCCGACGGAGCTCTGGAACAGGCTCCAAGATGGGATCTCACGGGAACAGAAGGTTACGGCGGTGGAATTAGGGTTTTTTCTTTGTTGCTGATGGTTTCGGGGTACGTAGACTTATATAGGAGGAAGGAGGACACCGGGGGACGCTCGAGGGGCCCACGAGGCAGGGGGCGCGCCCTGGGAAGGGGGCGCGCCCCCCCACCCTCGTGGGCACCTCGTGGCTCCCCTTCCGTGGTTCTCAAGGTTCCCGTGCGTGATTTTCTCCAAAAATATCTGTCCCGAAGGTTTCATTCCGTTTGGACTTCGTTTGATATTCCTTTTCTGCAAAACCCTGAAACAGGCAAAAAACAGCAATCTGGACTGGGCCTTTGGGTTAGTAGGTTAGTCCCAAAAATGATATACAAGTGTATGACAAAGCCCATTAAACATCCAAAACATCATAAATAATAGCATGGAGCAATCAAAAATTATAGATACGTTGGAGATGTATCACACCCCTTGATGGTATTTTATCTTCAGTTAAACATGAAGTATAAATGAGGATGGTTATTTTCACATGCCATGTATGCTTGTGTTGGTCCAGGCTAATTTGCAGGAAGAATCAGTCATGAGAAAAGTGAACGTGAGACGGAAATCTTGTTGTGGCGAGAATGATCAGTGAGGGTATGTTGAGACATACTAGGTGGTGACCCTGTTGGGTACCACCAAGGATATATATTGTGCTAACCACTTTAGGAATACTTAAACCTCCTAGGTTGACCATAGATCGAGTCTTGTTCAGGTAACCCCCATACTGGTTTCGTGCTACCATTTGTCCCTACCACGGGTAGGGTATATGGTTCAGTAAGTTGCTAACCCCTTTCCTTGCACACACCGTACAGAGAGGCCGCAATGAAGGTTTCCAAGTACCAGTTGCAATGCTAGTCATCGAGTCAGGGGGCATGGGTGTATCCGGCTGGGCCGAGAGGGGGGCACCCCTTTAAGCATAACAAAGTCATAGTGATACGTCTCCAACGTATCTATACTTTTTGATTGTTCCATGCTATTATTTATGAAGTCTTGGACCTTTAATGGGCTTTATCATACACTTTTATATCATTTTTGGGACTAACCTACTAACCCAAGGGCCCATTCCAGATTGCTGTTTTTTGCCTGTTTCAGGGTTTCACAGAAAAAGAATATCAAACGGAGTCCAAACGGAATGAAACCTTTGCGAGAGATATTTTTGGAGAAAATCACGCACGCGGAGCTTGAGAACCACGTCAGGGGATCAAGAGGTGGCCCACGAGGGTGGGGGCGCGCCCCTGCCTCGTGGCCCTCTCGAACGTCCCCCGGTGCCCTCCTTTTTCCTATATAAGTCTACGTACCCCAGAACCTCCGTGAACAGAGAGAAAATCCTAATTCCACCGCCGTACCTTCTGTTCCCGTGAGATCCCATCTTGGAGCCTGTTCCGGAGCTCCACCGGAGGGGGATCCATCATGGAGTTCATCATCATCATCATCATCATCGCCCTCACCATGAGTTGTGAGTAGTTTACCATAGACCTTCGGGTCCATAGCTAGTATCTAGATGGCTTCTTCTCTCTCTGAATCTCAATACAAAGTTCTCCTCGGTCTTCGAGGAGATCTATTCGATGTAATCTCTTTTTGCGGTGTGTTTGTCGAGATCCGATGGATTGTGAGTTTAAGTTCAAGGTTATCTATGAAAGATATTTGGTTCTTCTCTGAACTTTTTATGTGTGCTCATAATATCCTTGCAAGTCTCTTCGAATAATTGGTTTGGTTTGGCCTACTAGATCTATAGTTCTTGCAATGGGAGAAGTGCTTGGCTTTGGGTTCAATCATGCGGTGTCCTTTCCCAGTGACAGTAGGGGCAGCAAGGCACGTATTGTATTGTTGCCATCGAGGATAAAAAGATGGGGTTTATATCATACTGATTGAGTTTGTCCCTCTACATCATGTCATCTTGCTTAAGGCGTTACTCTGTTCTTACGAATTCAATACACCAGATGGATGTTGGATGCGGTCGATGTGTGGAGTAATAGTAGTAGATGCAGCAGGAGTCGGTCTACTTGTCTGGGACGTGATGCCTATATACAATGATCATGCCTAGATAGTCTCATAATTATTCGATTTTCTATCAATTGCTCAACAGTAATTTGTTTACCCGCCATAGAATATCGTTATCAAGAGAGAAGCCACTAGAGAACACTATGGCCCCCGGGTCTATTCTCAACATATCAATCTACATCTACTTTACTTTTACCGCTTTTATTTTCTGTTCTTATAAACAAAAATACCAAAAATATAAACTATCATCTCTATTAGATATCACTTTCGTAAGTGACCGTAAAGGGATTGACAACCCCTTATCGCGTTGGCTGCGAAGTTCTTATTTGTTTGTTCAGGTGCGAGGGACTCGCGCGTGGTCTCCTACTGGATTGATACCTTGGTTCTCAAAAACCGAGGGAACTACTTACGCTACTGTGCTGCATCTCCCTTTCCTCTTTGAGGGAATACAACGCAAGCTCCAAGCAAAACTCTATGTGCAGCCAACGCTCTATGTGCTTCACTTATATCTCCCTTTCCTCTTTGAGGGAATACCTATTTGATAGAGTTAAATATGTCCTAGAAATTGTTAGAACACTCTATGTGCTTCACTTATATCTTTTGAGTTGAATAGTTTTTGCTCTAGTGCTTCACTTATATCTTTTAGAGAACGGTGGTAGTAATATTTTGTAGAAATTGTTGAACTCTCATGCTTCACTTATATCTATTTGAGAGTCTATTAAAACAGCATGGTAATGTGTTCAGGCTAAAGAAACTAGTCTTCACATGATAGACATCCAATGTCAATGTAGTAAACTTTTGCACACCAAGTGCATTGAATAGAATGAGATGTTGGATGCTTGACAATTGTTTTGAGACACGAGGATAGTGATATTAGAGTCATGCTAGTGGAGTATTATGAAATTGAGAAATATTTGTGTTAAGGTTAGTGATTCCCGTAGCATGCACGTATGGTGAACCGCTATGTGACGAAGTTAGAGCATAAGGTATTTGTAGAGTGCTGACCTTTGTGTGGAGGTCGGGGGCGCGCGATGGTTAACTCCTACCAACCTCCCCCCTAGGAGCATGCGTTGATTGCTTTGTTTTGATGACTCGTAGATTTTTGCAATAAGTATATGAGTTCTTATGACTAATGTTGAGTCCATGGATTATACGCACTCTCACCCTTTCACCATTGCTAGCCTCTCTTGTACCGCACAACTTTCGCCGGTGCCATAAACCCACTATATATCCTTCCTCAAAACAGCCACCATATTATTCCTCAAAACAGCCACCCTACCTACCCATCATGGCATTTCCATAGCCATTCTGAGATATATTGCCATGCAACTTTCCATCGTTCCGTTCATATGACACGCATCATATTGTCATATTGCCATTGCATGATCATGTAGTTGACATCGTATTTGTGGCAAAGCCACCATGCATAATTTTTCATACATGTTGCTCTTGTTTCATTGCACATACCAGTACACCGTCGGAGGCATTCATATAGAGTCATACTTTGTTGTAGTATCAAGTTGTAATATCGAGTTGTAATGAAAGTGCGATGATCATCATTATTAGAGCATTGTCCGTTGGGAGGAAAGGCTAAATCTATAAAGCCCCTCCGCAAAAAAAAGAAGAAAAAAAAGAAAGAAAGGCCAAAGAAAAAAATAAAGGCCCGAAAAAAAGGAAAAAAGAAAAGAAAAGAAAAAGGGACAATTGCTACTATCTTTTTATCCACACTTGTGCTTCAGAGTAGCACCATGTTCTTCGTTGTAGAGAGTCTCATGTTTAGTCACTTTCATATACTAGTGGGAATTTTTGTTATAGAACTTGGCTTGTATATTCCAACGATGGGCCTCCTCAAGTGCCCTAGGTCTTCGTGAGCAAGCAAGTTGGATGCACACCCACTAGTTTCTTTTGTTGAGCTTTCATTCATATTTAGCTCTAGTGCATCCGTTGCATGGCAATCCCTACTCACTCACATTGATATCTATTGATGGGCATCTCCATAGCCCGTTGATACGCCTAGTTGATGTGAGACTATCTCCCTCCTTTTTGTCTTCTCCACAACCACCTCTATTCCACCCATAGTGCTATATCCATGGCTCACGCTCATGTATTGCGTGAAAGTTGAAAGGTTTGAAAAGATAGAGTATGAAAACAAATGCTTGGCTGAAATCGGGGTTGTGCATGATATGAATATTTTGTGTGATGAAGAGGGAGCATAGCCAGACTATATGATTTTGTAGGGATAACTTTCTTTAGCCATAGTATTTTGAGAAGACATGATTGCTTTGTTAGTATGCTTGAAGTACTGTTATTTCTTATGTCAACATAGACTTTTATCTTGAATCTTCCAGATCTGAACATTCATGACACAATTAAGAGAATTACATTGAAAAACTATATTGGTTAGCATTCCACACCAAAAATTCTTTCTTTATCATTTACCTACTCGAGGATGAGCAGGAATTAAGCTTGGGGATGCTTGATACGCCTCCAACGTATCTATAAGTTTTGATTGTTCCATGCTATTATTTATGAAGTTTTGGATGTTTAATGGGCTTTATAATACACTTTTATATCATTTTTGGGACTAACCTGCTAACCTAAGGGCCCAGTCCAGATTGCTGTTTTTTGCCTGTTTCAGGGTTTCGCAGAAAAATAATACCAAACGGAGTCCAAACGGAATGGAAACCTTTGCGAGAGATATTTTTGGAGAAAATCATGCACGCGGAGCTTGAGAACCACGTGAGGGAATCAAGAGGTGGCCCACGAGGGTGGGGGGCGTGCCCCGCTTCACAGGGTGTGCCCCTGCCTCGTGGCCCCCTCGAGCGTCCCCCGGTGCCCTCCTTCTTCCTATATAGTTCTACGTACCCCAGAACCTCCGTGAACAGAGAGAAAACCCTAATTCCACCGCCGTACCTTCTGTTCCCGTGAGATCCCATCTTGGAGCCTGTTCCGGAGCTCCACCGGAGGGGGATCCATCACGGAGTTCTTCTTCATCATCATCATCGCCCTCACCATGAGTTGTGAGTAGTTTACCATAGACCTTCGGGTCCATAGCTAGTATCTAGATGGCTTCTTCTCTCTTTCTGGATCTCAATACAAAGTTCTCCTCGGTCTTCGAGGAGATCTATTCGATGTAATCTCTTTTTGCGGTGTGTTTGTCGAGATCCGATGAATTGTGAGATTATGATCAAGGTTATCTATGAAAGATATTTGGTTCTTCTTGAAACTTTTTATGTGTGCTCATAATATCTTTGCAAGTCTCTTCGAATTATTGGGTTGGTTTGGCCTACTAGATCTATAGTTCTTGTAATGGGAGAAGTGCTTGGCTTTGGGTTCAATCTTGCGGTGTCCTTTCCCAGTGACAGTAGGGGCAGCAAGGCACATATTGTATTGTTGCCATCGAGGATAAAAAGATGGGGTTTATATAATTTGCTTGAGTTTATCCCTCTACATCATGTCATCTTGCTTAAGGCGTTACTCTGTTCTTATGAACTCAATACACTAGATGCATGTTGTATAGCGGTCGATGTGTGGAGTTATAGTAGTAGATGCATGCAGGAGTCGGTCTACTTGTCTCGGACATGATGCCTATATACAATGATCATGCCTAGATAGTCTCATAATTATTCGCTTTTCTATCAATTGCTCGACAGTAATTTGTTTACCCGCCGTAGAATATCGCTATCATGAGAGAAGCCACTAGAGAACACTATGGCCCCCGGGTCTATTCTCAACATATCAATCTACGTCTACTTTACTTTTATCGCTTTTATTTGCTGTTCTTATGAACTAAAAATACCAAAAATATAAACTATCATCTCTATCAGATCTCACTTTCGGAAGTGACCGTAAAGATATTGGCAACCCCTTATCGCGTTGGCTGCGAAGTTCTTATTTGTTTGTGCAGGTGCGAGGGACTCGCGCGTGGTCTCCTACTGGATTGATACCTTGGTTCTCAAAAACTGAGGGAAATACTTACGCTACTGTGCTGCATCTCCCTTTCCTCTTCGAGGGAATACAACGCAAGCTCGGGAAGTAGCACATAGCAACATCAATCTTAGAACATAGTGGATACTAGGGAGCAAGCCCTAACAAAACTAACTCGATTACATGATGAATCTCAATCAACCTCTCACCGACCAGTGAGCCTACGAAGGAATTACTCACTCTCGGTGGTGAGCATCATGGAATTGGTGATGGAGGATGGTTAATAATGATGAAGACGGAAGATCCCCCTCTCCGGAGCCCCAACCGGACTCCAAATCTGGCCTCCTGATGAAGAACAGGAGGTGGCGGTGGCTCCGTATCGTAAAATGCGATGAAACTTCCTCCTTTATTTTCTCTACAAAAATAGGAATTTATTGAGTCGGTGTTAGGGTCAGCAGGGCCTCATGGGCCCCACAACCACCAGGGCACGCCAGGAGGGGGTGGTGATGAAGACATGCACCTAGGGTAGGGTATTAGGCCTGACCTAGATACCCTACCCAAGGTCACTACCCTAGAGTCAAAGGCATTTGAAGTCTAAGAGAAGATACCGACTGAAATCACCTCGAAGTACAATCCACTCGACGACATGTTCCACTCGGATACTCAAAATCCATTCGACCACAGCAGCGTCACTCAACCGTATGCAGAAGCACTTGGAGTACAGAAGATCTAAAGTCACCCCAGGATAGCTACGGTCGGACATTTACTCTGTAGTCTTAAAGATCATTAATAGCTGGCGTTACCAGTAACGTCCCTGTCTTAACTCTCATTAACCCCTATGTAACCGAGGGCCGGAGGGGTCCTGGCGTACTCTATATAATCCATCCCTCTTCTGGCACAGGGGTTTAGACCCCCTGTAACAGACACGCATATTCCAGTCGACAAGCCTTCGGGCACCGAGACGTAGGGCTATTACCTCCTCCACGAGGGGCCTGAACTCGTAAACTCCCGAGTACAACCTCGCCGTAGCTAGGGCCTTGCCTCCTCCTACGTACCCCCTATTCTTATTGTCAGACTTACTCCCACGACAGTTGGCGCCCACCTTGGGGCCGGCGTCTTAGCGACTTCCGGCGAGGTTGCAATTTTTCCGATCTCCATCAACATGGTTCCCGGCGGCGGATTGGCTTTGGGCCACGAGATCCGTCTCGTCGCGCTCGTCTTCATCGCCGACGACTCCGCCTGGATCCAAGAAGCTCCCCTCGACGTCGAGGCCCTACCTATCCACGGGGCGACTCATTTCCGTGCGAGTGCCTGCGGCATACTCGTACAACAGCCGTCGACCCAGTATTGATCGGTTCCCGCGTCATCTTCTCTCCCCGTTGTACTCCGCCGCTAGCGGTCTGGCCGGTCATGGCTCTAGCAGTGGGTGAAGAACATGGTGGCCGGACAGTCGGCCACCTCTCAAGTTGCGGCCATCGAGCCCGACGAATCTCTCTACGGGCCATTCGACCTGTCGACTAGTTCCACAGACATGCTTTCCGACTGTGGTAGCAGCGACCCTGCGGTAGAAGTTCTCATGATCGACTAGCCCCGCGGCCCGCCTGGTTTCCGTCTCGGTGGCGATGGCGATGGCGGCAGCAACCCGTCATGTGATCACAATGAATATCATCCCCAAGCCCTCACCGCGGAGCAGAGGGAGGAGCTGCATCGTTGCAACAAGGAGGCGCTCCATACCCCCATCACTTGAGAGACTTCCGAGGCTCGGGCCTCGTAAGCAACGCGCCTTGCCACTTTGGCCGAGCGCACGCGGCTAGAGAATCTCCAATACTCACTCGACCAACGCGCCCGTCAGCAGATCCCTGAGTCCAGTTGACGAGCACGGCGGTTGTTTCCGCCCGAAACTTAGGTATATTGCACTTTGGTTCAAAATCTTGCGGCAACAACACGAATTGCAGAGTCAATTCAACCGCCCTATTCAGAAGCTGGCAGAGGTTTGTTGCAGATCAGAGCGCTGCTCCGAGCAGCAGAAGAATAAAACTCGGCAGTTTCTTAGTCGCACAATAGGATCTATAGCAGATCTGTGGTTGCGGACACAGTTCAGTCGGCGCATAGGCCAAGATCACCTCCGCGACGTGAGGATCGTGGTCACCGTCAGGATCAGTTTCTGGGTCGAGGTCACGGACAATATGATCATCAATTTCCCCATGATGGTTGTCGTCGAGTGCCCACGCCCCCTCTGAGGGGCGGATCGTATGCGCCCCGGCCGTATGATGACAGGCGCCCATATGGCGATGAGCGTAGAGCTCCGATTGACCCTAGAGAGCCTGGATTTGATGCAAGGTCAGTTTTGGTCTGGGGTTTGATTGACAGAGGCAGAGCGCACAGAGAGGGACAAGATAGAGAATGTCCAGTCGATGGCAGGGCATTTGTTTCTAGGCCCGAGTGTTTTAGTAGAGCCATCTGAGCCATCGAAATCCCTCCAAACTTCAGATTGCCAACGGGGGTTAGTAAGTTCACCGGCGAGTTGAAACCCGACACGTGGTTGGAAGATTATCGAGTGGCCGTGCAGATTGGGGGAGGCAATGATGATGTAGCCATGAAACACCTCCCCCCGATTCCTGAGGGCTCGGCCAGAGCCTGGTTGAATCAGTTGGCCCCTGGAAGTGTTTTTTTGCTGGGATGAGTTGGCCCGGGTATTCATTAAGACATTTGAGGGCACTTGCAAGTGACCAGCCGGGCTGACTAAGCTGCAGCATTGCGTCCAGAAACCGAATGAAACTCAGAGAGATTTCATCCAGAGATGGACCACTCTTCATCATACAGTAGAGAATGTGTCAGAGCACCAAGCAGTTTATGCTTTCAAAGAAGGCGTACGATACAGAGAGCTTATTCTAAAGTTTGTTCGTTCAGGAGATATGTATCTAGGCTGAATGATGGAGATTGCCACTCGGTATGTCAATGGCGAAGAAGAAGATCGACCCTGCAGTGGGAAGGGAAAATCAGTCGGATAAGGTCAGGACACTGGAGGTGGGAATTCCGGTCAAAAACAGAAACGTAAAGCTGAAGTTACAGGTCCCGCTGAGGCCACGATTACGAATCAAGGAAAATTCAAAGGAAAACCTAAGGGGCCGTGGGTGCCCAAAAAAGTGAAAGATCAGTCTGGAAATGAGGTTCTGGATTTACCGTGTCACATACACACGAAGAAAGATGAGGAGGGTAATTTGATTCTGCCCAAGCATACCACTCGACAGTGCCGGCTCCTGATTCAGCAGTTCCGAGAGGCTCAACCCCGAGAGAAGGACTCTGATAAGGAAGAAGAGAAATAAGAAGATGATGGTTACCCTAATGTGAATGCTACTTTCGTGTTTTTGCTGACTTAGAGTGCAAAAGTCGACTGAAAGTCATTAACAGAGAAGTGAACATGGTTGCTCCGGCAACTACGACGTATTTGAGCTGGTCGAAAACTCCCATTACATTCGACCAGTCCAACCACCCAGTGCACGTTTCTACCCCCGGGCGGCAAGCGTTGGTGGTCGACCCAGTCGTTGGGGGCACGCGACTGACCAAGGTTCTCATGGATGGTGGCAGTGAATTGAACATTCTGTATGCTGAGACCCTCCGAGGGATGGGCATTCCGATGTCTAAACTCAGTAAGAGCAACATGCGATTCCTTGGAGTCATCCCAGGAAAGAAAGCGGATTCACTCGACCAGATCACTCTTGATGTGGTTTTCGGTGATTCAAAGAATTACTACAAGGAAAAGTTGAGATTTGAGGTGGTGGATTTTCACAGTGCCTACCATGCTATTCTGGGCAGGACCACATATGCCTGTTTTATGGCTTGACCATGTTACGTGTACCTCAAGTTGAAGATGCCTGGTCCCAGAGGCGTGATCACAGTCATAGGAAATTGGCAAGAGCGGAAGAGTGCCTCCAGAAGGGCTCAAAGATCGCCGACGAACAGATGGCAGCAGTAGGAATGGAAGAATATCAGAAGAATGCATATCCGAGTGATTTGTTGCAAGCCAAGAAGCCTGCTTCAGAGTCTGCATTTCAGTCGGCCGGAGAGACAAATCCTGTACATATTCACCCGACTAATCCCAATGCTGCTCCAACTCACATCTCAACAACACTCGATAGCAAATAGGAAGAAGCGCTCATCCAGTTCCTCCGTGAGAACTGGGACATCTTCGCATGGAAACCATCTGACATGCAGGGTGTACCCAGGGAACTGGCTGAGCACCGTTTGTGAGTCGACCCAAAAGTAAAACCCATCAAGGAACATCTCCATCGGTCCACCGCAGAGAATAGGAAGGCTATTGGCGAAGAGGTAGCTCGGCTTCTGGCAGCTTAGTTCATCCGCGAGATATACCACTCTGAGTGGCTCTCCAATGTTGTCATGGTCCCCAAGAAAGATGATTCACTCCATATGTGTATCGATTTCAAGCACATCAATCGGGCCTGCCCAAAAGATTACTTCCCTCTCCCTCGCATCGACGAGATTGTCGACTCAACTGTTGGATGTGAGCATCTGTCCTTTTTGGACGCATATTTCGGGTACCATCAGATCCGACTGTATGGACCCGATGAGATAAAAACGACCTTCATCACTCCATTCGGGTGCTTTGGTTATGTTACCATGCCCTTTGGCCTCAAGAATGCTGGTGCCACGTTCATGCGCATGATTCAGAAGTGCCTGCTCACTCAAATCAGTCGAAACGTGGAGGCATACATGGACGATATCGTGGTCAAGTCACATAAAGGTTCTGACCTGCTGACTGACCTCGTCGAAACATTTACCAACTTAAGAAGATATGATATCAAGCTCAATCCGTCAAAGTGCACATTCGGAGTCCCGGGTGGAAAATTACTTAGTTTTCTCATTTCCGAACGAGGGATCGACGCAAACCCCGAAAAGATTGGAGCAATTCTCCGAATGAAACGCCCTTTGCGTGTGCATGATGTTCAGAAGCTTACTGGTTGCTTGGCTGCATTGAGTCTATTCATCTCTCGTCTCGGTGAAAAGGCATTGCCTCTTTACTGATTGATGAAGAAATCTAACACGTTCGAGTGGACTCCTGAAGCCGAAATAGCGTTTGTAGAGCTCAAAGCTCTGCTTTCCACCCAGCCGGTGCTTGCTGCCCCAGTCAGCAAAGAGCCTCTATTATTATATATCCCAGCCACTGGACAAGTTGTCAGCACTATGCTTACAGTCGAGCGGGAAGAAGAAGGCAAAGCCTATAAAGTTCAACGTCCAATGTACTATATTTCTGAAGTCTTGACTCCATCCAAGGAAAGGTATCCGCATTACCAGAAGCTTGTCTACGGGATCTATTTGACCAGGAAGAAAGTGGCACACTACTTCGCAAACCACTCGGTTTCAGTCATCAGCGATGCTCCATTGTCGGAAATTCTGAACAATCAAGATGCCACTGGTCGAGTGGCCAAATGGGCGATTGAACTCCTTCGTTTGGATATCATGTTCGAGGCAAAGAAAGCAATCAAGTCCCAGGCAATAGCAGATTTCCTTGCCGAGTGAATTGAACAAGAGCAACCGACTCAGGTTCACCCATAACATTGGACTATGTTCTTTGATGGGTCCAAGATGTTAAACGGTTTTGGTGCTGGAGTAGTCCTGGTATCCCCAAGAGGCGACAAGCTCAGTTATGTCCTCCAGATTCACTTTGACTTCTCAAATAATGAGGCTAACTATGAGGCACTTCTTTATGGATTGCGTACGGCTATCTCACTCGGCATCCGTCGCCTGATGGTCTAAGGCGACTCATATTTGGTGGTCAATCAGGTAATGAAGGAGTGGGACGTCAGGAGCCCTGCCATGACTGGTTACAACAATGCAGTGAGAAAGTTAGAGAATAAGTTTGAAGGGTTGGAGCTCCACCACATACCCTGACTCAAGAATCAAGCATCTAATGACTTGGCAAAGATAGGCTCCACTCGGAAGTCTATTCCCAGTAATGTGTTCTTGGAGCATCTCCATACCCCATCAGTCCAAGAAGATCCCTTTACAGAGGAGCCCCCACAACAGATAAGTTCAACCAATCCGACTGAGATTGAAGTTCCAGCAGTAGTCGACTTGATCATGGAGGTTCTAGTGATCACTCTCGACTGGACGGTGCCATATATTGCATACCTGCTCAGGCAGGAACTCCCAGAAGATGAAGATGTGGCCCGCCAGATCGTCCGCAGATCCAAAGCCTTCACCGTGATAAGTGGACGGCTTTATAGAGCAAGTGTTACCAGAGTTACTCAGTGTTCCATCTCTCCAGAGGAAGGTCGACTGATCTTAAACGAGATTCACTCGGGGACCTGTGGTCACCACGCGTCCTCTCGGACCATCATGGCCAAAGCATACCAAGCAGGATTTTACTAGCCGCGTTCAAATGACATGGCTAAAGATATAGTCGACAAGTGCGAAGGCTGCTAGTTTTACTCAAACATGTCTCACAAGCCTGCATCCGCCTTGAAGACTACTCCACTCGTCTGGCCATTTGTGGTTTGGGGGTTAGACATGGTTGGACCTTTCAAGACCGGCAGAAGCGGATTCACTCACTTGCTCGTAGCAGTCGACAAGTTCACCAAATGGATCAAGGCCAAGCCTATTAAGAATCTTGAGTCAAGCATCGCCATCAGTTTCGTCAGAGAGCTAGTATTCCGATATGGAGTCCCTCAGAACAGTATCACATACAATGGCTCCAACTTTGATTCAGATGACTTCAGAGCAATCTGCGCCTCCTAAGGCACTCGGGTTGATTATGCATTCGTTGCACACCCAGAGTCGAATGGACATGCAGAAAGAGCAAATGGATTGATCCTGCAAGGGCTGAAACCCTGATTGATGAGCGACCTCAAGCACGCAGCTGGAGCTTGGGTGACTGAGTTGCCATCTGTTTTGTGGCGACTAAGGACAACTCCCAATCGGTCGACTGATCGGACCCCTTTCTTCATGGTATATGGAGCTGAAGCTGTGCTTCCGAGTGATTTGCTGCACAATGCCCCTCGAGTGGAACTCTTCTCAGAAGCTGAAACAGAGCAAGCATGCCAAATTTCATTTTTCTATATTCAAAATAAATGAGAGAAGATAATATGACTTCTTCAAAAACAGAATAAAATATTGGAATTGGATTTTTGAGTAAAAATAATTTTTATTGGTTTTTATTTGCAGTTTATTATTTTAAAATTGCATTAAAAAGTTATTTTATTTTTAGGCATGTTCACTTTGTCCCAAATATTAGGTGGGAATGAGGGAAATTGTTTCTGAATTTTTTAGGTTTTTTTATATTTATTTGAATTTTTTTGTTTGGGCGAATTTTATAAATAAAAAAAACTTTTCGTGGCCGAACTGGGCCGGCCCAGCTAGCGCCAGCCCACGGCCCAGCCGCCACCGCCTCCACTCCCCGTGCGGCAACCAGACTCGCTGGAGTCCGGCTAAGCCACGGCCGCCATCGCCGCCCCCTTCCCCAAGGCAGGGCTCGGCCCCGGGCTTTAAGAGCCGAGACCCCCGGCCCCCTCTCCCCTCATCGAGCCCTACCGCCGCACGCCAGCCCCGCCGTCGTGCGCCGCACGCCGCCGCCGCCGCCGCCCGCACTCGCCGCCGGAGCCGCCGTCCGCCGCGGACCCGACCCGATCCGCGAAGTAATAACCGCCCGTTTTTTTTGTTTTCGGTTTTTTCAAAACCCTAGATCTTTCTTAGAAAACCTAGATTTGTTTTTTTAGGTTTTATTAAACAGCGAACGTCCGCTGTTTAGTTTGAGAAAACAAATGTTCACTATTTAGAGTTTTATTTTTCTGTTATTTCTCGTCAAGGACCTATCCGATTAAAGTTTTACCGATCAGCCCCTGGTTTTCAAACGATCGCTACTTTTTATTCTTTAGTCGGTATTAGATGAAACCAACGCCAATTTCTTCGTTTCAATCTTATCTTTCTAGTAGCGCAACTCAAATTCGATTTTGACAGTTTTAAAATTTGATTTCAAACAGTTTTGTGTTTGAACTTCTTTTGATCGTAACTTGAGTTTCGTAACTCCGTTTGAGTTGATTCTTTTTGCAAATCGAAGCTCTTGACCTAAAATTTCTGATAAAATCGAATTCATTTAATTTTAGTACTGTTAGAAATTGTTTTCTGTTGCAAGAGTATTCATTTATTTTCGAAGTCTTTCGAGATCTGTTCTTCGATTCCGTTGCATGATTGCTTATGTATGCTATTGTTTGGATGCGATAGAATTCCCGGAGTGTGAAGCGTGCTACTACGAGTCTCTAGGTTTCAGCGATCGTCAGCAAGGTAAGTTCATACTTTGATCATACTTTCCAATACCTAGTTTTTATTGCATTAGTTCTATCCTCAAAGATTGCATGAGTAGGACTTGGTCACATGTGGTATTGCTTAGTAGTTCATGAGGTAGGAACCCAATGACTTGAGATCAAACCAAGGGAATATACGCTTTGTTACTATTTGCTTAGCCATGCTTGTAGACGTGGATTGGTATGTTAGATTTCATGAAAGTTGGGAGTGTAATAACAACTAAGGGAAAGTTTAAGGTGGTAACATTAATACACCACTAGGTGGATTGGATGCAGGGCACCTGGAGAATCCAGTGTTGTCCTAGGAAATCCCGGAGGACCCATGTGATTATCCTATGGAATGCCACCCAGGCTCAAAGGGATCATATATCATTCATGCTTAGAAACTTCCGTGTGCAGCCACATGCCATTATGGGCCCTGGCATAATTGAGTATGTTGTGTGAGCTCTTTCAGTGGTAGACTAGCAGATGTAGGGGAAAGTAGGTGTACCGGTCTACCCAAGGTAAAGAGTAAATGCTTCTGAAAGACTGTGTCTCGGTCATCCGGTTCTCAAACACCATGCATTGTGAGAAATTAAATGGAGGCGGTCGAGTCTTGTGGGGAAAAGTGCACAAACCTCTGCAGAGTGTACAAACTATTCATGAGTAGCCGTGTCCCCGGTTATGGACATCTTGAGTATCCTGGTATTTGAATTATGGACTGATCTCAACACTCTATTTAATTAACTCGTTGGGTTATTAATGACTTTGGTAATTTTTGGAATTGAGATGGAGGACCCACTCTCAATATTGCTTAATTAAACTGAGTAGTAAATAAAATTTATTCCTTTGTTGTAGGGAAAAACTAGCTTTATGCAAAACTAAACCTTACAGCCTCCACCAGCCAAATATGCATATAGTTGTAGACATTGTTCATCATTCTTGCTACAACGTGTTCATGCTAGCATATTCTATGTGCTAACCTACATGGCTGCAACATATCATGTTGCAGAGTTTTCAGACGAAGATTAAGGTGCGATAGGCCGTTGTCATGCACTCAATGTTTGCCGTGGAGTTGGATTGACTCAACTACTCTTCATAGCTTCCGAAGTTTATTTTATTAGATGGCCTTCAACCATTTTCATGTATTGGATATTGCCTCTTCGAGGACTTTCGATGTAATAAAGTGTGATTGAATCTCTGTTATAAAGCCTCGAGTACTGTGTGTGTCAGCATACCGATCCAGGGATGACACTGAGCACAGAGACTTTGATTCATTGGAATCATGGTCGCTATAAAGATGGTACCACATCACACGTTGACTGTAGGACGCGACCACTAGGATAAGCCACAAGATGTTCTTCTCTACTCATTCTACTTCTTCTCCACTCATTCTAATTCTTCTCTATTTCTATTCTATAGGTGTCAGACCCAGGGAGCAAGTTGACTCAGCCAGACGATGCCACCCCTTTCGGAAGACACTTGAAGGAAGTCACTAGGTACTTGCACATTGGAATACCAAGTATCAACGGAGATCTCTATGCAACATCACCAGAAGAGGAGTGCTGGAAGATCAAAGTTAGTGTTCCTGGGAGGACTATTGCACCATTCACGGAGCCACTTGAGCTTTCCTTTGACGCACCGACGTGGAGCTTGGGAAAGAGTATGGCAGTTCATATCATGTTTGGACACATATGTGAAGTCTACAACAAGGATCTTGAAGACACCATCTACCAGATTTGTGGACGTCGAGACGAGCAATGGGAGATGTTTCGCACCAGGAAGGATGGATCCATTGCAGCATACATCTAGGAGATGGACCAACACATTCGACGCTACGAGAACCAGATGTGCGTACTTATGGAGAAAACCAACATGGTTATAACCCGGAACGTGGAACTAGAAGAAGAACTCAAGATAGTGCGAGATGGATATGAAGAGGAAATCGGCGTATGATTGGAGCAGAATGAAGCACTGAAGAAGAAGGCTGGAACCAACACGGTGAAGCTGGAATCAGAGATGGGCATTCACCCGGAGAACTACATTCTGATAGACGACACTGACAGTGATGAAAGTGACTATGAAGACGAAACTGGAGCAGATATCATGGAGTCTTCAGATGATAGTGATTAGATGACCACCTTGTAATCCTTAGTATTAATCCGAGTAGTTAGAATCATTTGCTAGCTTTGTAATAGGATCTTTTGTATGATCTTCTTTGAATTGAGTGATATGATATGAAATTGTTTGTCTCATGTGCATATGGGTAGTGATTTCCCCTAGACCTCACTCTATTCTAATATCTCCCTCTAAACCCCTCAGATGCCTCCGAGACGTGAGCCCGGATTTGAGTTCCCCCCTGAGCTCACCCAGTTGATCCAGCAGCAGAACACTTTGATGCAGCTACTTGTACAGGATCAGAACAACAACAACAACAACCTACCTCCGCCTCCCCATGACAACTTGACCTGTTATTTAAGGTTGCAACCGCCAATGTTCTCTAGTAGCACCGAGCCGATTGTTGCAGATGACTGGCTCCGCAAGATGGACAGAGAACTAGCAACTGCAGGATGCACAGATGCAGAGAGAGTGCATTTTGCTGCACATAAACTTGAGGGACCAGCAGCCGCATGGTGGGAGAATTACACCGCCACCTACCCACTTGCTGCAATTACTTGGGACCAGTTTCAACAAGCTTTTCGCACTGCACATGTCTCAACAGGAGCCATGAGCCTGAAGAAGCGTGAGTTTTGCAACTTGCACCAAGGAAACCGTACTGTGGGACAGTACGTGGATGACTTTAGGCAGTTAGCTCGCTATGCTCCAGATGATGTGGCCACTGACACTGCAAAGCAGGAGAAGTTTCTAGAAGGACTCAATGATGATATGAGTATGCAGCTGATGCTAGCAACCTATAACAACTATCAAGAGCTAGTGGACAAGGCCATCATGATTGAAGGAAAACAACAACAGATTGACAACCGCAATAGGAAGTATGGAGGTGGGAAATTTAATTCTGGAGCCCAGCAGAAGCCCCGCTATACTCCTTACTCAGGAGGACATAACCATCCCACCCGTAACCATGGAGGCCATTCTAATAATGGAGGGAATACACACAACCATAGTGGTACTAGGAATGACAACAGGAATGGAGGAAGCAACAATCAGAACCTTTCCACTCCCTCAACACCCGCCAAGAAGGAGCCGAGTCACATTACTTGTTTCAAGTAAGGGAAGACTGGACACTATGCTACCGAGTGCCCCGATTCAAAGAATGGGAATGGGAATGGAAGCTCAGGAAAGAAGCCCAACCCATTCACTAGAGGACAGGTGAACCACGTCAATGTGGAGGAGATTGACGACTGACCCGACGCAGTTGTCGGTAAGTTTTTGATTAATGCATTTACTGCCCTTGTTCTTTTTGACACTGGTGCATCGCATTCATACATATCAAGGGGTTTCATGGAAAAGTATAAATTGCCAACCGTAGCCCTGAAGACCCCTATGTTAGTGAGTTCCCCTTGAGCAGAGTACATGACTAGCCGAGGATGCTATCAAGTGCCATTGACCATTGGAAGACATGTATTTCCCATGGATCTTATTCTTTTGGAATCCCAGGGTTTGGATGTAATCATAGGAATGGATTGGCTATCCAAGTTTGGAGGAAACATCGACTTTGTAATTCATGCTCGTCCTCGAGTAGGTAAATGAAAAAAAAACACAATTTTTGATGTGGAATGCTACCTAACATAATTCTCAATGTATTTTTCTTTATTGTGGCATGAATGTTCAGACCCGAAGGATTCAAGACAAAAGTTTAATATTGACATAAGAATAATAATACTACAAGCATACTAACAAAAGCAATCATGTCTTCTCAAAATAACATGGCCATATGGTTTGGCTGTGTTCCATCTTCGTCACACAAAATACTCAAATCATGCACAACCCCGGTTTCAGCCAAGCAATTGTTTCATACTTAAATTTTTTCAAACTTTTTCAACTTTCACGCAATACATGAGCGTGAGCCATGAATATAGCACTATTGGTGGAATAGAGTGGTGGTTGTGGAGAAGACAAAAGAGGAAGATAGTCTCACATCAACTAGGTGTCTCAATGGGCTATAGAGAAGCCCATCAATAGATATCAATGTGAGTGAGTAGGGATTGCCATGCAACGGATGCACTAGAACTATAAATGTATGAAAGCTCAACAAAGAAACTAAGTGGGTGTGCATCCAACATGCTTGCTCACGAAGACCTAGGGCGTTTGAGGAAGCCCATCGTTGGAATATACAAGCCAAGTTCTACAATGAAAATTCCCACTAGTATATGAAAGTGACAAAACAAGAGACTCTCTATCATCAAGATCATGGTGCTACTTTGAAGCACAAGTGTGGAAAAAGATAGTAGCATTGTCCCTTTTTTCTTTTACTTTTTTTTTATTTTTTTTCTTTCCCCCCTTTTTTTGGGACTTTCTTTTTTTCTTTGGCCCTTTTTCTTTCTTTGGGACAATGCTCTAATAATGATGATCATCACACTTATATTGATTTACAACTCATTGATTACAACTCGATACTAGAACAAAGTATGACTCTATATGAATGCCTCCGGCGGTGTACCGGGATGTGCAATGAATCAAGAGTCACATGTATGAAAAATTATGCATGGTGGCCTTGCCACAAATACGATGTCAACTACATGATCATGCATGGCAATATGACAATGATGAAGCGTGTCATATGAACGGAACGGTGGAAAGTTGCATGGCAATATATCTCGGAATGGCTATGGAAATGCCATGATAGGTAGGTATGGTGGTTGTTTTGAGGAAGGTATAAGGTGGGTGTATGGTACCGGTGAAAGTTGCGCTGTACAAGAGAGGCTAGCAATGGTGGAAGGGTGAGAGTGCGTATAATCCATTGACTCAACATTAGTCATAAAGAACTCACATACTTATTTTAAAAATCTACAAGTCATCAAAACATGCTCCTAGGGGAAGGGTTGGTATGAGTTAACCATCACGCGATCCCGACCTCCACACAAAGGATGACACTCAATGAAATACCTGATGCTTCAAATTTGTCACACGACGGTTACCATACGTGCATGCTACAGGACATGAAAACCTCAACACAAGTATTTCTCAAATTCACAACTACTCTATTAGCATGACTCTAATATTCACCATCCTCATATCTCAAAACAATCATCAAGTATCAAACTTCTCATAATATTCAATGCACTTTATATGAAAGTTTTTACTATACCCATCTTGGATGCCTATCATATTAGGACTAATTTTATAACCAAAGCACATTACCATGCTGTTCTAAAAGACTCTGAAAATAATATAAGTGAAGCATGAGAGATCAATAATTTCTATAAAATAAAACCACCACCGTGCTCTAAAAAGATATGAGTGAAGCACTAGAGCAAAACTATCTAGCTCAAAAGATATAAGTGAAGCACATAGAGTATTCTAATAAATTCCGATTCATGTGTATCTCTCCAAAAAGGTGTGTCCAGAAAGGATGATTGTGTTAAACTGAACATCAAAGACTCAAATCATACATGACGCTCCAAGCAAAACACATATCATGTGGTGAATAAAAATATAGTCTCAAGTAAAGTTACCGATAGACGAAGACGAAAGAGGGGATGCCTTCCCGGGGCATCCCCAAGCTTAGGCTTTTGGTTGTCCTTGAATTTTACATTGGGGTGCCTTGGGAATCCCCAATCTTAGGCTCTTGCCACTCTTTGTTCCATAGTCCATCAAATCCTTACCCAAAACTTGAAAACTTCACAACACAAAACTTAGCAAAAATCTCGTGAGCTCTGTTAGTATAACAAACCACCACTCAAAGGTACTGTAATGAACTCATTATTTGTCTATATTGGTGTTAAACCTACTGTATTACAATTTATCTATGATTCATACCCCCCGATACTACTCATAGATTCATCAAAATAAGCAAACAACACACGAAAAACAGAATCTGTCAAAAACAGAAGAGTCTATAGCAATTTGTAACTTTCGAATACTTATGTAACTCTAAATAATTTGAAATAATTTGGTGGACATGAGGAATTTGTCTATTATTCATCTGCAAAAATAATCAACTTAAAAGCACTCCCCAGTAAAAAATGGTAGCTAATCTCGTGAGCGCAAAAGTTTCTGTTTTTTTACAGCAAGATCACATAAATTTCACCCAAGTCTTCCCAAAGGTTCTACTTGGCACAAACACTAATTAAAACACAAAACCATATATAAACAGAATCTAGATGCATTATTTATTACTAAACATAAGCAAAAGCAAATAAAATAAAATGGGGTTGCCTCCCAACAAGTGCCATCGTTTAACGCCCCTAGCTAGGCATGATATAAGAATAGATCTAGGTATTGCCATCTTTGGTAGGCAATCCATAAGTGGCTCTCATAATAGATTCATAAGGTAATTTGATTTTCTTTCTAGGAAAGTGTTCCATGCGTTTCCTTAACATAAATTGGAATGTAATATTTCCTTCCTTCATATCAATAATTGCACCAATCGTTCTAAGGAAAGGTCTACCAAGAATAATAGGACATGTATGATTGCAATCTATATCAAGAACGATGAAATCTACGGGCGCATAATTCCTATTTGCAACAATAAGAAAATCATTAATACTTCCCATAGGTTTCTTAGTGGTGGAATCCGCGAGATGCAAATTTAAATAACAATCATCAAGTTCATGGAAACCTAGCATATCACACAATGTTTTTGGAATTGTGGAAACACTTGCACCCAAATCACACAAAGCATAACATTCATGATCTTTAATCTTAATTTTGATAGTAGGTTCCCACTCATCATAAAGTTTTCTAGGGATAGAAACTTCTAATTCAAGTTTTTCTTCAAAAGATTGCATTAAAGCATCAACTATGTGTTTGGTAAAGGCTTTATTTTGACTATAAGCATGCAGAGAATTTAGCACAGATTGCAACAAGGAAATACAATCTATTAAAGAGCAATTATAATAATTAAATTCCCTGAAATCCAAAATAGTGGGTTCATTGCTATGTAAAGTTTTGACCTCTTCAATCCCACTTTTAACAGCTTTAGCATCAAGATCTAAAAACTCCGAATCATTGGGACGCCTTTTAACTAAAGTTGACTCATCTCCAGTTCCATCTTTATCAAGATTCATACTAGAAAACAAGGATTTAATAGGAGACACATCAATCACTTTCATACCTTCATCTTTATTTTCATGAAAACTAGAAGAACATGCTTTCACAAAGCAATCTCCTTTAGCATGCATCCTAGCGGTTCTTTCTTTGCACTCATCAATGGAAATTCTCATGGCTTTGATAGACTCATTGATATCATACTTAGGTGGAATAGATCTAAGTTTTAAAGAATCAACATCAAGAGAAATTATATCCACGTTCTTAGCCAACTCATCAATCTTAAGCAATTTTTCTTCAAGCAAAGCATTGAAATTCTTTTGCGAATTCATAAATTCTTTAACACTAGTCTCAAAATCAAAGGGCATCTTATCAAAATTTCCATAAGAGTTGTTGTAGGAATTATCATAATTATTAGAGGAATTACTAGGGAAATGCCTAGAATTAAAGTTTCCTCTATATGCGTTGTTACCAAAATTATTCCTACCAACAAAATTCACATCCAAAGATTCATTATTATTCTCAATCAACGTGGACAAAGGCATATAATTAGGATCAGAAGAAGCACTCTTAGTAGCAAATAATTTCATAAGTTCATCCATCTTTCCACTCAAAACACTAATCTCTTCAATAGCATGCACTTTTTTACTAGTAGATCTTTCGGTGTGCCATTGAGAGTAATTAACCATAATATCATCTAGGAGTTTAGTAGCTTCTCCTAAAGTGATTTCCATGAAAGTGCCCCCCCGCGACCGAATCTAAAATATTTCTAGAAGCAAAATTCAAGCCAGCATAAAAGTTTTGTAAAATCATCCATAAGTTCAAACCATGTGTAGGGCAATTACGTATCATTAATTTCATCCTCTCCCAAGCTTGTGCAACATGCTCATGATCAAGTTGCTTTAAATTCATAATATCGTTCCTAAGAGAGATAATCTTAGTGGGAGGAAAATACTTAGAGATAAAGGCATCTTTCCACTTACTCCATGAATCAATACTATTTCTAGGCAAAGAAGAGAATTAAGTCTTAGCACGATCTCTAAGCGAAAACGGAAATAGCTTAAATTTAACAATATCATTATCCGTATCCCTCTTCTTTTGCATATCGCACAAATCAACAAAGTTGTTTAGATGGGTAGCGGCATCTTCACTAGGAAGGCCAGAAAATTGATCTTTCATGACAAGATTCTACAGAGCAGCATTTATTTCACAAGATTCAGCATCGGTAATAGGAGCAATTGGAGTGCTAATAAAATCATTATTGTTGGTATTGGAAAAGTCACACAATTTGGTATTGTCTTGAGCCATAGTGACGAACAAGCAATCCAACACACAAGCAAGAAGAAGCAAGCGAAAAGAGGCGACGGAAAAAGGGAGAATAAAACGGCAAAGGTGAAGTGGGGGGAGAGGTAAATGAGAGGCAAATGGCAAATAATGTAATGCGAGGGATAAGAGTTTGTGATGGGTACTTGGTATATGACTTTTGCGTAGATCTCCCTGGCAACGGCGCCAGAAATTCTTCTTCCTACCTCTTGAGCTTGCGTTGTTTTCCCTCGAAGAGGAAAGGGTGATGCAGCACATTAGCGTAAGTATTTCCCTCAGTTTTTGAGAACCAAGGTATCATCCCAGTAGGAGACAACGCGCGAGTCCCTCGTACCTACACAAACAGATAAGAACTTTGCAACCAACGCGATAAAGGGGTTGTCAATCCCTTCTCGGCCACTTGCAAAAGTGCTAATAAAGATAATAAGATAATATTTTTGGTATTTTTGTTATAGATTGAAAGTAAAGTTTGCAAAGTAAAACAACGTCGACAGAAATTGTCAAGTTGACGGGAAACTAATATGATGGAAGATAGACCCGGGGGCCATAGGTTTCACTAGTGGCTTCTCTCATGATAGCAGATTTCTACGGTGGGTTAACAAATTACTGTCAAGCAATTGATAGAAAAGTGCATAGTTATGAGAATATCTAGGCATGATCATAGTATACAGGCATCACGTCCGTGACAAGTAGACCGAAACGATTCTGCATATACTACTATTACTCCAAACATCGACCGCTATCCAGCATGCATCTAGAGTATTAAGTTCATAAGAACAGAGTAACGCCTTAAGCAAGATGACATGATGTAGATGAATAAAATCAAGCAATATTATATAAACCCCATCTTTTTATCCTCGAAGGCCACAATACTATACGTGCCTTGCTGCCCCTGCTGTCACTGGGAAAGGACACCAAAAGATTGAACCCAAAGCCAAGCACTCCTCCCATTGCAAGAACTATAGATCTAGTAGGCCAAACCAAACCAATAATTCTAAGAGACTTGCAAGGATATTATAATCATACATAAAAGATTTCAGAAAAGAATCCAATATTGTTCAAAGATAATCTTGATCATAAACCCACAATTCATCGGATCTCGACAACCACACCGCAAAAATATTACATCGAATAGATCTCCTCGAAGATCGAGGAGAACTTTGTATTGAGATCCAAAGAAAGAGAAGAAGCCATCTAGCTAATAACTATGGACCCGAAGGTCTGAGGTAAACTACTCACAACTCATCGGAGAGGCTATGGTGTTGATGTAGAAGCCCTCCATGATCGATGCCCCCTCTGGTGGAGCTCCGGAACAGGCCCCAAGATGGGATCTCACGGGTACAGAAGGTTGCAGCGGTGGAATTAGGGTTTCGTGTTGATCCTTGATGTTTTCAGGGTACGTAGGTATAAATAGGAGGAAGAGGCACATCAGGGGAGCCACGAGGGGCCCATGAGGGTGGGGGGCGCGCCCTACCCTCGTGGCCGCCTTGTTCGCTTCCTGGCGTGTACTCCAAGTCTTCTGTGTTGCAATTGTTCCAAAATTGACTCCCCCGAAGGTTTCATTCCGTTTGGACTTCGTTTGATATTCCTTTTCAACAAAACACTAAAATAGGCAAAAAACAACAATTTGCACTGGGCCTTGGGTTAGTAGGTTAGTCCCAAAAATAATATAAAAGTGTATAATAAAGCCCATTAAACATCCAAAACAGATAATATAATAGCATGGAAAAATAATAAATTATAGATACATTGGAGACGTATCACTGTGCTAGTAGATCAATTCTTCTCACCACCCCGGAAGGAAAGAGGATCAAGTATGTGTCGAGGCACACCCCAGGAGAGCACATGTGAATGCACTCTTGGGAGTTGTTTAGGAAGAAATGCTAGTTGTGAAGGATTACCCCGATGTGTTCCCGGAGGAGTTACCCGGCATGCCACCGGATAGGGACATCGAGTTCCTGATTGAGCTGTTACCCGGCACCAGACCAATATCTAAGCGACCATACCGGATGCTCGCTAATGATCTGGAGGAGATCAAGAAGCAAATCAAAGTGTTAATGGATAAGGGTTACATACGACCAAGTTCTTCGCCATGGGGAGCCTAGTGCTCTTAGTTGAAAAGAAGGATGGTTCCCTAAGAATGATGGTTGATTATCGTGCACTAAACGAGGTGACAATCAAGAATAAGTACCCTCTGCTGATGATCAGTGATTTGTTTGATCAGTTACAAGGAGCCAAGGTATTCTCCAAGATCGATTTGCGATCTGGATATCATCAGTTGAAGATCCGAGAACAGTACATACCAAAAACAGCTTTTACCACAAGGTACGGGCTTTATGAGTATACAATTATGTCATTTGGTTTGACTAACGCCCCGGTCTATTTTATGAGTATGATGAACAAGGTATTCATGGAGTTCTTGGATAAGTTTGTGGTAGTATTCATAGATGACATATCGATATACTCCAAGAATGAAGAGGAGCACAAGGAACATTTGCGTTTAGTTCTCGAGAAGCTCAGAGAACATCAGTTATATGCCAAGTTCAGCAAATGTGAGTTTTGGTTGAAGGAAGTTGGATTCCTTGGACATGTTATATCAGGAGACGATATAGCCGTAGACCCCGCCAAGGTTGAGGCAGTCACAGAATGGAAGGCACCCACCTTAGTTGGCGAGATTCGCAGTTTTCTTGGACTCGCAGGATATTATCGGAGGTTCATCGAGAATTTCTCCAAGATTGCGAAGCCCATGACAGAGTTGTTGAAAAAGGAGACTAAGTATAAATGGACTGAAGAGTGTGAGGCCAGTTTTCAGGAGTTGAAGAAACGTTTGGTTATAGCTCCAGTGCTGATTCTTCCGGATATACGCAAGGATTTTCAAGTATATTGCGACGCTTCTCGTCAAGAACTTGGAGGCGTTCTCATGCGAGATGGAAGAGTTGTTTCATACGCCTCATGTCAGCTTCGACCACATGAGATGAATTATGCCACACACGATTTGGAGTTAGCAGCCATAGTGCACGCACTCAAGACCTGGCGGCATTTTGTTATTGGAAATCGTTGTGATGTATACACAAATCATAAGAGTTTGAAGTACATCGTCACGCAGAAGGAATTAAACCTCAGGCAAAGGAGATGGCTGGAGCTTATAAAGGATTATGACATGAGATTGCATTATCATCCAGGAAAATCCAATGTAGTCGGAGATGCTCTAAGTTGTAAGAGTTATGTTAATACTATCGTAACCGGAGGTTTACCCCAGGAGTTAGCTGATGATCTTAGGGATCTGCAGTTGGAGATAGTCCCTAGAGGTTATGTTGCCACATTGGAAATTCAGTTCACTTTGTTGGGAAGGATTCGAGAAGCCTAGAAAACGGACAAAGAAGTTGCAGAAATAAAGGAGAGAATGAATGAAGGAAAAGCAGAAGGATTCCGTGAGGATGAATACGAAACGCTTTGGTCTGAAAAGCATATTTATGTGCCCAATGACCCCGAGATTAGGAAGTTGATTCTCCAGGAGGCTCATGATTCGCCGTATTCGATTTACCCAGGCAACACCAAGATGTACTTGGATTTCAAGTAGAATTTCTGGTGGGCCGGAATGAAGGACATTGCCGAGTATGTAGCAGTATGTGATGTTTGTAAGAGAGTCAAGGCGGAACATCAGGAACCAGTAGGGTTACTGCAGCCGTTACCCATACCAGAATGGAAGTGGGATAAGCTTGGAATGGATTTTATCATAGGACTGCCCATGACACGTTCAAGGTATGATTCTATCTGGGTGATAGTTGATCGTTTGACTAAGGTAGCTCACTTTATCCCCGTGAAGACCACTTACACGAGTGCTAAGTGGGCCAAGATATATATGACCAGGATCTTATGTCTGCATGGAGTTCCGAGGACCATTGTACCAGATAGAGGAACACCGTTTACTTCAAAGTTTTGGAAGAAGTTGCACGAGACTTTGGGTACTAGGCTAGAGTTTAGTACAACCTTTCATCCATAGATAGATGCACAGATAGAGAGAGTCAACCAGATTCTGGAGGACATGTTGAGAGCTTCTGCGCTCGATTATGGATCTAGTTGGGATGATAACCTGCCGTACGCAGAGTTTTCTTACAAAAACCAGTTTGCAAGTGGCCCCTTTCGAAACTTTGTACGGAAGGAGGTGCAGAACACCGTTGATGTGGGATGAAGTTGGAGACCATCAGTTATTTGGACATGATTTAATTAGAGAGTCAGAAGAGAAGGTCAAGTTGATCCGCGACAGACTGAAGATAGCTCAGTCCAGGCAGAAGAGTTATGCAGATACAAAACGCAAGGAGGTGA
Organism: Secale cereale; assembly: GCA_902687465.1. Taxonomy (NCBI): domain Eukaryota; kingdom Viridiplantae; phylum Streptophyta; class Magnoliopsida; order Poales; family Poaceae; genus Secale; species Secale cereale. The sequence continues at coordinate 78,248,454 of LR738710.1, forward strand.
CCTACGAAGTTGGAGAAAGAGTGTATCTTCGTGTGTCCCCGCTTCAAGGAGTTAAGCGTTTTGGAGTTAAGGGTAAACTGACACCAAGATTTGTGGGACCGTACAAAGTTTTGGAGCGCAGAGGAGAAGTATCTTATCAGCTAGAGCTGCCCGAGAATTTGGCCATAGTTCATGATGTGTTTCATGTATCTCAGCTGAAGAAGTGTCACGCAGAGATGGCCGATATTCCATTACGAGATACAGTGCCCCTGGAAGCAATTCAGTTAGAGAGCGACCTGACTTACGAGGAGAAGCCCGTTAAGATTCTTGAGTTTGCCGACAGAGTTACTCGCAACAAAGTCATCAAGTTTTGCAAAGTACAATGGAGTCACCATACAGAGGACGAAGCCACCTGTGAACGAGAGGATGATCTACGCCAGGACCACCCACACCTATTTTCTAGCCAACCCGAATCTCGAGGGCGAGATTCATCTTAAGGGGGGGGGGTAGGTTTGTAACATCCCAATTTTCAATATGGATGGTGACATAGATCATTCATATGCATTCATCATTTGAGCATTTTTGAAGTTGAGTTTATTTGAAATTTGATCCAAAACTTTAAGCAACTCAAGGACCCAAGTGAGAGAGTTGGAAGTTTTCCCGAAGAGGACCCACTATTTTACCATTTTATTAGTGGGGTTGGATCAATAGTATTTTTTTTGCCAAATTTCATTTTTCAATATTCAAAATAAATGAGAGAAGATAATATGAATTCTTCAAAAACAGAATAAAAATATTGGAATTTGATTTTTGAGTAAAATAATTTTTATTTGATCTTAGCGCAACTCAAATTTGATTTTGAAAGTTTTAAATTTGATTTCAAACAATTTTGTGTTTGAATTTCTTTTGATCGTAACTTGAGTTTCGTAACTCTGTTTGAGTTGATTCTTTTTGCAAATCGAAGCTCTTGACCAAAACTTTCTGATAAGGCCAAATTCATCTAGTTTTGGTACTGTTAGAAATTGTTTTCTGTTGCAAGAGTATTCGTTTGTTTTCGAAGTCTTTCGAGATCTATTCTTCGATTCTCTTGCATGATTGCTTATGTATGCTATTGTTTGAATGCGATAGAATTCCCGGAGTGTGAAGTGTGCTACTGCGAGTCTCTAGGTTTCAGCGATCGTCAGCAAGGCAAGTTCATACTTTCCAATACCCAGTTTTTATTGCATTAGTTCTATCCTCAAAGATTGCACGACTAGGACTTGGTCACATGTGGTATTGTTTAGTAGTTCATGAGGTAGGAACCCAATAACTTGAGATCAACCCAAGGGAATATACGCTTTGTTACTATTTGCTTAGCTATGCTTGTAGACGTGGATTGGTATGTGATATTTCATGAAAGTTGTGAGTGTCATAACAACTAAGGGAAAGTTTAAGTGGTAACTTTAATGCACCACTGGGTGGATTGGTTGCAGGGCACCTGGAGAATCCAGTGTTGTCCTAGGAAATCCTGGAGGACCTGTGTGATTATCCTATGGAATGCCATCCAGGCTCAAAGGGATCATATATCATTCATGCCTAGAAACTTCCATGTGCAGCCACACGCCATTATGTGCTCTGGCACAGTTGAGTATGTTGTGTGAGCTCTTTCAATGGTAGACTAGCAGATGTAGGGGAAAGTAGGTGTACCGGTCTACCCAGGGTAAAGAGTAAATGCTTCTGAAAGACTGTGTCTCGGTAATCCGGTTCTCAAACACCATGTAGTGTAAGAAATTAAACGGAGGCGTTCGAGTCTTGTGGGGAAAAGTGCACAAACCTCTGTAGAGTGTCCAAACTATTCATGAGTAGCCGTGTCCCCGGTTATGGACATCTTGAGTATCCTAGTATTTGAATTATGGACTGATCTCAACACTCTATTTAATTAACTTGTTGGGTTATTAATGACTTTGGTAATTTTGGGAATTGAGATGGAGGACCCACTCTCAATATTGCTTAATTAAACTGAGAAGTAAATAAAATTTATTCCTTTGTTGTAGGGAAAAACTAGCTTTATGCAAAACTAAACCTTACAGCCTCCACCAGCCAAATATGCATATAGTTGTAGACATTGTTCATCATTCTTGCTACAGTGTGTTCATGCCAGCATATTCAATGTGCTGACCTACATGCCTGCAACATATCATGTTGCAGAGTTTTCAGACGAAGATTAAGGTGCGATAGGTCGTTGTCATGCACTCAATTTTTGTCGTGGAGTTGGATGGACTCAACTACTCTTCATAGCTTCCGTAGTTTATTTTATTAGATGGCCTTCAACCATTTTCGTGTATTGGATATTGCCTCTTCGAGGACTTTTGATGTAATAAAGTGTGATTGAATCTCTTTTATAAAGCCTCGAGTACCGTGTGTGTCAGCATACCGATCCAGGGATGACACTAAGCACAGAGACTTCGATTCATTGGAATCGTGGTCGCTACATGATCTCCTACGCCATTTTTATACCTAAACACTTGGATCGATGAGTTGTAATAAGAATCCTTCAGTTTGCTTATCAAAGACACGATTTTTGCAGTATCGTTAATGGTCGTTTTCACATAAGCATCAGTGTTCAAATCCCCTAGTGGGTGGCTTAGCCGCGAATCAGATTCGCCTAAGTTACAAAAACACTCCGAGTGAAGAGCGACTCTCACACTCGGGGGTTTAGCTGCAATCCCGTACCCGCCTAAGTTTCAAAAACACTCCGAGTGAAGAGCAACCCTCTCACTCGGGGGCTCAGCTGCGATTCCGTACTCGCCTAAGTTTCAAAAACACTACGAGTGAAGAGCAACCCTCTCATTCGAGGGCTTAGCTGCGATCCCGTACTCCCCTAAGTTTCAAAAACACTCCGAGTGAAGAGCAACCCTCTCACTCGGGGGCTTAACTGTGATCTCGTACTCGCCTAAGTTTCAAAAACACTCTGAGTGAAGAGCAACCCTCTTACTCGGGGGCTTAGCTGCGATCCTGTACTCGCCTAAGTTTC
>LR738710.1:78251567-78358571 GCA_902687465.1 Secale cereale
AAGTTTCAAAAGCACTCCGAGTGAAGAGCAACCCTCTCACTCGGGGGCTTAGCTGCAATCATACTCGCCTAAGTTTCAAAAACACTCCGAGTGAAGAGCAACCCTCTCACTCGGGGGCTTAGTTGTGATCCCGTACTCGCCTAAGTTTCAAAAACACTCCGAGTGAAGAGCAACCCTCTTTCTCGGGGGCTTAGCTGCGATCCCGTAAGTTACCAAAAACAATCCGAGTGAAGAGCAACCCTCTCACTCAGAAGTTTGGCCACACGCTCTGAGCTACGCCACAAGTAGGTTGTACTCTGAGCTGCGCCACAAGTACAACGTATGGTTGCACTCCGAGCTACGCCAGAAGTACAATGTTTTGGTTGTACTTTGAGCTGCGCCACAAGTACAATGTATGGTTGCACTCTGAGCTACGCCACAAGTACAACACATGGTTGTACTCTGAGCTGCGCCACAAGTACAACGTCTATTCTGAGTGAAAAGCAATCATTTCACTCGGAGATTCAGCCGTGATCTTAGATCCACCTAAGTCAAAAATGCAATCTCTGAAGGCAATACGGACAAAGCAACTACATCCAAATAAAGAAACCATGTTTGGATTAATCCATGAAGGTTCAAAGCTACCAGCAGAAGTTCTTGGACGTCAAGCCCAAAAGAGTTTAACGATTACATAATCACTCGGCATTCCGAGGCAAATAGAGTCAAGTTATTAAGTTTTTCACTCGGCAGGAGGAGGACTTGCCAGCTCGATGAAACTGTCCAAGTCGATACCATCTACAATGCGAGTAGCTGCGTCACTGAATGTCTCCATGAAGGATTGGAATTGAAGCTTCTTGGTGTTGGCAACCTTAAGAGCCGCCAACTTCTCTTCTCTGACTTCCTTGTAGTGAACGCGGACGAGTGACAATGCTACGTCCACACCACAGCGGGCGGCTGACTTCTTCCATGCCTGCACTTGGTTCGGGATGCTGTTGAGTCGAGTCATCAGGGACTCAAGGTCATTCAGAAGCACATCCCCTGGCCATAACTCCTTGTCGATCCGGGATAGCACGACCTTCAGTCGGACGATGTAATCCAAGACATTGGCAAGGCGAGATTCCAGTCGCAGCACATTCATGGCAGCTTCGTCCTTGACGGGAGAGTTGATAGGGTCCAGACCTATCTCAATCCGCCCAGTCTCTTCCTCGAAGTTCTGATAGAATTCTGCACGCACAAAAATGTGTTGAAGCGACAGTGACATGATGGAAAAGTTCTCTGTGGACAGTCGAATAAAGAAAAATACCTTCAAGCATAAGGAACATCTTCTTGGCAAGACCTCCCAGGTAAGTTTCCAGTTCACCTCTCTTCCGAGTGAGAGCGTCAACTTTGTTTGCCAGGGCCACCTTCTCCTAATTCAGCTGCATGTTTTCCTTATTCGCTTCATCAACAACGATTTTCAACTTGGCGTTCTCTTCTTCCAACTTTCTGACGGAAGCCAGCTTCTGATTGGCAAGTTCAGTCTTCTCCTGCGCCGTCTTCTGTGTCTCTGTAAGGTCGAGATGCTTCTGCTCCAGAACCTACTTCATTTTGTCTAAAGAAATAACATTCTTCAGACGAGCTTGGAGTTGACGGTTTTCACTATGCACATCTGTTCAAGTGGAGTCACTCGGTTTAAAGGTTGAAATGAAAAGATGGCAAGGCGAACAGTCAAAAAATTGTTACCTCCCAGGACAGCTGCTTCATTTTGAGCTCTCTTCAAGTTCTCCTTAGCCAACTCCAGATCGAGATTGAGCTGAATCTATTTATTCTCCAAATCAACAAACTTGGATCCAAGATCACAATATTTCTGCAGTCAACAAATAAGACACTTTAGTGGACAAAAACCAAGATCAGTGACTTCCGAGTGATAATTTGCAAGGCTGGATTATTATAACAAAAGGAGTTCTAAGACTACTGCTGAATCACATATTCAACGATAGTCTCGGGGACTACACCCAGTGGGTACACTTGGTGTGCCCCCACTGGTTGTATTTCCCACTCATCATGGTCTGCCCTGCTCGAGTGAAAGGAGTAAAAAAAGGGGAGTTCTAAGACCACCCCCGACTACCCGCATTCGACGGCGGTCTCGGGGACTACACCCAGTGGGTGCACTAAGTGTGCCCCCACTGGTTCGATTCTATGCTCAAGAAAGCCTATTGGCGCGAGCAAACACCTACAAATAGAAACAAGTATAAGACTCCCGCCGACTGCCATCAGTCAAAGGTGGTCTCGAGGACTACACCCAGTGGGTGCACTCAGCGTGCCCCCACTAGTTTTGACTTTCCACTCGTCGCGGTCCGCCCGATACGAGTGGATACAATGCCCACTCGACGCAATTCGAGTGGAGGAGCTATACAATCAAACTAAACACCCAGTGGATGTACATACATGCTCAAGGTTCAGACCTACAATAGATGCACATTAAAGGTTCCAAAACGCTCATCCCCGAACATATAAAGAAGATAAAGCTGAAGCTTTAGAAAAACAATCAGAAATCAACTTACAGTCCCACTTACTCGGACATTGGCTTGGAAAGAGGAGCTGGCTTCGTAAGCAGCTCTGCTGGCCTCATACACCGTCTTTAGGTGGTCCACCATCACTCCAGCTTGGATCATCGCCTCCTTGACATGTTGTATCTGGTCCTCAGGGACATGTTATAGAGTGAATGCTGCAGAGCTGATGATGGAGTCGGAGCTAGTGGCGGAGTCGGAGCTTGGGGCACCGCTGACGAGCTCGGAACTTGGGGCTCCCCAGTCAGGCCCAATGCATGAACATACGGTGCAGGGGACTGGTTAGTCGACAGAGGGTCAGCAAAAGTAATAGCGGCTCGAGACGAGCCGCCGATCTCCTGAACAATTGGCTCAACAGATAAATGAGACGTGCGGTTGGTAGACACCTGTCGGTGTACTAAAGTAGGGGTACCTTAGTATCCCGAACTGGTGCACGGGCAGTCGCAGCGTCCTGTGGCAGGGCTTGCCGTGCGGCCGCCAAGGTCCACTGTGGTTCTCTTTGGAGCCATTCAAGAACAAAGTATTCAAGTTAAGGAAACAAGGCCCCGGCAAGAGGAGCTTTCCGGGAAGGCCACTCAAGGCGCAAGGCCACTCAAGGCGCGGGACCCTGGCAAGAGGAGCTTGCCGGGAAGGCCAAACATGTCATTTCAAGAGACTTGCCGCGACGCGCCACGCGTCCCGGCATGGCCCGGAGAGCGACAAGCTCCCAGGCGCGACAAGATAGCAACCGCGGCAAGGCACTTGCCGCGGCAAACTCCCACTAGGTACCCACGCTCCAGCACATCCACCCACGCGTCGCCCTGGGGCCCTTCCAGGCGCACGTGGCGGAAGGCTGTGCAGCCTGGGGTACACGGTGACAAGCTGCGATGATGAGGCCACCGTCGTGGCGGACGGTGGCGCCCTGACGGACGCTTTTTGCACTGTTTGGAGCGACGGCGACGGGCATTTAATGCCCTTGTCCCCTGCTGTCAGAGTTAGGTATAGAGCACTATACATGCACTGTTCCAACTACCACCCATTTTACATTTTTACCCTCGACTGCGTTGCCACCTGTCGGTGACCCCTTTGACCTATAAAAGGAGGCCCATGCGCAACGTAGAAAGGGTTCCGATCCTCGATCATTCTCACGCTCGGTCTTGTTAGCGATCAGCACTGTAGCTCTACTCGCTCCCGAGCCAAGAACACAATACAAACCAAGGCAGGAGTAGGGTTTTACGCATCCGTGTGGCCCGAACCTGGGTAAACTGCTCGCGTGTTTGCCCCGATCTGCTCTTTGTGCATCCTCCGCCCCCTTTGCCGTACAGAAAAGGGGCTCCGGTCCCATAGGTGTTCGTGGGCTATCAGTTTCCCCGACATCTTTGGCGCACCAGGTAGGGGGTGCGTCGAGGTTGTGTGAACCTGATCCGGCGTTCATGCGAGCGAAATCTCCACCAGCTTCGTCAACTTCATCGACATGCCGCCGAAGAAGAAAGCTTCGGAGGTAGCAGGACCGTCCGCGTCGATCCCACCGCCACCGGAGCCAACGACCGGTGGGGTAGACTCCGGCGGAAGGACGGAGGTCGGCGAGGAAACTCACGGCGCCGCCAAGTCCAAGGACAAGACGGACGACCGGGCGCACTCTAAGACCTCGGCGTCCGTGCATGCACCGCGCCCGTCTCAGGAGGCGCGAGACCGGCAGGGACGTGGTACACAAGGTACCATACGCTTGCTGGGCCAAGGTCAAGCTGGCGGTTCGTGGGACGCTCAAGGCCAACATGCTGGCATGAGCAAGGCGCGGTCGCCGGGACGAGACGCTGCTCCTTCTAACGCAGTTAGAAGTCCGAGCATATCTCGCTCCTTGCACCGCTCGCCACCGCTCCCCGCCACTCCAGCAGAAGCTCTAGCTTGAGCTCAGCTACTCCTCGACTTCCCTCCAGCGGTAGACAAGGCCGACGACTGGAGGGCCACCATCCAGAGCCTCATCGCCTTCGCCAACAACGACACTCCGCAGCAACCGACGACATCGCGGCCGCGACAAGTTAGCCAGGCGCGGGCTGATGGCGACAAGACTGCCGGGGGTGCAACCACCGTGCACTCCCCACCCCGAAGGCCAAAACCGCTGACTCGCCGGATTAACATCGAGGACGACTCCACAACGTCATCGGATCCGCGAGCTCGCCGCGATCAGCGCCAAGTCCTTGATGACCGACGGCAAGAGGACGCTCAAACCCGCATCGAGCGTCGAAGAGAAGCGCGGCGTCAATCTGACCAGCGCGTTGGGCCTGCTGTAGACATGCAAGCGCCAGGGGGACCAGGCGACCTGCCATACGCGGCAGGTTGTCCTGCGTTCACCCGTGAGCTGCGGCATGTCCAGTGGCCCAGCATGAAGAACTTCAAGCCCGACGTACCCGAGAAGTACGACGGCAAGACTCATCCGTCGGAGTTCCTCAGCATCTACACCATCGCGGTGCAAGCTGCCGGGGGACGAGACGAGAAGATACTCGCAAACTACTTCCCGCTCGTGCTCAAGCCAAACGTCAGATCTTGGCTCATGCACTTGCCGGAGAACTCCATCTCTTCTTGGGCCGACCTGTGCCATCAGTTTGTCGGCGCCTTCACAGGTGGCCACAAGCCCCATGGCCAGGAGAGTGACCTGCATATACTCGCCCAGAAGGAAGGAGAGTCCCTGCGAAAGTACATCCAAAGATTCAGCCGCGTCCAGCACAACATCCCAGACGTCCACCCTGCCGCGGTTATCAGCGCGTTCTACCAGAACGTGCGTAACCGCAGGATGAGGGACGAGATGGCGATGGGCAAAATCCGAGACGTCAGTGAGCTTTATGCCCTGGCCGACAAGTGCGCACGCGCTGAGGAGGGGAGGAAACTCCCCGGAGAGGATACTAGAGCAGGGGGATCAGATAGCGAGGATGCCCCCCCCCCCCCGGCGAAGAAGAACCGGCGGCGGAACAACAGAAAGAAGAAGAACAACAAGTGCTGGTCGTGGAGCAGTCCGGCAAGGAGGCTGGCGCTAAGAAAGCCCCGGCAGGTGGCTCCGGCAAGGAAACTGCCGCATGCACCAACTGTCAGACTGTGGCTGCCGCCGACAAGCAGGACGGCTCCGACAGGCAGTACTGCAAGATCCACCACACCAAGGGCCATGACCTCCAGAACTGCAAAAGGGTCGAGTACCTCGTCGAGCAGCAGAAAGCTGAGTACGAGCGACGCGACAAGGAGAAGGCCCAGGGAGGTGGTGGAGAGTCCGGCAAGAAACGGCCATTCAACGGTCGGGGAGGACGCCGCGGCAAGGCCAAGCAGCGGCAAGGAGATAGGCCTCCCCGCGGCCGCGACAAGGACGAAGACGAAGACGATGACGAAGACATGGAGGACGGAGATAACAGCGAGCAGGAGTTCCAGAAGGCCACGGAGGTTCTGTGCATTGACGGTGGTGCTTCTCTGCATACTTCCCACCACCAACTCAAGCAATGGGTGCGGGAAGTTAATGCAGCAGAGCCACCCATCGAGTCACGCAAACTTCTGAAGTGGTCCAGCACGCCCATCATCTTCGACATTGAGGACCACCCTGATCGCACCACTGCGGTCGGGTGTTTGCCGATGTTGGTTTCACCAACCATCCGCAACCTCAAGGTCACCAAGATGTTGGTTGACGGCGGGGCCGGCCTGAACCTGATCTCCTCCGCTGTGGTCCGGAAACTCCAGATCCCCGACAACGAGCTCGAAGAAACTGGCACTTTCCAAGGGATTAACCCAGGAAGGAGCAAGCCGAAGGGGAAAATCACACTGCTAGTGACATTTGGCGGAGAGCTGAACTTCAGAACCGAGAGGATCACCTTTGACGTTGCCAATATTCCTCTGCGTTACAATGGAATACTTGGCCGTCCGGCGCTCGCTAAGTTCATGGCACCCTCTCACTATGCCTACAACATGCTCAAGATGCCAGGCCCGATAAGCGTCATCTCTGTCCCCGGCGACAAGAAAGATGCCCTTATCTGTGCCGACAAGATTTACCGGGACACAGCAGCCTCAACAGATAGCAAGACACTTGCCGCTGAAGCTCCTGGGGGGAAGAACAAGACCAAGTCCAGCAAGAGCTCTGGGGCCCACTCCGGCAAACGCACCTCTTCGGAGTGCTGCGCTGCCGTCGAGGACGCACCATCGAGCTCCACCGGCAAGTACAAGAAGGCGATGGCGGCTCCACCCGCAACCAAGAAGGTGTCCGCCAAGGAGGACGGCACTGGTGGTACTTTCACCATCAGTGCCACGCTTGATCCTAAATAGGAAAGCGCGCTCGTTGCTTTCCTGCGGGCGAATGTCGACGTGTTTGCATGGCAACCGTCTGACATCCCCGGTGTTCCCAGGAAAGTAATTGAGCACAAGCTTGCCGTTTGTCCTCACGCGCTGCCCGTCAAGCAGAAAGTTAGAAAACAAGCAGTGGAGCGCCAAGAGTTTATCCCTGAAGAAATCAAGAAGCTGGAAGCGGCAGGCCTTGTCAGAGGTGTACTCCATCCCACGTGGTTGGCCAACCCTATTGTCGTGGCAAGGCGAACAGGAAGTGGAGGCTTTGTATTGACTTCACCGATGTGAATAAAGCTTATCCCAAAGATCCATTTCCCTTGCCGCACATTGACCAGATCGTTGACTCCATGGCTCGATGTGAGTTGCTTTCGTTTCTTGATGCATACTCCGGATATCACCAAATCTTCATGGCCGAAGAAGATGAGGAGAAAACCGCATTCATTACTCCATGTGGCACTTATTGCTTCATACGCATGCCTTTCGGATTGAAGGATGCCGGTTCGACGTTTGCAAGGGTAGTCCATACAGCTTTTGAGCCACAGATACACAGAAATGTAGAAGCTTACATGGATGATATAGTGGTCAAGAGCAAAGATAGGGCTACTCTGATACAAGATCTAGATGAAACCTTTGCGAATCTGCGCAAGATCCAACTCAAGCTCAACCCCGAGAAGTGCATGTTTGGAGTCCCCTCCGGCAAGCTTCTCGGGTTCTTTGTATCCCAGAGAGGGATTGAAGCTAACCCCGACAAGATCAAAGCCATCGAGCAGATCAAAGCACCGAAGCGCGTCAAGGATGTACGAAGGCTTGCCGGCTGCGTGGCTGCTCTCAGCAGATTCATCTCTAAGTCAGCAGAACGCGCCCTGCCGTTTTTCAAAATTTTGAAAAAGGCAGGTCCAATGAAATGGACTCCGGAAGCGGAGGCAGCGCTCCAAGACTTGAAGAGGTACCTGTCCTCCACTCCAATACTTGTCGCACCTAAGCCACAAGAGAAATTGCTGCTATACTTAGCAGCAACCAATCAAGTGGTTAGTGCTGCGTTAGTAGCGGAAAGGGAGGCAGATGATGAGCCAACAGCCCCGGCAAGCACATCCAGCGACAAGCAGGGGGCTTCCCCGGCAAGCTCTGGCCCCGACAAGGATGGAACTGCGCAGATGCAAGAGGAAGTGCGGAAGAAGATGGTGCAGTGCCCAGTCTACTTTGTCAGCTCCCTTCTGCAGGGGGCTAGATCAAGGTACTCTGGTGTGCAGAAGCTGCTTTTCGGCCTTCTCATGTCCTCGAGAAAGCTGCGCCACTACTTCCAAGCACACGAGATAACAGTGGTCACTTGCTTTCCGCTGAAGAGGATACTGCAAAATCCAGAAGCGACAGGCAGGATTGTCGAGTGGGCACTGGAGCTGTCAAGCTTTGGCCTCAAGTTTGAAAGCACTTCAACTATCTAGAGCAGAGCATTGGCATAGTTCATAGTAGAATGGACGCCAACGCCAGACGAAGAGATTCCAGAGACGAGCATCCCCGTCAAAGAAGCAAGCAAAGAGTGGATCATGTACTTTGATGGTGCCTTCTCGCTGCAAGGCGCCGGTGCTGGCGTGCTGATTGTCGCACCCACCGGGGAGCACCTCAAGTATGTCGTCCAAATGCACTTTCCCAAGGAACAAGCAACGAACAATACTGCAGAGTATGAAGGTTTGCTTGCCGGCCTCAGAATCGCGGCAGAGCTTGGGATCAAGAAGCTGATTGTGCGGGGTGACTCGCAGTTGGTCGTCCGCCAAGTGAACAAGAGCTACCAGAGTCCGTTGATGGAAGCATACGTCGACGAAGTAAGAAAGCTTGAAGAGCACTTTGAAGGCTTACATATGGAGCACGTTCCAAGAGCTCAGAACGACATCGCAGACGGCCTGTCAAAGTGTGCTGCACTAAAGCTACCTGTGGAACCAGGGATCTTTGTGCTCAAGCTAACTCAACCATCCGTAACACCATCGACTGGACAAAGTAAGAAGAGAAAGTTGGTTTCTGGTGACTACTTGCCGGCAGAGTTTCCCGAAGCCGCCCCCAATAAGGTCCCCAATATCAATGACAAGGTTGCTGAGGAACAGTCTGCTCCTGCAAACCCCAGGGTTTGTACAGTTGAAGCAGGCGTTCCCGACAAGTTTTGCTCCGGCAAGCTTGCCGGGGAACGTCAAGCTCCGGCTGAGCCGCAAGTTCTTGCCGTGGAAGCTGACGTTCCCGCAGCTGCGCAGATGCCTTTAGTCCTTGTCGTCGAGCCGCAGGCTCCGGCATGGGCACAGCAGATCGTCCGTTTCCTCCAGACAGGAGAACTTCCTGAAGAGCCAGAAGAAGCAGAAAGAATAACCCGGCAGTCAAGTATGTATCAGTTTGTCGGCAACAAACTGTACAGAAGAAGACTCAACGGTGTGAAATTGAACTGCATCCCCCGGGAAGATGGACAAAAGCTATTGGCAGAGATACATGGAGGCATATGTGGCCACCACATTGGCGCCAGAGCACTTGCCGACAAAGCGTTCCGGCTAGGTTTCTTTTGGCCAGAAGCCCTCCAGGATGCAACTGCGCAAGTAACCAAGTGTGAAGCATGCCAGTTCCATTCCAAGCAGATACATCAACCAGCTCAAGCTCTCCAGACGATCCCTTTATCCTGGCAATTTTCGGTCTGGGGGCTCGACATCCTTGGCCCCTTTCCCCGTGCAGCGGGGGGCTTTGAGTACTTGTACGTCGCCATCGACAAATTCACAAAGTGGCCGGAAGTGGAACCAGTGAGAAAGGTGACCGCACAGTCAGCAGTCAAGTTCTTCAGGTCGATTGTTTGCCGTTTCGGAATCCCTAACAGGATCATCACCGACAACGGCACACAATTCACAAGTCGCACCTTCATGCAGTACGTCCAAGACCTTGGTGCCAAGGTCTGCTTCGCTTCTGTTGCTCACCCGAGGAGCAACGGTCAAGCGGAGAGGGCAAACGCTAAAGTGCTGCGCGGACTCAAGACGAGAACTTTCGACAGGCTGCACAAGTGCGGAAGAAACTAGATCGAGGAGTTGCCAGCGGCTCTTTGGTCGATCAGGACGACGCCAAATCGAGCCACTGGACAGACACCCTTTGCTCTTGTCTATGGAGCAGAGGCAGTTCTCCCCACGGAACTCGTATACGGGTCGCCTCGAGTGCTTGCTTACGATGAGCTCGAGCAAGAGCAGCTGCGGCAAGATGACGCACTGCTCCTTGAGGAAGACCGTCTTCAGGCTGCTGTACGAGCTGCTCGATACCAGCAAGCTTTGCGCCGCTACCATAGCCGCAAGGTTAAAGCCGGAAGTCTTGAGGAAGGGGACCTTGTTCTTCGGCGCGTTCAGTCCGCCAAGAATTCCAACAAGTTAACGCCGAAGTGGGAAGGCCCTTATCGGGTGAAACAAGTCACAAGGCCCGGCGCCGTCCGCCTTGAGACCGAAGAAGGCTTACCAGTGAGCAACTCCTGGAACATTGAGCATCTTCGCAAGTTTTACCCATAAGCGCGGTTGCCGTGATCCGCTCCGACAACCACCTTTTGTACAAGTCTTGCCGCTGTTGCATGTAATCCTTTGTACAAAGCCGGGCGCAGACCCCGTGCATCAGTAAAGCTTATGTGCATCACACAACTTGTCAATTCATGCCCTTTTTACTCTCTTGCATGTACTATCTGACACTTTGTGCAGCACCTATCACCGGTAAGCAGTAACGAGCCGCAAGACTCCATATCTCTGTTTTCTCCCCTTTCTTTTCTCTCAAGCAGAAGAAGTTTCCCACACGCACAAGTTTGCAGGGGGGGGGGGAAGGAGATAGTGGTATGGATCAAGTGCCGTTCAAGAGAGCCTTGCCTTGCCGGGAAGCAAACGACATAAAAGCTAAGTTGCCAAAGTTTGAGCAATCAAATTTTTAATTTTTTTGAGTTATCTTCCTTGAACGACCGCACTTTGTATGGAAAACCTGTGCGCGGAGGAACCAACTCGTGGCTAGCCGCGCCCTTACTTTGTTTCGAGCACGCTCAACGGCTTAAGTGTTCTGCGACAAGTGTCGCGCCCTTACTTCGTTTTCGAGTTCGCTCAACAACCTAAGTGTGCTGCGACTAGCTGCGACAAGGTTTCTTGTCGGCAACGGCATTGCCAGCAGGCTGCTGAAGTTCCGCACTCAGCGCTCGCGGCAAGGGTCCCTACGCCGACAAGTTCCCTAAAAGCGTAGGGTGAAAGCATACAAAGCAAGGAAGTCAAGTAAAGGAAATAACATTGCATTGACTACCCAAAATAAAGTTATATTACAAAGCGACTTGTCGCAGTACTAATAGACTATTGTTCATAACGTAGTTGGCAGCGACAAGGAAAGAAGAAAGTAAACAAGACTAATCCGCGCGGTCGCCCTCGACCCTCTTGATGCCGCCCACCTTATTCACAATAGGCGCGACAAGGGCCTTGAGCGCCTCCTGGTCAACGTCCGGCGGCAAGGTCCTGAGGACGTTGGTGAGGTTGAGGCCTGGGTTGCGGTGCAATATCTTCATCAACACCTTCTCGAGGGCCCCCGCGCAGAGCCTGCGCGACTCATCCGCCAGCTGCTTTGGGATCCTTTCCCGGAGCTGCTGGAGGGCCGGCGCCACCCCCCTGAAGAACAAACTCAACTTGGCGATGTGAGGGAGATTCTCGTCGGTGGAGTACCCAAGGTTCTCCGCCCCCAGCTCCGCGAGCTCCTTGTCGACGTCGGAAGCGGCGGCAACAAGACCCTCTGTCCAGTGCTCCACCGTCAGCCTGAAGTTGTTTTGGGAGATGGCGGCGCTGTCCAACAGCGCCTTCTCGGCCCTGAGCTCCTCCTTCAGGTTCGCCTCCCGCTCTCTGGCGCTGTCCAGCGTTGTGGTGAGGGTGGACAGCTTCAACTCTAGATCGGCGATGGAGTCCTTGGCGACGGCGAGCTCCTTGCCCTTGTCGGAGAGGCGAACCTGCAGCTCGGAGTGGCTGTGGGCGTCCTTCTCCCTCTCAAGCACAAGTGCGGCAACCTTCTCATCGCTCGTCTTCAAGTTGGCCTCCAGTTGCGCCACCCTCGCCTCCAAGTCCCTCTTGGCGGTCTCAGCAGCCGCAACAGCATCCTTCGCTTCCTGCAGAGCTCCGCCAAGAGACTGTTCGCGCGTGGCAAGATCGTCCTCGTGGCTGTCGAGGTCGACCTTCCGCTGCGTCAGCTCGCCTTCTTGCCGGGACAACTCCTCGGCGGCGAGGCGTTGCTGCTCCTCCGCTTCGGCCTTCTCCAAGATAAACGCCTGATGCGCCTCGGCGAGCTGCTCCCGCTCCTCCGCCAAGGATCGGAGAGCCGCCTAGTTGGCGGCCCGGAGCTCTTCTGCGCGCTTCTCCAAGTCAGTGCCCGCCTTGGCGGCCAGAGCCTCTCGGGACTCCAGCTTAGCCTGCCTGGTGCGGTATAGAGATAGAAGCCTCCGCAGAAGCCACTCCTCCTCGGGCTCGCTGCTGCTGCTTGGCGCGTTGACAAACTTCAGCCCGGCGGAGGCAAGGACCTCCCCGTCGAAGACCTCTCCCTCTACGGGCGCCCTGGATGTGGACGCCCACGGGAGCTGTATGAAGACTCCGTTGCCGGCTTCCAGATAGGCGCCGGGCTCGGCCGCAGCAGCAGAGGGATCGGCAGCCGGCGCAGCGTCTGACGCTCCTGCGGCCTCAGGGCCGTCAGTGCGGCTGCCGGACCCCTCCTCAGCTGCCGCGCCAGCAGCCTCGGCGGCCTCGTCGGTGGCGGGCTCGTCAGCACAAGCCGCCTCTTCGGTAGCGGCGGCGCCAGTGTTGTCACGCGCGTCCTCCTCCGCGGCGATCTCCGTTTCCATCGGCTCAGCGGCGGACGGATCTGACAGAAGAAAAGAAGAAGAAAGAAGAACTGTCAAGCAAATATCCAAAAAGAGAAATTTAGGAAAAGAAAAGTCCAAGGGCTTACCTGCGCGGACCGGCTCCTCGGTGCGGTTCCTCGCCGGAGAGTTCTCCCTCGGCGGCGTCGTGGCAGTTCCCGCCGGCAGAGGGCCGCCAACGCCATCCCTTGGCGGGGTGCTCGCCCTTGGCGGAGTGTCCTCCCTTGCCGGAGAGTTCCCCCTTGGCGGTACGGTCGAGACGTGCGGCGCGTCGGGGGCGGCCTCCTGGCGCTCCTGATGCTGCTGCTCTGCTTCTGCACAAGTCAACAAACAAACAAAACATCAACAAGAATAGAAGGCCCACGCGCGCCCGACAAGCGGAGAGTGAACAGAAGACTTACGCTGGGGGCTGCTCCGGAGAACAGCTGCCGGGTCCGGCAAGCTTGTCGCAGGCGCATCCCCTGCTGCGGCGGCGGGCTCGTCCTCAATGACGATTACTGGGGCTTTGGCCCTCTTCGCCGCCCTCTGGGCCAGAGTCCTGGAAGAGAGACAGGATCAGAATCAGGCAAAAAAGATACAAGGCAAGAATCAACAGAAAAGCAGAGAGAAACAAGAATCACGAAGACTTACTCTTCTTCCTCCTCGTCGTCGGAGCTGAGCGCCGAGAAGTCGAAATCCGGCTCGCGCGTCCCGGCACGAGGAGCTGGGGGAGTGGGCTCCCTTGGCCGCTTGGCGGGGGCCGGGACGGTGGTCTGAGAAGACCCCGCTCCGGTTGCCGCGAAGCACGAGGGGCGGCGGGCACAGGGGCGCCTGTCCGGGAAGATCCCCCTCCTGTTGCCGCTGAGGCACGGGGCGCTCCCTTGGCGGCCTTGCCCGTCGCGGTGGCGCGTGTCGGGCGGCGCTGCGGCTGCTGGCTCGCCTGCCGCCCCATCACGTTTGCGGCCTTGCGAAGGCGCCTTTTCGGCGCAGCTGGAGGACTTGCTGGTGGCGGTGAGCTACCCGAGGACGAAGAAGAGGAGTCGAGGCCCAGCGAGCCGCCCGAGTCCTCGGCAGGGTCGCTTGACCCGACGCCCTGCTCGGCGGGCCCGCTAGACTCGGCGCCTTGCTCGGTGGGCTCGCTTGTCTCGGCGAGGCGCCCGGCAAGCTTTCCCGCTTTGCGAAGCTCTTCCTCCTCGGCGAGGCTTGTCGCCTCCGCTGCCTCCGCTTCCTCCACAGTATACCCGAACTCACCCGCGGCCCTGGCCGCCGCTGCCTCTTCCAGCCTGGTGGCAATATATGCCATCTCCTGGTCGGTGGTGTCGTGGGTGAGTCCCCTCTTCTCGTCGGCGTTGATTGGCGACTCCACCAGGTTGTCAAAGAACGTCTACACGGCTTCTTCGGAAGGTTCCCGCCAAGTGGGGTTGATCCTGTGGGAATCACACAATGGCATCGCCACACGAATAGCACTGAGCGTAGAGCTATTGCACAATGGAACTACGCCCGGCGGCAGCGCGAACCACTCAGGATGGGCGGAGTCATACTTAAATAGCGCTTGGAGCATTGCGTTGAGCTCCAGGACAGTGAAGTTATAATTGAGGCCCGGGCGCAGTCTCATGTTGTCTACCGCGTTCTTGAACTCCCAAGCAGCCCTCTTCCTCTCTTGCAAGGCAGCGATGCGGCGGCGGAGGAAGTCTGCCCCGACGGCACCTACAGTGAGCCTGGCTTGCCGGAGGCGAAGGATCCGAGTGATGGCTATCTTCAGCTTGTCGTCCTCAGGGGCCAGGTCACTCCAGTCGTTGCCGCATACTGCTGCTACCTGACACCGGGAAGTGAACGGCCGCGGGTCATCCTCTATAATCCAACACCAGTTGGCCCTCCACTCATCCCACTTGCCGCGGAGCTCCCCCGTCAAGTAAGCCTCTTTCTTATGGAGCCTAAAAATCCAAGAGATTCCGCCAGACAGAGGTGACCCTGACTCGACTCGAGGTATGAAGTAATGGCGGAAGAGAGCTACATTGGGGTAAACTCCGACGAAATTTTCGCACAGATGTGCGAAAATGGCCATGGTCAAGACGGCGTTTGGGGTGAAGTCAAGGAGATGAAACCCGTAGGTATTCATGACATCGCAGAATAACTCCGAAAAGGGCGGGCAGAGCCCGCAGTAGAAGAACAGAGCGAAGAAGGCATAGCCATTCGGGTACATCTCGCAGGCCACGGCGGGGAGTACCTTGGTGCGCGGGTGCGCCTTCGTCTCCCTCGACCAGAAGAGGTAGAAGGCGTATTTCAGCTCCTCCGCACTGAGCCTCGGCGGGAAGACCGCCATATTCTTCCGCATTGCTACTAGCCGCAGCGCCTTGGCAGACTTCGCGGCCTTCGCCTTCTCGCCCTTCGGGGCCATGGCGGGGACGATGGGGGAAGTCGACGGCGCTGGTGATGCTGGCGGCGGCGGAGGGGGGCGGAGCGCTGCTCTCTTTCGACCTTCGGGGAGGAGGGGAGCGGCGAGGGTTTCTGGAGGATGAAGAAGCAACGGGCGAATGGAAGGGACTGCCCCTGTTTCCCCTGCTTTTAAGGGGGAGGGGGGGGACGTTCCGCATTTCCCCATTAAAGAAACAGGCCACGATCTCTCCCACGACGCCGCGATTGACGTGTGCCGTTAGGGGGAGGCGCGGTGGATACGGAGTGGGATACGGCGTGCCGCGGGCCGCGCGTGCCCGTGCACTGTTTTGGGCCTGGCCCAACAGCGCTCGGCACCGTGTATGGCCCAGGCCCGGGGGCTCCTGTCGGTGTACTAAAGTAGGGGTACCTTAGTATCCCGAACTGGTGCACGGGCAGTCGCAGCGTCCCGTGGCAGGGCTTGCCGTGCGGCCGCCAAGGTCCACTGTGGTTCTCTTTGGAGCCATTCAAGAACAAAGTATTCAAGCTAAGGAAACAAGGCCCCGGCAAGAGGAGCTTTCTGGGAAGGCCACTCAAGGCGCAAGGCCACTCAAGGCGCGGGACCCTGGCAAGAGGAGCTTGCCGGGAAGGCCAAACATGGCATTTCAAGAGACTTGCCACGACGCGCCAAGCGTCCCGGCAAGGCCCGGAGAGCGACAAGCTCCCAGGCGCGACAAGATAGCAACCGCGGCAAGGCGCTTGCCGCGGCAAACTCCCACTAGGTACCCGCGCTCCAGCACATCCACCCACGCGTCGCCCTGGGCCCTTCCAGACGCACGTGGCGGAAGGCTGTGCAGCCTGGGGTACATGGTGACAAGATGCGATGACGAGGCCACCGTCGTGGCGGACGGTGGCGCCCTGACGGACGCTTTTTGCACTGTTTGGAGCGACGGCGACGGGCATTTAATGCCCTTGTCCCCTGCCGTCAGAGTTAGGTATAGAGCACTATACATGCACTGTTCCAACTACCACCCATTTTACATTTTTACCCTCGACTGCGTTGCCACCTGTCGGGGACCCCTTTGACCTATAAAAGGAGGCCCATGCGCAACGTAGAAAGGGTTCCGATCCTCGATCACTCTCACGCTCGGTCTTGTTAGCGATCAGCACTGTAGCTCTACTTGCTCCCGAGCCAAGAACACAATACAAACCAAGGCAGGAGTAGGGTTTTACGCATCCGTGTGGCCCGAACCTGGGTAAACTGCTCGCATCTTTACCCCGATCTGCTCTTTGTGCATCCTCCGCCCCCTTTGCCGTACCAAAAAGGGGCTCCGGTCCCATAGGTGTTCGTGGGCGATCAGTTTCCCCGACAACACCCTCCGGCTGAACGTCCTGCCCCTCCTCCCTGTGCTCCTTTGGGTAACATCATCATCATCGTCGTCATTCGGAAGCTGGATAACCTCTCCTTGCTCTACTAATATCTCGAATGAGATTCCAATCGACCATTCAAATCAGCTGATGAAAGTAAGGGCGTCTGATATAGTTTACCTGCTCGGGAAGTCACCACATCGGCGGTGTCTGCGTCGCCTTGCTCTTCATCTATCTCCATGTGAGACATTGCAGAAGTGGCTGCCCTGAAAGTGTGAAAGTCCCACTCGGTTAGACAAATGAAGGATCTGTGACAACAACGGGAAGCGAAGAAGAGAAACATTCACCTCGAAGTAATGGGTACAACCACTTTAATCTTCGGTAAAGACTTCCGAGGCTTGGCGCCGGTGACTTTCGCTTGCTTCGCGATCTTCTCAGTCGGCTCTGGAGTCGATGTCCGAGTGCTCTTCAAGGTCCTGGCACTCGACGCCGTCGCCTTACCTTGACCACCCGCGGGATCCTGCGACTGCTTGGAGAGCCTCTCAGTATGGGGCGGTGACTCGACCTCATCGCTACTGTCCGAGTCCGAGCTGTCGTCATCGCTGTCATCAACATAGTCAACACTGGCACCCCTTCCTTGCTCCTACCTTCCTCCAACTGCTGCTCCCCATTCGGCATGGAATACATCCTCGTGAAGACCTAAAAAACACCGATCAAATAAATTCAGACCTATCCGAGAATGATTGCAGATGGAAGATAACTAGGAAAGAAATCACTCGACAAAACAGAGCCTAACCTCTCCTGGAGCATGCTCAGCGTCGAATGGCAAGATCCTCCTGGCTCCGCGCGGATTGTCTTTGTTCCCAGTAATGCTCTTCAACCACTGGGCTACCATCTTCTCGTCGACCTCCTCTGGGTGAGACCTAGTGATATCATTTGGGACCGAGTACATCCACATGGGATGGTCGCGAGCTTGCATAGGCTGGATGCGTCGACTGAGAAATACTTCCAGCAGGTCCATGCCAGTCACCCCACCCTGAACCAGTGCGACAACTGCGTCGACCAAAATGGCAACTTCACCTTTCTTCTCCGCGGTAACTAGCATGGAGGGAGCTTTGACAATCCTATCTAAAGTGAACGATGGAATCCCAGTCGGATAGCCATGAGTCGGAATGTCTTTGCAGTAAAACAAAGTCGACTGCCAACCCCTGGCCAACTCGGGAAACTTTACCGAAGGGAATGTGCTCCTACCTCTCATCTCGAGACCCAACCCCCCAGACATCTGGATCACATGTGTCTTTTTGTTAGTCGTATTAGCCTTCTTCATCGACTGAGAAAGACATGTGAATATATGTTTGAACAACCCCCAATGGGGTTGACACCCCAGGAAGCTCTTGCACATTGTGATAAACGCGACAAGGTAGACAATGGTGTTGGGAGGAAAGTGGTGGATCTGAGCACCAATTTTTTTAAAAAGCCACGAAAGAAAGGATGGGAAGGTAGAGAAAGACCTCGATCGACGTGCGTTGTGAGTAGAACGCACTCGCCCTCGCGCGGCTCAGGCTCGGTCTCCCTCCCCGGCAACCTCCAGGACCCAGGCGCGATGAGGCCGTCGACGGTGAGAACTTCAAGATCCTCTTTCGTGACGGTCGAGCGGATCTAATCCCCCTGGATCCAGCCTGGTGGCAGGCCGGACCACGAGGACGACCCCTTCGCCGGTTTCTTGCCCTTGTACACTGCTTTCTTGGCAGGTCCGTCCTTCGCCATTGCTGGAGAGCTCGAGCGAGACAAGAGAAAGGAAAGAGTAGAGAGGCGAGCGGAGAAGGAAATGGGAGGCACAGTGCAAATGTCTTGGTGACGACACCCTTAATGGCCTCGTTTCCGAGTGGCCGACCCGTGGGCCCAGGCGATACAGTCGCATCCCGCAACGGGCGGCTGCTTGGTACGTGGTGAAAAGGTGGCGTGAGAATTGAGGAGCCCCGATCCTCCTGCTCCATTTACTGCGCCGACGTCCCGTCCCATCCCGCGTGCTTCTCCACAGTTCAAAAAATCCCGAGATATCCGAGATACGCAGAGCCAGCGAATCGCACCTGAGATACTCCAGCCCAGCCGGCTCGGAAGCAAACTAACAGTACCCACTTCGTGACCCCTTGAAGACCTGAATGGATAGAGGCGACTGCTGAAGAAGTGGACCGTGAACACACCTCCGAGTACCTCAAAAAGCTCGCTCAGTATGCTAGAGCAAGATGAATCCGCTCTGGCGAACCTCCCTCCAGTAGACCCTCAATCCATTCGGGGGCTAATGACGAAGACATGTACCTAGGGTAGGGTATTAGGCCTGACCTAGATACCCTACCCAAGGTCACTGCCCTAGAGTCGAAGGCATTTGAAGTCTAAGAGAAGATACCGATTGAAATCACCTCGAAGTACAATCCACTTGACAACATGTTCCACTCGGATACTCAAAATCCACTTGACCACAGTAGCGTCACTCAACCGTATGAAGAAACACTTGGAGTACAGAAGATCTAAAGTCACCCCAGGATAGCTATGGTCGGACATTTACTCCGTAGTCTTAAACATCCTTAATAGCTTGCGTTACCAGTAACGTCCCTATCTTAACTCTCATTAACCCCTGTGTAACCGAGGGCCGAAGGGGTCCTGGCACACTCTATATAAGCCACCCTCCTCCTCTGGCACAGGGGTTCGGACCCCCTGTAACTCACACGAGCCTCCAGGTACCGAGACATAGGGCTATTACCTCCTCCGCGAGGGGCATGAACTCGTAAACTCCCCGAGTACAACCTCACCGTAGCTAGGGCCTTGCCTCCTCCTACGTACCCCCCTATTCTTATTGTCAGACTTACTCCCACGATAGGTGGCGCGCCCTGGTGCCTCGTGGCCAGTTGCCCCACCTCAAGTTGATATTTTCTCTAGTATTTTTCTTTTATTCCAGAGAAATTCTCCAAAATATTTCGTCGGATTCCAAGAACTTTTATTTCGTCACAGAAACAACACCATGGCAGTTCTGCTGAAAACAACGCTAGTCCGAATTAGTTTCATTCAAATTATGCAAATTAGAGTCCAAAACAATAGCAAAAGCGTTATGAAAAGTATATATGACGTAGACGTATCATATAACAACATAACATAATCTGTAATGGAATAATGAAGTATGCAATGACAAATATTTGTACTATCTCTGTTAGACTTATCGTACTATCACAAGCCATTTTATTTGGTTTGTAAACTCCCATCTAGAAGCTAGAGTGCTAGCAATCCAGCATCAACCTCAAAGGTTATCGTTATTGGTACATGTGTATTTGGAATTTCATATTAATTTTGTCATTTAGGTTATTTATCCTGGGTTGGAGCGGTGAATACAATAGGATATAACGACCGTCTCTCTTCTCGAGATATTCTATTTCATATATGTTTCTAACTGGCACATACTTATTTGGTGTTCTTAGCTATATAGATTGAACTGCTCAAGTGTATATGAGTACATTGAGGTTGAAAACTCCCATGTAGAAGCTAGAATGCCAACGGATGAAGCTCGATTAGCAGACCAGTAAAACAGAACGCAAAATGATAGATCTTTTCTGTCATGTACTATCAAGATGCTTGTTGGTCGGTGATAGCTTCAGTTCTTAACACTCAGTCTTGCCGGCCATGTACAAAAAAATGATCTATGCATACCTGTTGTGTTGTACTCTCATGCATTCAAATATTCAAATGCTTGCTAAGCGCCGATAATTCTGGTCCTTAATTTGCTCATGCACTCAGACACCTTCCAGTTTGACATGTATATGTACTTCTGCTTGATCTGGGATGGCTTAGTTCTCTCATGTCCTTAAATATTTGTGATATATATTCGATCTTTTTTTAGTAAGCTAGATGTTCGACTCTCTCGAAAAATTAGTGATCTCTCAGAGGGGCCATAGGCTAAAATAGCCACTGAAATGTGTATGGATTTCATGAAGTAAATATTTGCAAAGATTTTTGTACCAAACGATGAGATGGGCATCACCACTGTGCATATTTCAAAATGATCATATTTCATGAAGACTCAAGGTCAATACTGCAAATATGCTATTTCATGTTGAACTACTGGTAGTTTTTTTCATGAAATGTACATTAAGTGGCCTGGGATCCCTCCACCTAAATCTCGTCCATCAGTCTTCCATCTAGTGACCCAGATCCATTTTTCCTATATTTTTTCACTACACGTCCAGATTCTATTGTAGTCCAGCCCCATTGTGGTGGTATTGCCCCATTAAATCCTCCTACAAGTGACGTAGTTGGCCACCCGAGCCGGTGGCCATGTGATTCCACCGGTCCATGCATGCCTATTTCATGATGCTCCGCACGTCGAGCTTGTTCGGACAATTGAACTCCCCCTCCCTCTCCAACCCACCGCTTCCCTCCTCTCCACAAACACCTTCAGTGTGAAAATAAGATCGATCGTAAGAGCATCTCTTGTCTTCTTAGGTCGATTGTGAGAGCATCTCTCATCTTTCCCTAGCATAACAGAAATCCAAATATAGAGATTTATCCTACTCTAACCCACCCCCTAAATAGCTATAGTTCCAAACAAAATATTCTTTCTGGGACTCCCAAAATCATCCCCTCTTTCTTTAAAATTTGGTTCTCTACCCACCATCAAAGTTCGAATACACACCTGTCAGTTTTTGTTGCCCTAAGTTTTTGTGGATGAGGCAAACACTCAAGAACTATGACGTCTCCCACAACATCTCACTCCTCCCTGACATGAATGTGCAATAAAGACAACCCACAACCCTATCAGACATTCACGTACCTTGCCTATCTGTTTCTTCATGATCATGTTGCCATTTACCTTAAACATGTTCTCACAGACAAACAACTTGTTGATATCATCACAAAGCCTCTATATGAGAAGACCATTTGAAAGTTGAGGAGTGAGCTAAACACCATAGATGCATGCTTCTAATGTGAAATGGAAGTTTACACATTTACATACATTAGTAATAGATCTTATGATGGTGAACACATGACAGGGGTTGTACGGCTTATGTGTGAAAATATAATTTTTTTGGTGCATTTGCAATGTTTAAGGTAAAAATTGTGCTACATGATGACTATGACTCATGGGATCGAATTCAACCTTGAACATATGGTCCTAGGTCAAAATTAGCCATAGAATGAGGAAAATTGACTGCCAAATCCAATCATCATTTATGGTTCTTTAGGAATCATAATTTATATTGCCCACATTATCTTATTCAAATCCATTCAATTGTTGCTTTGATCTCTTATAGTGTTTGCCAATTGGGTGTGAAGAGAATCACTTAGGATGATATCTAGATGTTTCTCTATAAAGACCTTATCTAAATTTAATTTTTTTGAAGCACATCGGACTATTTGGTAAATCACTTGACACTCGAACAAGGCATGTTCATAGGATCACATCAAGTAGGCTCTAAGAAAACCGTATAATATTGATCGGCAATATCCCAAACACTATCCATTTTCCACCTCCGAACAAGCATATTGTAATTTTTTTTTTAAGTCTTTGATCTTCAGAGCATCTGAACAGACTCCACTAAGATCTTTTGAGCCACTCTTAACATATACTTCTCTATAGCGAGCCCAGCGAGGGCGAGGTACCCCGAAGACAAGTCCCAAAGCCGTCCCGACAAGCCCGTCGGGGACGCGGAGAGTGGGCTTATGCCACCAAGGCTTCACCACTCCACCTCACAGCAACCCAAGTCACCAATCGGTGCGGTTTCAAGACCGCAAGTGGCTAAGTGGTTGTAATGCGGTACGTGGCATCCATTTCTAGAGGAAATAACCAACTGATGACACCCTTCCAGCAACGTGTCATGCAGGAAGACAAGAAGGTGTTGGATCGGCCCGGTAAAGCTTGCCGGGCTACGCCCCGATGTGACACTGAGCGGCACATTTAATGCACCTTGTCTTGTCTGCAGAGTTAGGTATGATATCACTGTTGGCTATCTAATCAGTACACAATGACTGATTCGCCATTGTCGTAACCCCTTGATCTATAAAAGGAGGACCGTGGCGACCGTAGAAAGGATTCGGACCATTGTACACTCATACGAACATAGTTGCTCTCGCCCTCAGGCTACCTTGCCGTGCAATAGCGATGCGTCTCCACTACGGTCCACCCCATCAATCCACCAAAGCAAGAGTAGGGTTTTATGCCTCACGGGCGCCTGAACCTGTGTAAAAACTGCCCGTGTCACCGCCGCCGCACTGCCCCACACCCTCCGCTCTTTGTGCAACGTGCTTTTCCCCCTTGCCGAACCAAAAGGGGCTGATGGCCCCATAGGTGGCCGTGTTTTCCCACGACATCTTTGGTGCGCCAGGTAGGGGGAAGCGCTTGTGCGAATCCGAGAGTGTACGCAGCACGTCATCATGATCATCGTTTTCTTCATCAACGGCTCCATCATCCATGGTGCCCAAGAAGAAACCCAGTGCTGCACCTCACCTGCCCACCTCGAAAGCCCCTCCGCGCGTGGCTGCTGAAGCCGCGGGGGCTGCGGAGGTGCACAGGAACGTCGGTGCTGCGGGAGACGTGGTTGGCGCAGGCGGCGTCGTTACCACCTCCCCTGCGGCCATAGCGGGAGCAGGAGGCACCAGATGAGGACATCATCGGCATAGCCGCAATGGCCCCGTCCCACCGAACGTGGGTGGAGAGGTTATTCCATCTCCCCCTCTCCATTCCCCTGAAGGGCATAGCCGTAGCGGTGAGGCTTGCTCTAGGGCAAACCGTGTCCCTCTGGCTGCCCTCGCCATGGGTGCAGCCGCTGGGCATGCGCCGTCCCTGGGGCGAGTCGGTCGGGCCGATGTGCCGGACGGAGCCATCGACCCCCAAACGCATTCGCCTCGTCACCACGCCACCTTGGCGACCGGCTCACGACAGCGAGAGCACGGCACCGTCGATGCCGGCGCCATCAGAAGCCAGGCCACATTATGGTCTATGTTGTCATCCATGCTGAGCACTGCCTTGGAGGCCATGGCATGGGTCCAACTCCTGTTGAGATTTCCACCAGCGGCTGATCAAATGGATGAGTGGAGAGCCACCATTCAGAGTTTGATTGGCTTCGCCGAAACAAGAGGATCACAGCGAGCGGGCCCATCACGGCCTCCGTTGGCGACAACAATGACCCGAGTTGTTGGCCGCACTGAGGGAGCCACCCCACGGTGCAATCCCCTCCACGGCAGCCGGCTCAGAGACCGCAACCAGCACCGCGCGATCAAGCACCTGCTGATGTATCGATGGCTCCATATGGTCCTCGAACACATCAAGACCAGCAGCGAGCCAGAGGAAGGGCAGAGGGGAGACATGTGTGTTGCCATCGAGCAACGCCGCGCAGCCTACCGCCAGTCCGATAGGCGCGATGGCCTCAATGTTGACGAGCCTGCGCTCGGTGAGAGCGGATACCTGCCTTTCGAAGTTGGGTGCTTTGCTTTCACCCAAGAGCTGCGGCAGGTTTGTTGGCCATCTTCCTGCACGTTCAGGCCAGAGATACCCGAGAAGTATGATGGAAGAGTGAAACCAACAGAGTTCTTGAGCATCTACACCATCGCTGTTCAAGCTGCCGGGGGAAGAGACGGGAAACTATTTGCTAATTACTTCCCTTTGGCACTCAAGCCAAATGTGAGGTCTTGGCTGATGCACTTGCCAAAAAACTCCATCTCGACCTGGGCCGATCTGTGCTATTAGTTTGTTGGCGCCTTCACCGGCAGCCATCAAGAACCAGAGTGGCCCAACGACTAGCAGCTGCTTCCGCAGAAAGAGGGAGAGACTCTATGGAAGTACATGCAAAGGTTCAGTCGAGTGCACAAAAACATTCAGAATATTCACCCGACAGCTGTGATAGCTGCATTCTAGTCCTATGTGCGCAACCGCAGGCTGCGTTGCAAGATGAACATGCGTCTGCCCAAGACTGTGAATGAGCTGTACACTTTGGTGGACAAGTGTGTGATACGTCCATTTTGCATCATGTTTTCTTACTATTATTTATAATGTTTTTATGCATAATAATGCCTTTTGGAGTAATTCTAATGCCTTTTCTCTCATAATATGCAAGGTTTATATCAAGAGGGAGAATACCGGCTGCTGGAAATCTGGACCTGAAAAAGCAACGTCAGGCTACCTATTCTGCACAACTTCAGATGAGCTGAAACCTCACGAGGATTTTTTATGGAATATATAAGAATTATTGGAGCAAATAACTACCAGAGGGGCCTACCAGGTGGGCACAACCCACCTAGGTGCACTAGGGAGCCCAAGCGCGCCCTGGTGGGTTGTTCCCTCCTCGACCCATCTCCGGTGCCCATCTTATGGTATATAAGTCATTTTGACATAAAATAATTAAGAGGAATACTTTTGGGACGGAGCGCCGCCGTCTCGAGGCGGAACTTGGGCAAGAGCACTTTGGCCCTTCGGCGGAGCGATTCCGCCGGGGGAACTTCCCTCCCAGAGGGGGAAATCATTGTCATCGTCATCACCAACAACTCTCCCATCTTGGGGAGGGCAGTCTCCATCAACATCTTCAACAGCACCATCTCCTCTCAAACCCTAATTCATCTCTTGTGTTCAATCTTTGTACCGGAACCTCAGATTGGTGTTTGTGGGTGACTAGTCATTACAAAAAAAAAACACTTCCGTGATAATACGTGTTTGTCATAGTAGGTCACGTTTTCTGTCATGCATGTACATCCATGATGATTTTATGACAGAATCAAGATAGTCATACCTATGCTGTCGTAGAAGTGTTCCATGACAATACAAAAATTATCATCATGGAAGTGTTCACTTCCATGACGATAAATGGCTTGTCATGGAAGTACTTTCGTCAAGGGTAACCGACACGTGGTATCCACCATAACGGGTCACTATTAAGCTATCGGGTCCGGTTTTCGATCCGATAACCCGCTAAGAGAGATGACCAATGGGAATTTTCCACGTGTAAAATTCTCATTGGCCGAAGGAACCACATGTCAGCTGCACGTGCGGACAGATGTCAACCAACCAATGGACATGAGGCACCAATGATACGTCGACATGTGGCACGACCCAACAGGGGCCCATTCAGGTCAAAGGCCGACCCGTTTGACTTGGTCAAAGGATAACGGGCCGGCCCATCGAAAGCCTGCTAACGGCCTGCTCACATATAGCCCATTCAGGCCCGATAAATCATGGACCATTATGGCCTTTCCTAATTTGGCCCATTAGCTTCATCTGGGCCGTCCAATATGATTCCATCCCGTTGTAACTTCCGACCCGTGTATGGCCCATGACGTCTTTCGGCCCATATGAGGCCCTTTGTAACTCTTGGCCCATAACGACCCATAGTGAAGCTGGCCCATAATGAACAGTATATCACTTCATACCCATTAATGACCCATTACTCCATTGGGCCGTTCCCAGCCCGTGTTATCTTTCGGCCTTTTAAGGGCCCATTTATTCTTGGGCTGATTTGCAGCATTCGGTAGCTTACAGTCCATTACTGGCCTCTTCTGCTTGTGGGACATATTTAGCCCATGGTTAAAGTGGGCCCGTTTGTGGCACGTTGACCCGTTGGGCCGTTTTCATAGCGTCATAAAAAATGGCCAATTGACGACCCTTTATGCTTGTCGATGGAATTAAGCCCGTTATAGCCGTCGGCCTCTTAAAGGCCCATTATGGTCGGCCCATGAAAGGACAACTTCCACTCTAGCCCGTTTACGTCCCATAATGCAAAGGAGTATGAACCATAGCTACGGAACCTAACCTAACAACAATTCTTCTTCTGCTTTAAGCATTGACTTGGGGTTCGGAGTGGTGGTCCTCGTGCTTTGGGCACTACACTTGCCTTACTAACTACTCGTGTTTCGATGTTCTATGGTGGAGACGGTGCTGTGTCAACTAGAACTATGTTATTGTCTGCTAGGGTTGGGGTTAGAAGGGGTGTAGTGTTGGGGAACGTAGTATTTCAAAAAAATTCCTACGATCACGCAAGTTCTATCTAGGAGAAGCATAGCAACGAGCGGGGAGAGTGTGTCCACGTACCCTCGTAGACCAAAAGCGGAAGCGTTTAGTAACGCGGTTGATGTAGTCGAACATCTTCACGATCCAACCAATCCAAGTACCAAACGTACGGTACCTCCGTGTTCAGCACACGTTCAACAAGATGACGTCCCTCGAGCTCTTGATCCAGTTGAGTACAAGGGAGAGTTCCGTCAGCACAACAACGTGGCGACGGTGTTGATGATGTGATCCGCGCAGGTCTTCACCTAAGCACTACGACAATATGGCTTGAGGTGGAATCTGTGGAGGGGGCACCGCACACGGCTAAAACAACTGCTAACTTGTGTGTCCTTGGGTGCCCCTACCCCTGTATATAAAGTAGCAAGGGGGAGGCCGGCCGGCCCTATAGGGCGCGCCCAAGGGGGGCAATCCTACTCCTAGTAGGAGATGGACCCCCCCCTTTCCTAGTCCAACTAGGAGAAGAAGGAAGGAGAGGGGGAGGAGAAGGAAGGAGGGGGCGCCGCCCCTCCCATAGTCCAATTCGTACTAGGCCCATGAGGGGGGCAGCCAGCCCTTGGATGCTCCCTCTTTCTCCCGTAAGGCCCAATAAGGCCCATTACTTCTTCGGTGGTTCCGATAACCCTTTCGGCAAGCCGATATTTATCCGGTGACCCCCGGAACTCATCTGGTGTCCGAATAACATCGTCCAATATATTATTCTTTATATCTCGACCATTTTGAGACTCCTCGTTATGTCCTTGATCTCATCCGGGACTCCGAACAAACTTCAGTCATCAAAAACACATAACTCATAATACAAATCGTCATCGAACGTTAAGCGTGCGGACCCTACGAGTTCGAGAACTATGTAGACATGACCAAGACACATCTCTGGTCAATAACAAAGAGCGGAACCTAGATGCTCATATTGGCTCCTACATATTCTAGAAGATTTTTATCGGTCAAACCGCATAACAACATACGTTGTTCCCTTTGTCATCGGTATGTTACTTGCCCGAGATTCGATCGTCGGTATCACCATACCTAGTTAAATCTCGTTACCGACAAGTCTCTTTACTCATTCCGTAATACATCATCTCATGACTAACTCATTAGTCATTTGCTTGCAAGGCTTATTATGATGTGTATTACTGAGAGGGCCCAGATATACCTCCCCGACACTCGGAGTGACAAATCCTAATCTTGATCTATGCCAACACCACAAACACTTTCGGAAACACCTGTAGAGCATCTTTATAATCACCCAGTTACCTTGTGACATTTGATAACAGACAAGGTGTTCCTCCGGTATTTGGGAGTTGCATAATCTCATAGTCGGAGGAACATGTATAAGTCATGAAGAAAGCAATAGCAATAAAACTAAATGATCATTGTGCTAAGCTAATGGGTGGGTCTTGGGTCTTGTCCATCACATCATTCTCCTAATGATGTGATCCCATTGATCAAATGACAACACAAGTCTATGGTTAGGAAACACAAGCATCTTTGATTAACGAGCTAGTCTAGTAGACGCATACTAGGGACACTCTGTTTTGTCTATGTATTCACACATGTATCAAGTTTCCGGTTAATAGAATTCTAGCATGAATAAAAGACATTTACCATGTTATATAAGGATATATAAATAACAACTTTATTATTGCCTCTAGGGCACATTTCCTTCAGTCGCCCACTTGCACTAGATTCAATAGTCTAGATTACATAGTAATGATTCTAACACCCATGGAGTCTTGGTACTGATCATGTTTTGCTCATGGAAGAGGCTTAGTCAACGGGTCTGCGACATTCAGATCCGTATGAATTTTGCAAATTTCTATGTCTCCCTCCTTGACTTGATCGTGGATGGAGTTGAAGCGTCTCTTGATGTGCTTGGTTCTCTTGTGAAACCTGGATTCCTTCGCCAAGGCTATTGCTCCAGTGTTGTCACAAAAGATTTTCATTGGACCCAATGCACTAGTATTACACCTAGATCAGATATGAACTCCTTCATCTAGACTCCTTCGTTTGCTGCATTTGAAGCAGCTATGTACTCTGCTTCACATGTAGATCTCGCCACGATGCTCTGCTTGGAATTGCACCAACTGACAGCTCCACCATTCAACAAAAATACGTATCCGGTTTGTCTGTTAGAGTCATCCGGATCAGTGTCAAAGCTTGCATCGACGTAACCATTTACGACGCGCTCTTTGTCACGCCCATAAATGAGAAACATATCCTTTGTCTTTTTCAGGTACTTCAGGATGTTTTTGACCGCTGTCCAGTGATCCACTCGTCGAGTACTTTGGTACCTCCCTGCCAGACTTATAGCAAGGCAGACATCAGGTCTGGTACACAGCATTGCATACATGATAGAACCTATGGCTGAAGCATAGGGAATGACTTTCATTTTCTCTCTATCTTCTGCAGTGGTAGGGCATTGAGTCTTACTCAACTTCACACTTTGTAACATAGGCAAGAACCCTTTCTTTGACTGATCCATTTTGAACTTCTTCAAAACTTTATAAGGGTATGTGCTTTGTGAAAGTCCAATTAAGCATCTTTATCTATCTCTATAGATCTTGATGCCCAATATATAAGCGGCTTCACCGTGGTCTTTCATTGAAAAATTGTTATTCAATTATCCTTTTATGCATTCCAGAAATTCTACATCATTTCCAATCAACAATATGTCATCCACATATAATATTAGAAATGCTACAGAGCTCCCACTCACTTTCTTGTAAATACAGGCTTCTCCAAAATTCTGTATAAAACCATATGCTTTCATCACCTCATCAAAGCGTATAATCCAACTCCGAGATGCTTGCACCAGTCCATAGATGGATCGCTAGAGTTTGCACATTTTGTTAGCACATTTAGGATCGACAAAACCTTCTGGTTGCATCATATACAACTCTTTTTTGAGATATCCATTAAGGAATGCAATTTTGACATCCATTTGCCAGATTTCATAATCATAAAATGCGGCAATTGCTAACATGATTGGGACGGACTTATGTATCGCTACAGGTGAGAAAGTCTCATCGTAGTCAACTCCTTGAACTTGTCGAAAACCTTCCGCAACAAGTCAAGCTTTGTAGACAGTAATGAAAGTGTAGTATATCGACTAGAGGGGGGGTGAATAGGCGATTTTTATGAAATGCTTCAAAACATGGTAGTTTCGAAGACAAACGATAAGCTCAAGCCTATTAGTATGCAGTGGAAAGTGGACTACACTAGATAAGCCTTAGTCATTTATTCAATGAAGTGAAAGCATGAAGACTAATAGCAACTAGGCAGTAGTGATCACAAAGGAAGAAGGAATGAAGCCAATCACAACAAGTAGATACTCAGTGAAGACAATCTGATAGGGCAAACATGCAATGTCTTCACAACATAGAGCAGTAAGTAAAGGGAAGGAAAGGATAGAACCAGTAGCTCGCGGAAGACAGTGATTTGTTAGACCAGTTCCAGTTGCTGTGACAACTGTACGTCTGGTTAGGGAGGCTGAGATTTAACTCAGAAGACCGCGTCTTCACCTTGTTCCCCTTGAGCTAAGGACACCTAGTCCTCGCCCAATCACTCTGGTAAGTCTTCAAGGTAGACTTCCAAACCTTCACAGACTTCGTTCACAGGCAATCCACAATTGCTCTTGGATGCTCAAAACGCGATGCCTAACCGGCTGGAGGAAACACATTCCTCAAGTGTAATAAGTCTTCAGGTCACACAGACAGAAAGACTTTAGTGATGCCTAACACTCTTTGGCTCTGGGTGTTTGGGCTTTGTCCTCGCAAGGATTTCTCTCTCAAATGCTTCGGAGGTGGGTTGCTCTCAAACGACAAAAGCCGTGCAATAACTCTAAGCAGCCACCAATTTATGGTGTAGGGGTGGGCTATTTATAGCCACAAGGCAACCCGACCTGATTTGCCTGAAGTGACCCTGGGTCACTAAGGAACTGACACGTGTTCCAATGGTCAGATTTCAAACACACACGGCAGCTTTACTTGAGCTCCAAGTAAAGCTGACTCATCCGCCTCTGGATAAGATTTGCTCTCGTAGTCTTCGCTCGAAGACATAGGATTTTGTTGAGCATCACATCAGTCACTCTGACTTAGTTCACTTGGACCCCACTTAACAGTACGGTGGTTCCTATGACTCAACAAAGAAGAAAAGGAAACACGAAACATTTACGTCTTCGCTCTCCATAGTCTTCACACAATGTCTTCTCTTGTCATAGTCTTCAATATGATTATCTTCATATACCACCACCGATATCAATGTCTTCATACATTTTTAGGGGTCATCTCCGGTAGGTTAACCGAATCAATGAGGGACTACTACCTGTGTTATCCTGCAATTCTCACAAACACATTAGTCCCTCAACCAGGTTTGTCGTCAATACTCCAAAACCACTAGGGGTGGCACTAGATGCACTTAAAATCTCCCCCTTTTTGGTGATTGATGACAAACTGGTTGAAGTTTTCAACGGGGATAAAGATCTGTGAAATTGTAAAGGATAAGGTATTGTCTTCGTAAGTAGCAAAAGGCTCCCCCTGAAGATGTGCATATAGTTGATTTGCCTTTGAATGCAAATGCACATGGCAGGTTGTACTTGTGGAGATCCTCTTCAACTTGTGAAGACAATTCATCATGCATATTTGATATGTCGAAGATAATGACATGCATAATGAAAAATGGACGTCTACAAAAATGACTAAGTGCGGAATATAAGGTGGCAGATGCGGAATTTATCATCGCATTACAGAGTAGCATAAAAACGTAGCAGACGACCATCAGTTTAAGTGTTACAACTCAAAGAACCAAATGTAGCAAAACGAGAGTTGTAAACACTAGGCAAATTATAAAGCACCCGCCCATATGGACCCGCTTGAAGACTATCAACTCATATGCTTCTCCCCCTTTTGTCAGTAAGGACCAAAAAGGTTTGAAGACATAGAGCCTCTAGTCGTTCCCAGGTGGAGCAGAAGAGGATGCAGGGTCGGTGTTGTCGTTTGTCGGTGCAGAGGTGGTTGGTGCAGTGTCGATGCGTGCTGAAGTAGGAGGCGGTGAAGTAGCATCATCCTGATCATCGATCACCCTGGCGTCAATTGTTGCAGCAGAAGAAGAGTATTCAGAGTCTTCAAGAGATGGAGTTCGACGCATAACAACAGTCCTTGGAGAAGTGTTGTCAAACTTGAATCTCTCAGTGAAGCCATCGTCTTGAAGATCCGCTTCAACACTCAGTAAGGTCAAACTCTCCCAAGATCGCCTGCATGTTTCATGAGCAACAAAAGCATTCTTGGTGGCAAGATTGCGAATGCAATTGACATCCACCAAGAGGCTCTGCATCCGACGCTTTAACCAGAGGTGATGCTTGTCTTGTTTTTGATGAAGGGCTACCAGAAGCTCTCGGTTATTCAGAACACGAGATCGCTTCTGAGGCCTTTGAGCGATGGTGCTTTCAGTGGCTTCGGTTTCAGCGTGTCGAGGTAGACGAGTACGGCCAGCCAGAGGATAGACGTGAGAGACTGCAGGAACCCCTTCAATTTACTGAGCGAAGATTTGATGATCAGCGTTGTGAAGACTAACTGGCTCTTTAGCAGGCTCTTGGTAAATGGATTCAGCTGACATATCAACCTCAGGCAAGAAAATCTGATGGTTGCGAGAAGAGGGTTGATAAGTGACAGCGGATTGCAACTTGATGAGGCACATTATCCAAGGGGCATAAAATTTTAGTCCAAATAGATCAGCTCCAGATGTGGCCATTTGCCTGATGAAGAAATCTAGAGCATTGAAGCTGATGCCATTGAAGATATAGAAGACCAAAGTCTTCATAGCGCCTTCAAGCTTGGCTGATGAAGAATGTCCTTTGATTGGCCATAGAGTACGCCTTATAATGTGATAGATGGTGCGCGGCAGGTGCTCAAGGTCTTCAACAAATAATTCCTTAGGATATTCAGCATCACTTGGCAGAGGCTTCATCATGCTGAGCATTTGGCTCATGTTGGGCTGACACTTCTGAAAGATACTCTCCAAGGCTTCGGTGTGCAGTTGACAGCCAGGTTCATAGAGATCTCCTGGAGTGGGCAGGCCTGCAAGCTCAATGAGATCAAAGGCTTTAGCTTCATGATGCACATTGCGTGTCATCCACTCAAGGACCCATGTCTCCGGATCCTTGCTGTAGCCTCGTATGTGGAGTGTTGCATAAAATTGCAGAAGCAGCTCTTCATTCCAATGCTCTTTATCTAGGACAAAATTGAGTAAGCCAGCATCACGGAAGCAGTCAAGGGCTTCCTCCAAGCAGGGCAAACCAGCAATAGCTTCAGTGTCAAGACGCATATGAGGGAAAATGCGGCCTTGATTATATAGTACCCTTGAGTAGTAGCTGCGCTGTTGATTGCTCCAGAACCTATCTGATGATATTCTTGGCTTGGAATATGGGTTCTTGGCGCTGTCAAAGAAGGTGTTGTGCACAGTGAAGCTATTGACATTGAATGACCCTGAAGATGTTGCAATACCTGGAAGCCCTGGCAGTCTTGGCTTAGGCTTCTGAACTTGGGGCCTGTGCGCAATATGATGATCAAACTAAGGACCAGCAGCACGTGGTTCAGTTGTAGGTGGCGAAATCAGAATGGGCACCGGACAGTAACAAGCTGATCATCCTTGTCGTATGCTTGCTCAATGGGATGAGGCCGTGGAGGCGGAACAGGAGCAGAGGCATTGTCTTTAATCTGCAGATTGGCGTCAGGTGCAGCATTAGCTTCAGGCACAGTACTGGCTTCAGGCACAACACTGGCTTTAGGAGCAGTGACTTCGGGCGCAGTTTCTTCAGGCGCCACAGTATCTTCAGGTGCCACAAAAGCTTCAGCCATGACCACGTCATTGGCTTCAGGGTTGGTGTCGGGGAAACTGATCGCCCACGAACACCTATGGGACCAGAGCCCCTTTTCGGTACGGCAAGGGAGCGGAGGGTGCACGAAGAGCGGATCGAGGCGCACACGCGAGCAGTTTACCCAAGTTCGGGCCGCACAGATGCGTAAAACCCTACTCCTGCCTTGGTTTGTTATTGAGTTCTTGGCTCGGGAGCAAGAAGATCTACAGTGCTTGAAGCTAGCTACACCGAGCGTGGGAGTGATCGAGAGTTCGGAACCCCCCCTACGTTGTGCATGGGCCTCCTTTTATAGGTCAAAGGGGTCACCGACAGGTGGCAACGTAGTTGAGGGTAAAAACGTAAAAGTGGTGGTAGTTGTAACAGTGTATGTACAGTGTTTTGTACCTAACCCTGACGGTGGGGGACAAGGGCATTGAATGCCCGTCGCCGTCGTCCCAAATAGTGCAAAAAGCGTCCGTCCGGACGTCTCCGTTCGCCACGCTGGTGGCCTCGTCATCGTGGCTTGCCACCGTGTCCCCCAGGCTGCACAGCCTTCCGCCACGTGCCCCTGGAAGGGCCCCAGGGCGACGCATGGCCAGATGAGCTGGAGCGCGGGCACATAGTGGAAGCTTGCCGCGGCAAGTGCCTTGCCGCGGTCACTACCTTGCCGCGCCCGGAAGCTTGTCGCTCTCCGGGCCTTGCCGGGGCGCGTGATGCGCCACAGTGAGTCTTCTGAAATGCCATGCTCTGTCCTTCCTGGCAAGCTCCTCTTGCCAGGGTCTTGTGCTAAAGGTATGGTCTTGAGCCTGGTACGGCCTTCCCGGCAAGCTCCTCTTGCCGGGGCCTTGTTTCTTTAACTTGAATACTTTGTTCTTGAATGGTTCTAAAGGATCCAGAGCGGGCCTTGGCGGGCCCGTGGCGAGCCTGTCCACGGGACGCTGCTACTGCCCGTGCACAAGTCGGGATACTAAGGTACCCCTACTTTAGTACACCGACAGGAACCCCCGGGCCTGGGCCACACACGGTGCCGAGCGCTGTTGGGCCAGGCCCAAAACAGCGCACGGGCACCCGCGGCCCACGGCGCGCCGTATCCCCCTCCATATCCGCCGCATCCCTCCCTAACGGCACGCGTCGATTGCGGCGTCGTGGGAGAGATCGTGGCCTGTTTCTTTAATGGGAAAATGCGGAACGTCCCCCACTCCCCCTTAAAAGCAGAGGAAACAGGGGCAGTTTCCCCCATTGCTTCATTGCGTCTTCAACCTCCAGAAACCCCCGCCGCTCTCCTCCTCCCCAAAGGTCGAAAGAGAGCTGAGCTCCACCCTTCTTCCGCCGCCGCCAGTCTCCCCAGCGCCGCCGGCCCCCCTCGCCGTCCCCGCCATGGCCCCGAAGAGCGACAAGGCGAAAAACGCGAAGACCGAGCGGGCGGCGAAGCTTGCAGCAATGCGGAAGAGGATGGTGGTCTTCCCGCCGAGGCTCGGCACGAGGGAGTTGAAGGACAAGTTTTACCTCTTCCGGTCGAGGGAGACGAAAGCTCACCCGCGCACCAGAGTTCTCCCCGCCGAAGCCTGCGACATGTTTCCGGGAGGTTATCCTTACTTTGCCCTGTTCTTCCATTGCGGACTCTGCCCTCCATACTCCGAGTTCTTCTGCGATGTTATGAACACATATGGATTCCATCTTCTAGATTTTACCCCGAACGCAGTCCTGACCATGGCCGTTTTCGCACATCTGTGCGAAAACTTTGTCGGAGTCACCCCCAACGTAGCCCTCTTCCGCCATTTTTTCACACCTCGGGTAGAGTCTGGGTCTCCCCTGTCCGGTGGGATCTCTTGGATCTTTAGGCTCAATAAGAAAGAGGCGTACTTGATTGGAGAGCTCCGCGGCAAGTGGGAGGAGTGGAGGGCTGACTGGTGCTGGATCATGGAGGATGGACCCCAGCAGTTTACTTCCCCGCGCCGAGCCGCAATAGTGCGCGGCAAGGATTGGAGTGACCTGGCCCCGGAGGACGAGAAGCTGAAGATAGCTCTCACTAGGATTCTTCGCCTCCGGCAAGCCAATCTTACTGTAGGTGAGGTCGTGGCAGATTTCCTTCGCCGCCACATTTCCCCCTTGCAGGAGAGGAAGAGGGCTGCTTGGGATTTTGGCAACGCGGCAGACTGAATGAGGCTGCGCCCCGGCCTTAACTACAACTTCACTGTCCTGGAGCTAAAGGGGATGCTCCGTGAGCTGTTCAAGCACGACGCCAAGCACCCGGAGTGGTTTGCCCCGTCGCGGGGGGTAGTTCCACTATGTAACAATTCGTCACTTAGTGCTATCCGCGCGGCGATGCCGCTGTGCGACTCCCACGGGGTTGACCCCACTTGGCTGGCGCCTTCAGATGAAACTGCACAAACCTTCTTCGACAACTTGGCTGAGCTGCCGATCAATTTCGATGAGAAGAAGGGTCTGACCCGCGACACCACCGACCGGGATTTGGCGTATATCGCCACCAGGATGGAGGAGGCAGCCGTAGCTGAGGCCGCGGGTGAGTTTGGGTACTCTTTGGACGAGGCGGATGCAGCGGATGCGGTGAGTCGGGCCGAGGAGGAAGAGATCCTCAAACTGCTGAGGCCTGCCGGGCAGCCTGCCGAGACGAGCGAGGCTGCCGGGCAGGGCACAGAGTCAAGTGAGCCCGCCGAGGAGGACGGCGAATCGGGCGACCCTTCAGAAGACTCAGGCGGGTCTTTGGGCCTTGACGGCTCCTCTTCATCCTCGGGGAGCTCTCCGCCACCACCAAGTCCTCCTCCTCAACCGAAGAAGCATCTCCGCAAGGCCGCGGACACGGTGAAGCAGCCGGCGGGCCAGCAGCCGCAGCGTCGCTCGACGCGCGCCACCACGACGAGCAAGGCCGTCAAGGGGGCGCCTCGCGCCTCCGCAACGGCTGGGGGAGGATCTTCCCGCACGGGCTCCACCGCTCCTTCCGCTCCTCGGGCCTCGGCGACGACCGGAGCGGGGTCCTTGCAGACCACCGACCCTGCTCCCGGCAAGTGGCCGAGGGCGCCTACTCCTCCAGCTCCTCGCGCCGGACCGCGCGAGGCAGACTTTGACTTCTCCGTTCTCAGTTCCGACGACGAGGAGGAAGAGTAAGTACTTGCAATTCTTGTTTCCTTTGATTTTTGTTGCTCTTGTCTTGAATTTTCTTTGCCTGACTTTGTTCGATGTCTGTCTTCCAGGACCCTGGCCCAAAGGGTGGCGAAGAGGGCCAAAATCCCGGTGGTCGATCTCGAGGACGAGCCTGTCGCAGCGGCAGGGGATGCGCCAGCGACAAGCTTGCCGGACCAGCCTGCTACTCCGCAGAGCAGCCCCCAGCGTGAGTCTTCTTTTTTACTTCTTCACTTGTCGGGCGCGCGTGGGCTTCTTTTCCTTGCTAATGTCTTGTTTGTTTGCTGATTTGTGCAGAAGCAGAGCCGCAGCCTCAGGAGCGTCAAGAGACTGCTCCCGAAGAGCCGCTCGTCTCAGCCTCCCCGCCAAGGAGGAGCTCCCCGGCGAGGGAGAATACTCCGCCAAGGGCGAGCCCTCTGCCAAGGGCGAGTACCCCGCCAAGGGCGAGTACCCCGCCAAGGGCGATCACCCCGCCAAGGGAAGGCGCCAGCGGCCCTCCGCCGGCGGGGGCTACCTGTCACACCCTGCATTTTGTAACATGTTATTTGCATCAATAAAGCATGAAAATTTGGACCAACAAATGTTTTTTGGCATCATTTGGCTTTTATTTGGAATTTAGTTTTTCTTCATGTGCTTTTTCATGTGCTCATTAAAGTCAACTATTACCTCTTGTAGAATTCATCTCCATACCCAAAACTCCTGCCCAATGATCATGCCAAGTGTTATATAACAGTATAGAATTTTCTTACAAAATTAATTTGGCTAAAATGTATTTTATAAATTTAGTTTTCCAAAAACCCCTGAATTGAGATTTGCACTGCAAGTACTTGATTTATGGTGAGAAAATTATTTCAAAAGGTACATTTGAGACCTAGTAGTCATAGGATTCCCAGAAACCACAAAAGTATAAATTTAAAAGTTATTTTCCTATTTTATTTAAAAGCTTTTTCTTAAGGCCAGAAATGGTCTTTAATAGGGAAAAATTATTTAACTATTTCAAAAATATTTGCCAAAATTCAGGGAGACTCAGAGGACATATATAGTCCATATATAAGAGTTTCAACACTTGGTCATGTTCAAAATAATGGGCTAATCCCTCTAAAACCCTTTCTGGATATTTCAAGCTTTTGAAATATTTACAAAGGAAATATTCTCCAAAAATTCCAGGGAAATTCTATCATGTCATATATGACATATTTGATGATCTTGCCAAGCCCCATGTCTTGGGAAGCAAGAAAACATCCTCAAAACCCTTCATAACCATTCTGTCCATATTTGAAGTTTTAGCAACTTTACATTGCCAAACTCGTCCAAATGCTCTCAAACTTGGTGCACATGCTAGAATGGCCTAATAAGGCATCTAGACCAAATGGCACAAGATTTGGAATAGAGAAAATTGATCAGAACACCCCAAAACCCTTTCTGTTCAAATTCAAATTTGAACAACTTTACATTACCAACTTTTTATCTGGAGCTTCAAACTTTGTGGGCATGATCAATACCCCAAATGATGATGCTACACCAAATGGTGCATCAAGGGGAGATGATTAGCTTGACTCAAACAAGATGAAGCTATTTCTGTTGATTTCTAGGGTTCACCAAAGTTACATTGGCTAGTTTCTTCAAATGAGCCCAAAATTGGTGAAGCATCCTATTTTCACATATAATTCAATCCTGTTAAGTGTCATGGCAAGTGGATACCATTTTCCTGACCAAACACTGATCAAACACCTGTGAAGAATTACTAAAACCCTCTTCTTGATCACTCTCACCTTTTACCTTGGCCTCAACTTCTTACCACATGTTCATCCAGTTACTAGCTACCTCCAGTAACTTCCCCAGGACACCAGCTCTATGATTGAGGGGTAAAAACCCTGGTTCATCTTGCTGCACAGCCAAAACTCACCAAGTTACCAGCTTCCTCTTTCTCTCACAGCATCTCCAGAGCATCCAAGGCCACAGGCCATTTCTTTACTCCCCCCTTGACCTTCTAGACAACCATGGGCACGTTGTACATGACCGGAGCGGCGAGGGCACGAGTGTGCCAGCCATTCGGGCGCTCTGGAGCACGCTACAGTGCGCCACCGCACTGTAGCTTCGCCTAATCAGCTGCCCCCGACAGCCTCGGGCCTCCCCCTCGCGCCAGTCGATGCCCCTCGACGTCCGCGACCACCCCGGCGTTGTCCCCCCTCCTCCTGCGCCCTCCAGTGGCCGTCGTCGCACGCGCATGATACGTCCAAAACGTATCTATAATTTCTGCTTGCTCCATGCCTTTTTTGTGTGATATTGCTATGATATTTATGCACTTCCATACACTTTTGATCATATTTGGACTAACCTACTAATGGTTGCAAAAGTGCACAATGTTCTTGTTTTACACTTTATTGTGTAGGAATTACTTGGAAATTGACAAAAACACAAAAGGAGTCGTATTGGAGTAGGACTCTGACTTTCCTGAAATCTGTCTGAGAACGTTTTTTAAATATGGTCACGTTCCGGCCCGAAGACGACGTCAAACGGAAAAAGACTAGTTGCGAAAGTTGTGGGGAATTTCGAGGCGATGGTTCTGGATATAAAATTCGTTTAAATCGGAGTCCGGACGGCCGAGTAAAGCCCGTTTTACTAAAGCCCAAAATCTGATGACGGGAATCCGAGAGTCTATATAAAGAGAGGAAACCTAGGTCACCAAGGGCCACGAATTTTCCTCCTCCCAAGCCGCCGTCTTGGAGGGGAGGACCAGCACCATTGCAGCACCATCCACAAGGAAGAAGGGGGGCCAAGGAGCCGCTACCCCCTAGGGCTGCCACCGCCCCGAGGGCCGCCGCCGCCCCCTAGGGCCGCCGCCGCCGCCTCCGTGGCTGCCGCCGGCCGTCTCCTCCTCGCGGGGCTGCACCTCTCCATCAACACCATCATCAACCTCCTCCTCACCATGTCCATGTGTGAGTAGTCTTCTCCGGGGCCGAGGGCTCGTACGTGTAGCTATGTGGTTATCTCTCTCTCCCATGATGTGATCTTCGTTGTGATCATAGGATATGTTAATCTAGGGTGATCCCATGATATTTCCCCTTCCTCTATGTATTGGATTGATGTACTCACTTGTCTTTATCTAGTATAATCCCAGAGACCAAGGTGACAGCGGTCTATTGGACATGGATTAGAAAAATATT
This sequence comes from Secale cereale, assembly GCA_902687465.1. Lineage (NCBI taxonomy): Eukaryota > Viridiplantae > Streptophyta > Magnoliopsida > Poales > Poaceae > Secale > Secale cereale. The sequence goes on from LR738710.1 coordinate 78,291,175, forward strand.
TTCATGAGTGATTTCCTCTCTTGTGTGTTGATTGAAGATTGAGAGTCTCTTGGTGCTTGTCTTTGACTATCCTTTAGATATGTTGTGGTGATTGTGGGACTCTCTTTGGATGGCCGCGGTGACATTGGGAAATCCTTAGATTGAGAACTATGAACTTTGAGGTGTGCTTTTGTAGCCCTACATAATTCTCGTCCTCTCTTGACCACGAAGGAATGACCTCCAGATGCGTCTCCATTGCATGTTTTATGGGAAATATCATGTGATTCGATTATGTTAATGTTGTTGGGAGTTGCCACTAGTGAAAGTATGATCCCTAGGCCTTGTTTCCACCATTGCAATACCATTTGTGCTCACGTTTACCGCTTGTTTGCTTGCTGCACTTTTTATTACAGATTTATATTACTTTGTTTTGCCATCCATATCACTTGCCATTTAACATCTCTTCGCCGAAATAGTGCACCTATACATCTGACAAGTGTATTAGGTGTGTTGGGGACACAAGAGACTTCTTGTATTTTAGTTGCAGGGTTGCTTGAGAGAGACCATCTTCAACCTCTACTTCCCTGAGTTCGATAAACCTTAGGTCATCCACTTGAGGGAAATTGCTGCTGTCCTACAAACCTCTGTGCTTGGAGGCCCAACATAGTCTACAAGAGTAGAAGCGTGTGTAGACATCAAGCTATTTCTGGCGCCGTTGCCGGGGAAGTGAGTGCTTGATGGTATATCTTTAGATCTTGCAATTAAATCTTTTTGTTTCTTGTTTTTATTTCGCTAGTTATGTTTATGGAAAACCGCATTCTTAGTTCATTGCTTGTGGGAAGACGCCCCACACCTGTGGTGGTTGCTCCTCCTCCTACTGAAATTGTGCCCTATAAAATACCAGCTGGTATTACCGATTATGTTTTGGCTAATCGTTATGCAGGAGACAGAAATCCCGGTGAACACTTGCTATATCTGTCACAACTATGTTCATTATTTAAGCTTGCAGGTGTATCATGGGAGTTTGTCATGAGGAAATTGTTCGCCGTATCACTTATAGATAAAGCTTCAGATTGGTATAAGCTTCTCGATAACTCGCACTTGCTTGATTGGCAAGAGCTTATGTTTCTCTTTTACTCCAAGTTTTATCCTCTTCATGAAATTCATCGAGACATGAACTATATCTATAACTTTAGGTCTCGTGACGGAGAAAGCATTGCTCAAGCTTGGGGGAGACTAAAAACGTTAATGCTAAAAAGTCCTAACCATGGGCTCCCCAAAGATGCTTATGAGGAGAGTAAGAGTACCTTTTTGCATGTGGATCATGGTAACAATGCTTTATGTGATGCTTATATTGTTGAGTTTATTCGTGATCCCACTGAAAATTATTATGAGAAGGGAACATATGCTTATAGATATTTCAATAATATTAAGTTCCCTCTCTTTATGTTGAAGGTTTTGAAGCTGCACTTGTTTTGTCTTCCTATGCTTATTGCTTCGTGCTTCAATGAATTATTCTATTGCAATATTCCTATGCATAGGAAGCATGTTAGGCTTAAATGTGTTTGGTATTTGCTTCTTGATGCTCTCTTTTGTTCTTCAACTCTTATTCCTACGAGAGCATCATTAAAGTCTTAAGCCTATCTTTATGGCTATAAAGAAAGAGCTCTAGGGAGACAACCCTTGTTATCTTTGCTTTCAGTTTGTTCTTTCAGTTTTTAGTGGTCTTGATGTTTGTTACTACTGTAGCAACATCATTATATCTTCATTTTTCAGCTTTGTGCCAAGTTTAGCCTCTGATTACAAGAAAGTTCAAAAGTTGTGACGTGCTGTCCAGGAAACAGATTCTGTCCTTGGACAGAAAAATTCGTATAAAATCATCAGATCATCTTTTTGGTCTGAATATTTTCGACAGCGTTCTCTATACAATTGGCTTTTGGGCGTCTGTTCTGAGTTTTTTGATTTGAGTTGCAGAAGTGCCCCAAAAAAATTATTTACTACCTGCTGGTCTGTTTTTCACAGATTCTGTCCTGTTTTGCCTTTCCTTCGTTTTGCAAACCTTGAGCTTGCTTTTTCTTTGCAAAAACCTTTTGGCAATCTTGAGAAACAGTATACCTTCAAGAATATCCTTATTTCCAGCAAGGAAAAATTATTTTATTAAGGGTACTAACCTCGCTAATCAGATTATGATGAGTTATGTATGAAGGGAGTTTTCAAGTGTGCGAGGGAAGATGATAAAAAGATTCAGGAGTGTCAAACGCTCAAGCTTGGGGATGCCCCCATGCACCCCAAGAAATATTCAAGAAGACTCAAGCGTCTAAGCTTGGGGATGCCACCGTGCATCCCCTTCTCCATCAACATTATCAGTTTGTCTTTCGTTCCACTATATTTTTATCACTTCATGTGTTATGTGCTATGCTTGGAGCGTCTTGCTTTTAGTTTCCTTTTTAGTTTCTTTAGATTTGCTTGCTGTCAATAACGAGTTGGAACTCAACTTTCTTTGTGTGGGAGAGAAACACGCTCCACTTCAACCTAGAACATAACATATAATTTTCATGTCTATCCTTGCTGTGTGTGTTCTTTGTCTTCAATAGCTACTATCATGTTCAGCTCTTAGTTTTCATGCTTATCTTTTTAAAGAGCTTTTGTTTAGTTGGTCGCTGGAACTCTCTTTAGTTATCATGCTTATCTTGTTAAGGGAGTTGGCTTCTGTTGCACTGATTGATATGTCTATGATAAAAATGCTATGTGCATAATGGTGCTTAGTAGTTCATGTTTTCTTATGGTTAGTCTCAAATAGCTGGGGGGTTCTCAATGTGTTATTGGAGTACCAACATGATTTGTTTGCCTATGATGTGGTATGGTCTAGTGATATCTTCCTTCAAGAATTTATTTTGATTGACTTGGCATATGCTCACGCATATTTAAGACTGTAAAGAAAGTCTATCAAGCCTTGATGATCTTTAATTTCTGAGTAGCGATATAACTTCCATGCCCGATTCAATGTTGCTTTGTCGCTCTGCATGATTATGACCGTCATTGCTCTTTTAGTTGGTCGCTCCCAGTCTTTTGCTAACCTTCACCTGTACTAAGCGGACTGACTGCTTGTGCATCCAAAATCCTTTAAACCAGTTATGCCATATGAGTCCACCATACCTTCCTATACATGGTATTTACCTGCCATTCCTAACGAAGACTTTCATGTACCATCTCGAAATTATTCAAAAAAAAGCATTTCTCTTTTGTGCCTCTGTTTTAGCTCATGAGGAAGTAGTAGTTAATTCATGATCTTTTTAAGTTGGACAAGCTTCACCCCGGGGTTGCATGTCTAATGTGCAAACCCATAATACGAGAAGGAACTGGCATACAGTGCGCCCGGCTCATTAAAAAATTGCAAACAAACAAACCCTCCTTCACGCTTTGTTCATGAGAAATCAGAAAACTTTGGCAGTGATAAACAAAAGAGATTAAGAGGATGTGATCGTCCTCATTCGGGAGCCGTTCCTCGAAACTTGTCCAGCTCAATAAGTGATTGAGTTATCTGCTAGCATTCGTTGACGAAATATGCATATTCTAAAATAATAATTATTACCTTTGTTTTTAAAACCAAGAGCTCTGGTACATGTTTAGTTTTTGTTTCCGACCACGGGTTTTCAACCTTGCCAACAAAAGCCACGGTTCGACAGTCTCCACCTTCTTTAAAGCACCAACTATTGAGAGCATGATTGTCATTCTTAGTGTAATGTGCATTGTCCCAATGTACCATTGTCTTTTGCATGATTATGATATCGTTTATTCTGAAATCATTGTATCTAGTCGTCACTTGAACCTTGGAGGTGCCCCTGCATTTATGTTTTGCTTCACTAAAGGGGGCAAGCGAGGTACCACTTTATCATATTTGCACACCATGCTCACTACAAATCTATTGAGTGTTTCAGTATCATATTGTAAAACTTTTAGTTCTTTGTGATTTTCTCATGAGGCAACTTAATTACTACAGACTCATTGTCTCAGTAAGCATTTGTCATGTGACTGTGAAAAGTTCTTACATGGTTAATAGCATGTCACCACAGAAATTATGCTTGTTATCATTTACCTACTCGAGGACGAGCAGGAATTAAGCTTGGGGATGTTGATACGTCCAAAACGTATCTATAATTTCTGCTTGCTCCATGCCTTTTTGTGTGATATTGCTATGATATTTATGCACTTTCATACACTTTTGATCATATTTGGACTAACCTACTAATGGTTGCAAAAGTGCACAATGTTCTTGTTTCACACTTTATTGTGTAGGAATTACTTGGAAATTGACAAAAACGCAAAAGGAGTCGTATTGGAGTAGGACTCTGACTTTCTTGAAATCTATCTGAGAACGTTTCTTAAGATGGTCACGTTCCGGCCCGAAGACGATGTCAAACGGAAAAAGTCTAGTTGCGAAAGTTGTGGGGAATTTTGAGGCGATGCTTCTGGATATAAATTTCGTCCAAATCGGAGTCCTGACGGCCGAGTAAAGCCCGTTTTACTAAGGCCCAAAATCTGATGACGGGAATCCGAGAGTCTATATAAAGAGAGGAAACCTAGGTCACCAAGGGCCACGAATTTTCCTCCTCCCAAGCCGCCGTCTTGGAGGGGAGGACCAGCACCATTGCAGCACCATCCACAAGGAAGAAGGGGGGCCAAGGAGCCGCTGCCCCCTAGGGCCGCCGCCGCCGCCGCGCCCCCAAGGGCCGCCGCCGCCGCCTCCGTGGCTGCCGCCGGCCCTCTCCTCCTCGCGGGGCTGCACCTCTCCATCAACACCATCATCAACCTCCTCCTCACCATGTCCATGTGTGAGTAGTCTTCTCCGTGGCCGAGGGCTCGTACGTGTAGCTATGTGGTTTATCTCTCTCTCCCATGATGTGATCTTCGTTGTGATCATAGGCTATGTTAATCTAGGGTGATCCCATGATATTTCCCCTTCCTCTATGTATTGGATTGATGTACTCACTTCTCTTTATCTAGTATAATCCCAGAGACCAAGGTGACAGCGGTCTATTGGACATGGATTAGAAAAATATTTTCATGAGTGATTTCCTCTCTTGTGTGTTGATTGAAGATTGAGAGTCTATTGGTGCTTGTCTTTGACTATCCTTTAGATATGTTGTGGTGATTGTGTGACTCTCTTTGGATGGCCGCGGTGACATTGGGAAATCCTTAGATTGAGAACTACGAACTTTGAGGTGTGATTTTGTAGCCTTACATAATTCTCGTCCTCTCTTGACCACGAAGGAATGACCTCCGGATGCGTCTCTATTGCATGTTTTATGGGAAATATCATGTGATTCGATTATGTTAATGTTGTTGGGAGTTGCCACTAGTGAAAGTATGATCCCTAGGCCTTGTTTCCACCATTGCAATACCATTTGTGCTCACGTTTACCGCTTGTTTGCTTGCTGCACTTTTTATTACAGATTTATATTACTTTGTTTTGCCATCCATATCACTTGCCATTTAACATCTCTTCGCCGAACTAGTGCACCTATACATCTGACAAGTGTATTAGGTGTGTTGGGGACACAAGAGACTTCTTGTATTTTAGTTGCAGGGTTGCTTGAGAGAGACCATCTTCAACCTCTACTTCCCTGAGTTCGATAAACCTTAGGTCATCCACATGAGGGAAATTGCTGCTGTCCTACAAACCTCTGCGCTTGGAGGCCCAACATAGTCTACAAGAGTAGAAGCGTGTGTAGACATCAGCGCACCGGCCGCCCGCATCACCCACTCCTCGGCCTCACACGCGCGCCCGGCCTGGAAGCTTCCCTGCTCCTCCTCTCACCTCAAACGGACGTAGAGCTCGTCCATCAACGCCGTGGACTCACTCCCCTTACCTCCCGTGCGCTGTAGCGTCGAGCAGGAGCTCGCCGGCGCACTGGACCACGGGGCTCCGCCGTTCCCCTATATATAGGACCCCCCGAGCCACTCCAACAGCATCAGTAGCTTCACCACACGTCCTTCAGTCCCCCAGCACCACTCGTTCATCCCCGAAGAGCTTCTGTGCTCGGGATCGACCGGAGCTCCGCCGCATCGGGCCGCCGGTGATCTCGCAGTACGGGCCTCTTCTGCCCCTCCTTTTGCCCGATCTAGAACCGCCGTGCACCACTGACTCTTTCCCCTCGCTTTCCCCTCTCTGTGGCAGTTGGAACCGGCCGGAGCGACGACCTCCCGTAGCTCCTCCGCCGTCCCACCTCGCCGCCGGCAAACCCGACCTCCCCGTCGTGCCGCACCACCACCCCTACCTCCGCAACACGACGCTGAACCCGACCCTGCCCTCCGTTGCCGTCGCCGTGGCCGGAATCGCCGCCGGTGAGCTCGCCGTCGCCGTGGCCGTGAGGTTGGAGATGACAGGCGGGCCCCGCCTGTCATCCTCACCTCTCTCTCCCCCTCCTCACAGCCACTGACCGCCGGGCCCCGCCCGTTAGGTTTAAAAACCTGACGTGCGCGCGCTGGCGCCCGTGCGACTGGGCTGGGTTGCCCTGGGCCGTGCACTGTGGCCCCTCTGGCCCAGTTGCACAGGGCTTTTTCTTTTTATTCTTTCTGTAATTATTTCAAACATTTTTACAGAAATGAATATTGGTCCAAATGAAATAATTCCAACTCCTAAATTCTTGTAATATTCCAACCTATTTAATGGTGTCACTTTCACACACATCCATGGAACTTTTCTGTTCTGTTCAAATTTAAATTCAAATTTGAGCAATAAAACTCCTGTTCTAAAATCAATAGATTCCATTCTGTTACTCCAAAACTCCAACTAAGAATTTTCCCCATCTTAGAAATCCCTCTAGTATTTTACAAAAATGAGTTGACATTTTTCTGAGCACTTTGATTTTTCTGTTTTATTTGTGGTCTTATTTTTCCGTTGTTATTATGCGACGTATAGATACCGTATTTGACGAAGTTGCTGAAGAAGGAGAAGGAGAAGGATTTGAAGACTTTGAAGACCAAGCCAATCCAGGCAAGCAGCTCTTTGACCATGATACACTTGTTCTTCGAAACCCGTTTGTTTCCGATGCATGTTGATAGGGTTACGGTGGTAACCTAGTTGAAACCACCACATGATGCATGCTTTACTCTTGATCTTGCCATGTGCTAGATGCAATGCATGTGGTTAGTAGTAATGAATAGTGATGCATGTGTGACATGAACCTTCGTGGTTGAAATCTTTGCATAAAACCCCGTCGGGTTCCATTCACGCCCGAGGGAGATGATGAGTTGGGTAACCACTTGATGACGAAGTGGTGTACCGAGACAAGTGTGTGTTTTTCAAACGGATTGGTTTAAGTTGCGACCGTTATTCCAACCATACATGTGCAACCACACTACCCCTTATGGGACGGGGCTTTATTGATTACTTAGGTCGATACTAGCATGGTGCCCACATTACTAGTGACGGGAAGACTTGAGGTCTTTCCCGGGACGGGGTCGTGCTTGGATAGACGGCCATGACTGTTTTTACAGGGCACCGGACACACCGTTGGTCCCTTCGGGTACGCGTGACATTAAAATTAGGGCAAGTCCCGTGATCTATTGTTTGTACCCGAGGGCCGTGTACCAACGAGTGGACTCTATGTTAGTGTCGTCTAAGGAAAGGTAATGACCGGGTGCTTACCCCGGGTACTTGAGGTACCGCGGGTCGTGGATGACACGGAAGTTCCCCGGATCTTGTGGGTAAAGTGTACAACCTCTGCAGAGTGTAAAACTACTCGAATAGCCGTGTCCGCGGTCAAGGACAGTTGGGTAACCGCTCTTGGGCTACGTCCAGTGTTTGTGAAACCTTGTGTGAGTATGAGAGTCAAGGTGGTGACTTGACTCGGGGAATTGAATCATATTCATGTTGATATCGGAAACCTGCCTTCGAGGTTACGCGAGTTTATTGATGCATAAACTTGATAGTAGAATATTTATTCTAGCCCACTGCTAGATTGCTCATTATTGTTCAGTTGCATTATTATTTTGAACCACATCATGGGTTGCTTGCGAGTACATTCAAAGTACTCATTGGCTTGCCACTGGTTATTTAATTGACCAGGCATGGAGGAACAGGAGTATGATGAAGAGTTGTTTGGAGACGGACATGCGAACTAGGACGCTATCCCAGTCAGAATGCCTGTAGGGTTAAGGCAGATGGCATGGGTTCTACCTATTATCGAAGACTTCCGCTATTTGAGTTATTTGCTATTCAGCCCGTGAGGCTTTATCTATGTAAGACTTGGCCATAATGGCCATAATTTGTGTAAGACGATATGCATGTATGTAAGACTCTTGTTATTCAGCTTCTGTGTGTTTAGTGAGCATTGATCTCTGGGATCACTGTACACGTGCATTCGGTGATCTCGACTTCTAAGTCGGGGTCCCCACAGAGCTGGTATCAGAGCCATCCTGACTGTAGGAAAGCCTTAGTTAGCATGGACGTTAGTTAGATGAGACCCTTTTTCAAAAACATTCTGAACCTCTCTTCTTTTCTAAACCTGAGATTTCATCAGCTTATTAACCCCTCCTATTCCACCTTTGTAGATGGCCGTTGTACCCGAAGAGCACTTGACCACTGGGTTTCTCTTGCTTCTCGAGGATAGCCTCCAGGAGTGTCAGTTCCACCGAGCTCCCATCCTCACCTACCTTGAGCATTGGGTTAGCGACACTGAGGTGGAGTACCATGTGGAAGTGATCGTAAAGGCAAACGATCCTCCCACAAGTTGGTTCTTCGAGGGACCCCAGATGGCAACACTACCACTCGCTGTCGAGGCTGCTGCACTCAAGGCACTAACCCGTCTCCGCGAGCTTCTTCCGGAGATGGCAGCCAAGATGACAACTCGCTTCTTACCTTACCGGAAGGAAGGTGAAGAAGAAAGCAGCGCACTAGCCCCTCCACTAAAGGAAGGAGCACCTTCTGGACAGTCCGCTATCGCATATCGAGGCGGAAGGCCCTCCGAGGATGTATCTTCCAAGAATGAAGAACCACCTCGGCGACGCCGGATGACGGCAAGGGAATATCGCAAGCTTTTCCCTGCACCACCAACGAAGCACCGTCGTATCCAACTCCTCCACTCCCCCACACCCTCAAGTGACAAGGGGGCCCAGACAATGAAGACAAGGAGGAAGACCCAGAAGAGCCGGAATACGCGACCGAGCATTCCGCCGCTTAGGCATTATTTGCTACTCGGATATGCCAGTCGTGACCTCTACGGTGGGATAGGTCGTGTAACCCCTATGCGCAGTCGAGTCCTTGTATGGTTCATATGAAACCATCTAGTGTTTGCTTTTGTTGTGTCTGGATGTATGTCGTATTCTTCCTTCGGGAAAGTGTAAATGACTACATCACCCATTTGGATTTTAATGAATGTGTTTGGCCTTTCGACCCTTGCATGATTTGATTAGTGTCACACCCACCCCCTTACTAGGCACCCATCTATCTTGCTTTCCCTCTTCCAAGTCATGAGACCTTTTACCGCTCCAACAGGATGCCTATTGTAACTCGTACTGGTACCTCTACCCAGCAGCCTGAAGCCGGAGCATCCGCTCAGCCAGAGGCAGGCCGCGACCAAACCAACGACCAAGCTCCACCACCACCACCTCCTCCGAACATGGACATGGCTCAGCTTCTCCAAGCTTTCCGAGAGGAACGCCAAGCCAACACTGCAGCCCTTCAGCTGATTGCTCAAGCTGTCACCAACAACCGCCAGCCGGCGGGGAATGGTAATGGACGTTCCACGTTGGCAGAGTTCAAGAAGCATGCACCGCCAACCTTTATTGAGACTGCTGAACCCCTGGATGCAGACGACTGGGTCCGCTCCATTGAGGAAATACTGGAACTAGTCGGATGCACCGAAGATCGCGAGAAGGTGGCTTATGCAGCCCACTGCCTCGGGGGGACTGCTAGAGTTTGGTGGGATAGATTCAAGGTCATGCATGCTGAACAAGACATCACTTGGGTTAACTTCAAGGCAGAATTCCGCATGGCCCACATTCCTTCCGGAATCATGGCTATCAAAAAGCGTGAGTTCCGAGCCCTGAAGCAAGGAAGTGGCACTGTCAAAGAGTACATGCAGAAGTTCAGTGTTCTGTCAAGGTATGCCCCTGAAGATGTCAGCACTGATGCTGGAAAAAGGGAGCGCTTCATGGAAGGCCTCAATCAGACTCTGCAATACTCGCTTGTCGTGTGCGACTGCCCATCCTTCCCTGACCTAGTGAACAAAGCACTTATGCTTGAAGACAAGCGGCGTGCTTTGGAAGACACTCGCAAGCGCAAGTTGGTCAGCAAGGGAAGTTCCAGCAACTAGAAGCCTCGTCCGTGGCAGTCAGCCTCGGCCAAGCCAACCTATCAGCAACCAAGAGCTCCTGCACCTCGCACCAACCCTCAGCCTCAGCAGTATGCCAACCCCAGGCCAGCTTTCAACCCCAATACCAGTGGTGGCAACAAGATCAACCCAAACCAAGTCACTTGCTTTGGATGTGGTCAGTCCGGACACATCTCAAGGGTGTGCCCCAACAAGAAGCCTGATGCCCCGCGCCCCAATGCGCAGAACCAGGGACAAGGCCGCGGGATGCCACCAAGGAACCCAGCTCCTCGCAATCCACCTAACCAACAGAAGGGGCGTGTGAATCACGTCACTGCTGAAGAAGCCCAGGAAGACCCGGACGTCGTGCTGGGTACGTTCCTTGTCAACTCAGCACCTGCAACTGTCTTGTTTGATTCTGGAGCAACGCATTCATTTGTCACTCAAAGATTTGCATTAAAAAGTGGCATGGCCCCTACACCCCTGAATAACCCTATGGTGGTACAAACCCCTGGAGCCGAGATGAGAGCCAAGATAGGCTGCAAAGGAGTCGGTATTACCATTAACGGTGTAGACTTCCTAGCAGACCTTATCGTCCTGAAATCACAAGGCTTGGATGTGATCCTAGGCATGAATTGGCTCAGCAAGCACCAAGGCTTGTTAGACTGTGCCAATCGGACAGTCACTGTGACCAATGACCAGGGAGTCGAAGTCAAGTTTGCTTCCAACTCCTCTTCCGCTCAAGCCGCTCAAGTCAACTGTCTGTCTGAAGTTGGGCTAGAGCAAGTACCGGTGGTATGTGAGTATCCTGATGTCTTTCCGGATGAACTACCGGGAATGCCCCCTGACCGTGACATTGAGTTCATCATCGAGCTCGTGCCCGGAGCAGGACCCATCTATAAGAAGCCTTATAGAATGGGGACGGAAGAATTAGCTGAGTTGAAGAAGCAGCTGGAAGAGCAGCTGAGGAAGGGATTTATCCGCCCAAGTGCCTCCCTTGGGGATCTCCTGTTCTGTTTGTGGCAAAGAGGGACGGTACCATCCGCTTATGCATTGACTATTGCTCCCTCAATGAAGTTACAATCAAGAACAAATATTCACTTCCCAGGATCGAAGATCTGTTTGATCAGCTCAGCGGAGCCAAGGTGTTCTCCAAGATCGACCTTAGATCTGGGTACTACCAGCTGAAGATCAGACCCCAAGATATTCCGAAGACGGCATTCGTAACCAGATATGGCCTGTACGAGTGCACGGTCATGTCCTTTGGGTTAACCAATGCCCCAGCCTACTTCATGTATCTCATGAATAAAGTCTTCATGGAATATTTGGACAAGTTTGTTGTTGTCTTCATTGATGACATTCTTGTCTTCTCGAAGTCGGAAGAAGAGCACGAGCAACATCTGAGGATGGTCCTAGACAAGCTTCGAGAGCACCAACTATATGCCAAATTCAGCAAGTGTGATTTCTGGCTGCATAAAGTTGGATTCTTAGGTCATGTCTTGACCGAGGAAGGATTATCAGTTGATCCCACAAAGATCGAAGCTGTGACCCAATGGCAATCTCCAACGACCGTCAAGGAAGTCATAAGCTTCCTTGGACTTGCCGGCTATTACCGCAAATTCGTGGAAGGATCCTCTAGCATTGCACGGCCAATGACTCAGCTCCTCAAGAAGGACAAGAAGTTCGAGTGGATGCTAAAATGCGAAGAAAGCTTCCAAGAGCTCAAGAAGAGATTGACCACCGCCCCAGTCCTGTCAACACCTGATATTCACAAGGAATTCGTGATATATTGTGATGCCTCTCGAACCGGATTGGGAAGCATTCTGATGCAAGAAGGCCGAGTCATAGCATACCTCTCGAGGCAGCTACGACCTCATGAGGAGAACTACGCTACTCACGATCTTGAGTTAGCAGCAGTAGTTCATGCTTTGAAAACATGGCGGCATTACCTCCTAGGGAAACGGTGTGAGATCTATACAGACCACAAAAGTCTGAAGTACATTTTCACCCAAAAGGAATTGAACATGAGGCAGCGGAGATGGTTGGAACTCATCAAAGACTATGACCTCAGTGTTCAATATCACCCCGGGAAGGCTAATGTGGTGGCCGATGCCTTAAGCAGGAAGGCTTGCTCTTTGAATGTCATTATTCAAGAAAGGCAGCCAGCCTTGTTTAAGGAGCTTGAACAATTCAGTTTGGAATTGGTCACCCCTGGATTTCTGGATCATTTGGAAGTCAGACCGACCCTGATGGATGAAGTCAAGAAGGCACAAGATGCACACGCAAGCATTGAAGGCATCAGGAAGAAGATGAAGCTAGGCAAGGCCCCAGGATTCTCCGAAGACGAGCACGGGATTGTTTGGTACAAAGGCCGCATCTGCGTACCAAACAACACAGAGCTGAAGAACCTGATTCTGCAAGAAGCCCACGACACTCCGTATTCCATCCACCCCGGAGGAACCAAGATGTATCAAGACTTGAAGGCACGATTCTGGTGGCACGGATGAAAAGAGAGATTGCAACCTATGTTGCAAAGTGTGATGTGTACCAAAGGGTCAAGGCTGAATATCAGCGACCCGCTGGATTGCTTCAACCACTCAAGGTTCCTGAGTGGAAGTGGGATAAAGTCGGAATGGACTTCATCACTGTATTACCAAGGTCAAATAGAGGACATGACTCTATCTGGGTCATAGTCGATCATTTGACCAAGGTGGCCCATTTCATTCCTGTCAAGACTACCTACTCAGGCAACCAGCTGGCAACTCTCTATATCAACCAAATCGTAAGTCTTCACGGTGTTCCCAAGGAGATTGTGTCAGATCAAGGCACCCAGTTCACTTCAAGGTTCTAGAGTAGATTCCAAGAAGCCTTGGGAACCAAGTTGTCTTTCAGCACAACTTTCCACCCACAGACCGGAGGTCAGACAGAACGAGTAAATCAATTTCTCGAAGATATGCTCCGAGCCTGTGTCCTAGCATATGGAGCCAAGTGGGAAGATTGTCTCCCTTTTGCCGAATTCTCCTACAACAACAGTTACCAGTCAAGCCTTCAGATGGCACCATTTGAGGTGTTGTACGGACGCAGATGCCGCACACCCCTCAACTGGTCAGAGACTGGAGAAGGACTAGTCTTTGGACCAGATATTCTCCGCGAAGCAGAAGAGCAAGTCCAACTAGTCAGAGAACGCTTGAAGGCAGCCAAGTCAAGGCAGAAGAGTTATGCTGACACTCGACGCCGAGACATGAGTTTCCGTGTCGGAGATCATGTGTACCTGCGGGTAACCCCTCTGAAGGGAACCAAGCGTTTCCACGTCAAGGGGAAGCTTGCACCAAGGTTCATTGGCCCTTTCAAGATCCCCGACCGACGAGGAGAAGGGGCTTACCAGTTGGAACTACCACCTGAGCTATCCGATGTGCACAATGTATTCCATGTGTCACAACTCCGGAAATTTCTCCAAGTTCCGGACAAGCCCAACCTCTACAAGGATGTTGATCACCAAACCATTGATCTGCAGCCTGATTTGACCTACCGCGAGAAGCCCATCCGCATTCTGGACAAAGCAGAATGACGGACGCGAAGCCGTACCATCAAGTACTTCAAGGTCCAGTGGAGCAACCACACCGAAGCAGAAGCAACCTGGGAACGTGAAGACTATCTTAGATCCGAGTTTCCCGATCTCTTTTAAGCCCTAATTTAGGAATCTCGGGGATGAGATTCTTGTAAGGGGGGTAGGTCTGTCACACCCTGTATTTTGTAACATGTTATTTGCATCAATAAAGCATGAAAATTTGGACCAAATTTTTTTTGGCATCATTTGGCTTTTATTTGGAATTTAGTTTTTCTTCATGTGCTTTTTCATGTGCTCATTAAAGTCAACTATTACCTCTTGTAGAATTCATCTCCATACCCAAAACTCCTGCCCAATGATCATGCCAAGTGTTATATAACAGTACAGAATTTTCTTACAAAATTAATTTGGCCAAAATGTATTTTATAAATTTAGTTTTCCAAAAACCCCAGAATTGAGATTTGCACTGCAAGTACTTGATTTAGGGTGAGAAAATTATTTCAAAAGGTACATTTGAGACCTAGTAGTCATAGGACTCCCAGAAACCACAAAAGTATAAATTTAAAAGTTATTTTGCTATTTTATTTAAAAGCTTTTTCTTAAGGCCAGAAATGGTCTTTAATTGGGAAAAATTATTTAACTATTTCAAAAATATTTGCCAAAATTCAGGGAGACTCAGAGGACATATATTGTCCATATATAAGAGTTTCAACACTTGGTCATGTTCAAAATAATGGGCTAATCCCTCTAAAACCCTTTCTGGATATTTCAAGCTTTTGAAATATTTACAAAGGAAATATTCTCCAAAAATTCCAAGGAAATTCTATCATGTCATATATGACATATTTGATGATCTTGCCAAGTCCCATGTCTTGGGAAGCAAGAAAACATCCTCAAAACCCTTCATAACCATTCTGTCCATATTTGAAGTTTGAGCAACTTTACATTGCCAAACTTGTCCAAATGCTCTCAAACTTGGTGCACATGCTAGAATGGCCTAATAAGGCATCTAGACCAAATGGCACAAGATTTGGAATAGAGCAACTTGATCAGAACACCCCAAAACCCTTTCCGTTCAAATGCAAATTTGAACAACTTTACATTACCAACTTTTTATCTCGAGCTTCAAACTTTGTGGGCATGATCAATACCCCAAATGATGATGCTACACCAAATGGTGCATCAAGGGGAGACGATTATCTTGACTCAAACAAGATGAAGCTATTTCTGTTGATTTCTAGGGTTCAGCAAAGTTACATTGGCTTGTTTCTTCAAATGAGCCCAAAATTGGTGAAGCACCCTATTTTCACATATAATTCAATCCTGTTAAGTGTCATGGCAAGTGGAGACCATTTGCTTGACCAAACACTGATCAAACACCTTCTGCAGAATTACTAAAACCCTCTTCTTGATCACTTTCACCTTTTACCTTGGCCTCAACTTTTTACCACATGTTCATCCAGTTACTAGCTACCTCCAGTAACTTCCCCAGGACCCCAGCTCTATGATTGAGGGGTAAAAACCCTGGTTCACCTTGCTGGACAGCCAAAACTCACCAAGTTACCAGCTTCCTCTTTCTCTCACAGCATCTCTAGAGCATCCAAGGCCACATGCCATTTCTTTACTCCCCCTTTGACCTTCTAGACAACCCTGGGCACGTTGGACATGACCGGAGCGGCGAGGGCACGAGTGTGCCAGCCATTTGGGCGCTCTGGAGCACGCTACAGTGCACCACCACACTGTAGCTTCGCCCAATCAGCTGCCCCCGTCAGCCTCGGGCCTCCCCCTCACGCCAGTCGATGCCCCTCGACGTCCGCGACCACCCCGGTGCTGTCCCCCCTCCTCCTGCACCCTCCAGTGGCCGTCGTCGCACACGCATCGGCCGCCCGCAGCACCCACTCCTCGGCCTCACACGCGCGCCCGGCCTGGAAGCTTCCCCGCTCGTCCTCTCACCTCAAATGGACGTAGAGCAAGTCCAGCAACGCCGTGGACTCACTCCCCTCACCTCCCGTGCGCTGTAGCGTCGAGCAGGAGCTCGCCGGCGCACTAGACCACGAGGCTCCGCCGTTCCCCTATATATAGGACACCCGAGCCACTCCAACAGCATCAGCAGCTTCACCACACCTCCTTCAGTCCCCCAGCACCACTCGTTCATCCCCGAAGAGCTTCTGTGCTCGGGATCGACCGGAGCTCCGCCGCGTCGGGCCGCCGGTGATCTCGCAATACGGGCCTCTTCTGCCCCTCCTTTTGCCCGATCTAGAACCGCCGTGCACCACTGACTCTTTCCCCTTGCTTTCCCCTCTCTGTGGCAGTTGGAATCAGCCGGAGCGACGACCTCCCGAAGCTACTCCGCCGTCCCACCTCGCCGCCGGCAAACCCGACCTCCCCGGCGTGCCGCACCACCACCCCTACCTCCGCATCACGACGCTGAACCCGACCCTACCCTCCGTTGCCGTCGCCGTGGCCGGAATCGCCGCCTGTGAGCTCGCCGTGGCCGTGGCCGTGAGGTTGGAGATGACAGGTGGGCCCCGCCTGTCATCCTCACATCTCTCTCCCCCTCCTCACAGCCACTGACAGCCGGGCCATGCACTGTGGCCCCTCTGGCCCAGTTGCACAGGGCTTTTTCTTTTTATTCTTTCTGTAATTATTTCAAACATTTTTACAGAAATGAATATTGGTCCAAATGAAATAATTCAAACTCCTAAATTCTTGTAATATTCCAACCTATTTAATGGTGTCACTTTCACACACATCCATGGAACTTTTCTGTTCTATTCAAATTTAAATTCAAATTTGAGCAATAAAACTCCTGTTCTAAAATCAATAGATTCCATTCTGTTACTCCAAAACTCCAACTAAGAATTTTCCCCATCTTAGAAATCCCTCTAGTATTTTACAAAAATGAGTTGACATTTTTCTGAGCACTTTGATTTTTCTGTTTTATTTGTGGTCTTATTTTTCCGTTGTTATTATGCGCGTATAGATACCGTATTTGACGAAGTTGCTGAAGAAGGAGAAGGAGAAGGATTTGTAGACTTTGAAGACCAAGCCAATCCAGGCAAGCAGCCCTTTGACCATGATACACTTGTTCTTTGGAACCCGTTTGTTTCCGATGCATGTTGATAGGGTTACGGTGGTAACCTAGTTGAAACCACCACATGATGCATGCTTTACTCTTGATCTTGCCATGTGCTAGATGCAATGCATGTGGTTAGTAGTAATGAATAGTGATGCATGTGTGACATGAACCTTCGTGGTTGAAATCTTTGCATAAAACCCCGTCGGGTGCCATTCATGCCCGAGGGAGATGATGAGTTGGGTAACCACTTGATGACGAAGTGGTGTACCGAGACAAGTGTGTGTTTTTCAAACGGATTGGTTTAAGTTGCGACCGTTATTCCAACCATACATGTGCAACCACACTACCCCTTATGGGACGGGGCTTTATTGATTACTTAGGTCGATACTAGCATGGTGCCCGCATTACTAGTGACGGGAAGACTTGAGGTCTTTCCCGGGACGGGGTCGTGCTTGGATAGACGGCCATGACTATTTTTACAGGGCACAGGACACACCGTTGGTCCCTTCGGGTACGCGTGACATTAAAATTAGGGCAAGTCCCATGATCTATTGTTTGTACCCGAGGGCCGTGTACCAACGAGTGGACTTTATGTTAGTGTCGTCTAAGGAAAGGTAATGACCGGGTGCTTACCCCGGGTACTTGAGGTACCGCGGGTCGTGGATGACACGGAAGTTCCCCGGATCTTGTGGGTAAAGTGTACAACCTCTACAGAGTGTAAAACTATTCGAATAGCCGTGTCCGCGGTCAAAGACAGTTGGGTAACCGCTCTTGGGCTACGTCCAGTGTTTGTGAAACCTTGTGTGTGTATGAGAGTCAAGGTGGTGACTTGACTCGAGGAATTGAATCATATTCATGTTGATATCGGAAACCTGCCTTCGAGGTTACGCAAGTTTATTGATGCATAAACTTGATAGTAGAATATTTATTCTAGCCCACTGCTAGATTGCTCATTATTGTTCAGTTGCATTATTATTTTGAACCACATCATGGGTTGCTTGCGAGTACATTCAAAGTACTCATTGGCTTGCCACTGGTTATTTAATTGACCAGGCATGGATGAACAGGAGTATGATGAAGAGTTCTTTGGAGACGGACATGCGTACTAGGACGCTATCCCAGTTAGAATGCCTGTAGGGTTAAGGCAGATGGCATGGGTTCTACCTATTATCGAAGACTTCCGCTATTTGAGTTATTTGCTATTCAGCCCGTGAGGCTTTATCTATGTAAGACTTGGCCATAATGGCCATAATTTGTGTAAGACGATATGTATGGATGTAAGACTCTTGTTATTCAGCTTCTGTGTGTTCAGTGAGCATTGATCTCTGGGATCACTATACACGTACATTCGGTGATCTCGACTTCTAAGTCGGGGTCCCCACACTACCACCACGCTGCCGAGGGAGGATCCCCCGGTGAGGAACCCCGTCGAAGAAGAGGCTCGCGCAGGTAACCCTTGTGCTTTTCTTCTCTTGACTTTTCCTTTTTGGATATTTGCTTGACAATTCTTCTTTCTTTCTTCTTTTCTTGCCTTCAGACTCATCCGCCCCGGAACCAATGGAGATGGAGGCCACCGTCGACGAGACCGCCGCGGCCACTGACGCGGCAGCTGAGGAGGGGACCGGCGACCGCACTGACGGCCCTGAGGCCGCAGGAGCGCCGGACGCTGCGTCGGCCGCCGACCCTCCTGCTGCCGCGACCGAGCCGGGCGTCTATCTGGAGGCCGCCAACGGGGTCTTCATCCAAGTCCCGTGGGCTTCTACGTCGAGGGCGCCCGCAGAGGGAGAGGTCTTCGATGGGGAAGTCCTGGCCTCCGCCGGGCTGAGGCTTGTCAACGCGCCCGGCAGCAGCAGCGAGCCCGAAGAGGAGCAGCTCCTGCGGAAGCTCCTGGCTCTGTACCGCGCCAGGCAGGCCAAGCTGGAGTCCCGGGAGGCCCTGGCTGCCAAGGCTGGCGCCGATCTGGAGAAGCGCGCCGAGGAGCTCCGCGCCGCCAACCAGGCGGCCCTCCGGTCCTTGGCGGAGGAGCGGGAGGAGCTTGCCGAGGCACACCAGGCTTTCATCCTCGAGAAGGCCGAGGCAGAGGAGCAGCAACGGCTCGCCGCCGAAGATCTGTCTCGGCGGGAAGGAGAGCTGAGGCAGCGGAAGGTCGACCTCGATAGTCATGAGGACGACCTTACCGCGCGCGAGCAGTCCCTCGGCGGGGCTCTGCAGGAAGCGAGGGACGCCGCTGCAGCTGCAGAGACCGCCAAGAGGGACTTGGAGGCGAGGGTGGCACAGTTGGAGCTCAACTTGAAGACGAGCGAGGAGAAGGTCGCCGCGCTCAAGTTGGAGAGGGAGAAAGACGCCCACAGCCACTCGGAGCTGCAAGTCTGTCTCTCTGACAAAGGCAAGGAACTCAACGATGCCAAGGATTCTATTGCAGACTTGGAGCTGAAGCTGTCCACCCTCACCGAATCACTTGACGGCGCCAGGAACAGGAAGACGAAACTGAAGGAAGATCTCCGGGCAGAGAGGGCACTGTTGGACAACGCCGCCCTCACGTAGAATAACTCCAGGCAGACGGTGGAG
Organism: Secale cereale; assembly: GCA_902687465.1. Lineage (NCBI taxonomy): Eukaryota > Viridiplantae > Streptophyta > Magnoliopsida > Poales > Poaceae > Secale > Secale cereale. The sequence continues at coordinate 78,310,685 of LR738710.1, forward strand.
CAGTGGACCGAGGAGCTCGTCGCCACCGCCGCTGACATCGACAAAGAGATGGCGGCGCTGGGGACGGAGCACCTCGGGTACTCCCCCGACGCAAACCTCCCTCACAGTGCCAAGCTGAGCTTGTTCTTCAGGGGAATAGCGCCGGCCCTCGAGCAGCTCCAGGAAAGGATCCCAACGCAGCTGGCAGACGAGGCGCGCAGGCTTTGCACGGGAGTTGTGGAGAGAGTGCTGACGAAGATAGTCTACCGCAACCCCGGGATCAATCTTGATAACGTCCTCCGGACCTTGCCGCCCGACGCTGACCAGGAAGCACTGAAGGCTCTTGTCGCCCACATCGTGGCCAAGGTGGGCAAGATCAGGAGAGTTGACGGCGACCGTGTAGACTAGGTTATTTTCTTTCCGCTTCCCTTGTCGCTGCCAATTAAGTCATGGACAGTAGTCTATTAGAACAACGACAAGTCATCTTGTAATAAAACTTTGTTTTGGGTAGTTGATGCAGTGTTATTTCCTTTACTCAACCTCTTTACTTTGTATGCTTTTACCCTACGCTTTTAGGAAACTTGCCGGCAAAGGGACCCTTGCCGCGAGCGCTGAGTGCGGAACTTCAGCAGCTTGCTGGCAACGCCTCTACCGGCAAGAAACCTTGCCGCAGCTAGTCGCAGCACACTTAGGTCGTTGAGCGAACTCGAAACTGAAGTAAGGGCGCGACACTTGTCGCAGCTCACTTAAGCCGTTGAGCGTGCTCGAAACAAAATAAGGGCGCGGCTAGCTACGGGTAGGTTCCTCCGTGCACAGGTTTTCCATACAAAGTGTGGTCGTTCAAGGAAGATAACTTTAAAATTTTAAAAATTTAAATGCTCAAACTTTGGCAACTTAGCTTTTGTGTTGTTTGCTTCCCGGCAAGGCGAGGCTTTCTTGAACGGCACTTGGTCCATACCACTGTCTCCTCCCCCCAGGAAAACTTGTGCGCGAGGAATCCTTCTTCTGCTTGAGAAAAAGAAAGAAAAACGGAGGAAACATAGGCATGGAGCTTTGCGGCTCGTTATTGCTTACCGGGGGTGTGTGCTGCACAAAGTGTCAGATAACACATGCAAGAAAAACAAAAAGGCATGAGGCGACAAGTTGTGCAAGGCACAAAAGTTTTACTGATGCACGGGGTCTGCGCCCGGCTTTGTACAAAGGTTTACATGCAACAGCGACAAGACTTGTACAAAAGGTGGTTGCCGGAGCAGATCACGGCAACCGCGCCTTATGGGTGAAACTTGCGAAGATGCTCAATGTTTCAGGAGTTGCTCACCGGTAAGCCTTCTTCGGTTTCAAGGCGGACAGCGCCGGGCCTTGTGACTTGTCTCACCCGATAAGGGCCTTCCCACTTCGGCGTAAACTTGTTGGAATTCTTGGCGGACTGAACACGCCGAAGAACAAGGTCGCCTTCCTCGAGACTTCTAGCCTTGACTTTGCGGCTATGGTAGCGGCGCAAAGCTTGCTGGTATCGAGCAGCTCGTACAGCAGCCTGAAGACGGTTCTCCTCGAGGAGCAGTGCATCATCTTGCCGCAGCTGTTCTTGCTCGAGCTCATCGTAAGCGAGCACTCGAGGAGACCCGTATACGAGTTCCGTGGGGAGAACTGCCTCTGCTCCATAGACAAGAGCAAAGGGTGTCTGTCCGGTGGCTCGATTTGGTGTCGTCCTGATTGACCAAAGAGCCGCCGGCAACTCCTCAATCCAGTTTCTTCCGCATTTGCGCAGCCTGTCGAAAGTTCTTGTCTTGAGCCCGCGCAACACTTCAGCGTTTGCCCTCTCCGCTTGACCGTTGCTCCTTGGGTGAGCAACAGAAGCGAAGCAGACCTTGGCGCCAAGGTCTTGGACGTACTGCATGAAGGTGCGGCTTGTGAACTGTGTGCCGTTGTCGGTGATGATCCTGTTAGGGATTCCGAAATGACAAACAATTAACCTGAAGAACTTGACTGCTGACTGTGCGGTCACCTTTCTCACTGGTTCCACTTCCGGCCACTTTGTGAACATGTCGATAGCGACGTACAAGTACTCAAAGCCCCCGACTGCGCGGGGAAAGGGGCCGAGGATGTCGAGCCCCCAGACCGAAAAGGGCCAGGACAAAGGGATCGTCTGGAGAGCTTGAGCTGGCTGATGTATTTGCTTGGCATGGAACTGGCACGCCTCACACTTGGTTACTTGTGCAGTTGCATCTTGGAGGGCTTCTGGCCAAAAGAAACCTTTCCGGAACTCCTTCCCGGCAAGTGCTCTTGCGCCAATGTGGTGGACACATATGCCTCCATGTATCTCTGCCAATAGCTTCTGTCCATCTTCCCGCGAAATGCACTTCAATCTGACACCATTGAGTCTTCTTCTGTACAGTTCATTGCCGACGAACTGGTACATACTTGACTGCCTGGTTATTCTTTCTATCTCTTCTGGCTCTTCGGGAAGTTCTCCAGTTTGAAGAAAACGGACAATTTGCTGTGCCCAGGTTGGAGCTTGAGGCTCAACAACAAGGACTAAAGGCATCAGTGCTGCTGCGGGAACGTCAGCTTCTACGGCAAGAACCTGCGGCTCTGCCGGAGCTGGACGCTCTCCGGCAAGCCTGCCGGGGCAAGACTTGTCGGGAACGCCTGCTTCAACTGTACGAACCCTGGGGTCCGCAGGAGCAGACCGTTCCTCAGCAACTTGGTCGTTGATCTTGGGGACCTTGGTGGCGGCTTCAGGAAGATCCGCCGGCAAGTAGTCGCCGGAGACCAACTTTCTCTTCTTGCTTTGCCCAACTGATGGTGTAACGGATGGTTGAGTTAGCTTGAGCACGAAGATCCCTGGTTCCACAGGTAGCTTTAGTGCAGCGCACTTTGACAGGCCGTCTGCGATATCATTTTGAGCTCTTGGAATGTGCTCCATCTGTATGCCTTCAAAGTGCTCTTCGAGCTTTCTCACTTCGTCGACGTAAGCTTCCATCAATGGGCTCTGGTAGCTCTTGTTCACTTGTCGGACAACCAATTGCGAATCTCCCCGCACAATTAGCTTCTTGATCCCAAGTTCTGCTGCAATTCTGAGGCCGGCAAGCAAACCTTCATACTCTGCAGTATTGTTCATTGCTTGTTCCTTGGGAAAGTGCATTTGGACAACATACTTGAGGTGTTCGCCGGTGGGTGCGACGAGCAGCACACCAGCACCGGCGCCTTGCAGCGAAAAGGCACCATCGAAGTACATTATCCATTCTTTGCTCGCTTCTTTGACGAGGGTGTTTGTCTCCGCAATCTCTTCGTCTGGTGTCGGTGTCCATTCTGCTATGAACTCTGCCAATGCTCTGCTCTGGATAGTTGAGGTACTTTCAAACTTAAGACCAAAGCTTGACAGCTCCAGTGCCCACTCGACAATCCTGCCCGTTGCTTCTGGATTTTGCAATATCCTTTTCAGCGGAAAGCGAGTGACCACTGTTATCTCATGTGCTTGGAAGTAGTGGCGCAGCTTTCTCGAGGCCATGAGGAGGCCGAAAAGCAGCTTCTGCACACCAGAGTATCTTGATCTAGCCCCCTGCAAGAGGGAGCTGACAAAATAGACTGCGCGCTGCACCGTCTTCTTTTGCACTCCTTCTCGCATCTGCGCAGACTCTCCCTTGTCGGGGCCAGAGCTTGTCGGGGAAGCCCCCTGCTTGTCGCTGGACGTGCTTGCCGGGGCTGTGGGCTCCTCATCTGCCTCCCTTTCCGCTACTAACGCAGCACTAACCACTTGATTGGTTGCTGCTAAGCATAACAGCAACTTCTCTTGCAGCTTAGGTGCGACAAGTATTGGAGTGGAGGATAGGTACCCTTTCAAGTCTTGCAGCGCTGCCTCCGCTTCCGGAGTCCATTTCATTGGACCTGCCTTTTTCAGGATTTTGAAAAACGGTAGGGCGCGTTCCGCAGACTTAGAAATGAATCTGCTGAGGGCAGCCACACAACCAGCAAGCCTCCGTACATCCTTGACGCGCTTCGGAGCTTAGATCTGCTATATGGCTTTGATCTTGTCGGGATTAGCTTCAATCCCCCTCTGGGACACAAAGAAACCGAGAAGCTTGTCGGAGGGGACTCCGAACACGCACTTCTCGGGGTTGAGCTTGAGTTGTATCTTGCGCATGTTCGCAAATGTTTCATCTAGGTCTTGAATCAGGGTATCCTTGTCCTTGCTCTTGACCACTATATCATCCATGTAAGCTTCTACATTCCCGTGTATCTGTGGCTCAAAAGCAGTGTGGACCAACCTTGCAAATGTTGAACCCGCATTCTTCAATCCAAAGGGCATGCGTATGAAGCAGTAAGTGCCACATGGAGTAATGAATGCGGTCTTCTCTTCATCTTCTTCAGCCATGAATATCTGGTGGTATCCGGAATATGCATCAAGGAATGAAAGCAACTCACATCCAGCCGTGGAGTCAACGATCTGGTCAATGCACGGCAAGGGAAATGGATCTTTGGGACAAGCTTTATTCACATCAGTGAAGTCTATACAAAGCCTCCACTTCCCATTAGCTTTGCGCACGACAACAGGGTTGGCCAGCCACGTGGGATGAAGAACACCTCTAAAAAGGCCTGCCGCTTCCAACTTCTTGATTTCTTCAGCAATAAACTCTTGGCGCTCCAGCACTTGCTTCCTGACCTTCTGCTTGACGGGCCGCGCATGAGGACAAGCGGCAAGCTTATGCTCAATTACTTTCCTGGGAACGCCGGGGATGTCAGACGGTTGCCATGCAAACACATCGACATTCGCCCGCAGGAAAGCAACGAGCGCGCTTTCCTATTTAGGATCAAGCGTGGCACTGATGGTGAAAGTACCACCACTGCCGTCCTCCTTGGCGGACACCTTCTTGGTTGCAGGTGGAGCTGCCATTCCCTTCTTGCACTTGCCGGTGGAGCTCGATGGTGCGTCCTCGACGGCAGCGCAACACTCCGAAGAGGTGCGTTTGCCGGAGTGGGCCCCAGAGCTCTTGCCGGACTTGGTCTTGTTCTTCCCCCCGGGAGCTTCAACGGCAAGTGTTTTGCTGTCTGTGGCGGCTGCTGCGTCCCGGTAGATCGTGTCAGCGCAGATAAGCGCGTCCTTCTCGTCGCCGGGGACAGAGATGACGCTTATCGGCCCCGGCATCTTGAGCATGTTGTAGGCGTAGTGAGAGGCTGCCATGAACTTGGCGAGCGCTGGACGGCCAAGTATCCCATTGTATGGCAATGGGATATCGGCAACGTCGAATGTGATCCTCTCAGTCCTGAAGTTTAGCTCTCCGCCAAAGGTTACTAGCAATGTGATCTTCCCCTTCGGCTTGCTCCTTCCCGGGTTGATCCCTTGGAACGTGCCGGTCTCCTCGAGCTCGCTGTCGGGGATCTGCACCTTCCAGATCACAGCGGAGGAGATCAGGTTCAGGCCGGCCCCGCCGTCAACCAGCATCTTGGTGACCTTGGGGTTGCGGATGGTTGGCGAAACCAACATCGGCAAGCACCCGACCGCAGTTGTGCGGTCAGGGTGGTCCTCGATGTCGAAGATGATGGGCGTGCTGGACCACTTCAGAAGCTTGCGCGACTTGACGGGTGGCTCTGCTGCATTTACTTCCCGCACCCATTGCTTGAGTTGGCGGTGGGAAGTATGCAGAGAGGCACCTCCATCGACGCACAGAACTTCTGTGGCCTTCTGGAACTCCTGCTCGCTATTGTCTCCGTCGTCCATGTCCTCGTCGTCGTCTTCATCTTCGTCCTTGTCGCGGCCGTGGGGAGGTCTATCTCCTTGCCGCTGCTTTGCCTTGCCGCGGCGTCCTCCCCGGCCATTGAATGGCCGCTTCTTGCCGGACTCTCCTCCACCTCCCTGGGCCTTCTCCTTGTCGCGTCGCTCGTACTCAGCCTTCTGCTTCTCAACAAGGTATTCGACCCTTTTGCAGTTCTGGAGATCATGGCCCTTGGTGCGGTGGATCTTGCAGTACTGCTTGTCGGAGCCGTCCTGCTTGTCGGCGGCGGCTACAGTGGCGGCTTCCTTGCCGGAGCCACCAGCCTGAGCTTTCTTGGCGCCTGCCTCTTTGCCGGACTACTCGACGGCCAGTACTTCCTTGTTTTTCTTCTTCTTATTGTTCCGCCACCGGTTTTTCCTTGCCGGTGCAGCATCCTCACTGTCCGTTCCTCCTGCTCCACCATCCTCTCCGGGGGACCTCCTCCCTTCTTCAGCGCGCGCGCACTTGTCGGCCAGGGCATAAAGCTCACTGACATCTCGTATCTTGCACATCGCCATTTCCTCCCTCATGCGGTGGTTACGCACGTTCTGGTGGAACGCGCTAATAACCGCGGCAGGGTGGACGTCCGGGATGTTGTGCTGGACGCGGCTGAATCTCTGGATGTACTTTCGCAGGGACTCTCCTTCCTTCTAGGCGAGTATATGGAGATCACTTTCCTGGCCATGGGGCTTGTGGCCGCCCGTGAAGGCGCCAACAAACTGATGGCACAGGTCAGCCCAAGAAGAGATGGAGTTCTCCGGCAAGTGCATAAGCCAAGATCTAACGTTTGGCTTAAGCACGAGCGGGAAGTAGTTTGCTAGTATCCTCTCGTCGCGTCCCCCGGCAGCCTGCACCGCAATGGTGTAGATGTTGAGAAACTCCGAGGGATGGGTCTTGCCGTCGTACTTCTCGGGTATGTCGGGCTTGAAGTTCTTCATGCTGGGCCACTGGACTTGCCGCAGCTCACGGGTGAACGCAGGGCAACCTGCCGCGTACGGCAAGTCGCCTGGTTCGCCGGGCGTGTGCATGTCTACAGCGGTCCCAGCGCGCTGGTCGGACTGTCGTCGCGCTTCTCTTCGACGCTCGATGCGAGTTCGAGCATCTTCTTGTCGTCTGTCGTCGAGGACTTGGCGCTGATCGTGGCGAGCTCGTGGATCCGACGACACCGTGGAGTCGTCGTCGACGTTGATCCGGCGAGTCGGCGATCTTGGCCTTCGAGGCGGGGAGTGCACGGTTGTTGCACCCCCGGCTGTCTTGTCCCCGGCGGTCTTGTCTCCATCAGCCCGCGCCAGGCTGACTTGCTGCGGCCGCGACGTCGCCGGCTGCCGCGGCGTGTCGCTATTGGCGAAGGCGATGAGGCTTTGGATGGTGGCCCTCCAGTCTTCGGCCTTGTCTGCCACTGGAGGGAAGTCGAGGAGCAGCTGAGCTCTAGCGAGAGCTTCTGCTGGAGTGGAGGGGAGCGGTGGCGAGCGGTGCGAGGAGCGAGATATGCTCGGACTCCTAACAGCGTTAGAAGGAGCAGGTTCTCGCCCCGGCGACCGCGCCTTTCTCGTGCCAGCACGTTGGCCTTGAGCGTCCCGCGACCAGCCGACTTGTCCTTGGCCCAGCAAGCGGATGGTACCCTGCGTACCACGCCGCTGCCGTTCCGGCACCTCCTGAGAGGGGCGCGGTGCATGCACGGACGCCGAGGTCTTGGAGTGCGCTCGGTCGTCCGTCTTGTCCTTGGACTTGGCGGCGCCGTGAGTTTCCTCGCCGGCGTCCGTCCTTCCGCCAGCGTCTACCCCACCAATCGTTGGTTCTGGTGGCGGCGGGATCGATGCAGACGGGCCTCCTACCTCCGAAGCTTTCTTCTTTGGCGGCATGTCGATGAAGTTTACGAAGTTGATGAAGTTGCTGAAGATTGCGCCCGCGTGAACGCCGGATTAGGTTCGCACAACCTCGACGCCCCCTACCTGGCGCGCCAAAGATGTCGGGGAAACTGATCGCCCACGAACACCTATGGGACCGGAGCCCCTTTTCGGTACGGCAAGGGAGCGGAGGGTGCACGAAGAGCGGATCGAGGCGCACACGCGAGCAGTTTACCCAGGTTCGGGCCGCACGGATGCGTAAAACCCTACTCCTGCCTTGGTTTGTTATTGAGTTCTTGGCTCGGGAGCAAGAAGATCTACAGTGCTTGAAGCTAGCTACACCGAGCGTGGGAGTGATCGAGAGTTCGGAACCCCCCCTACGTTGTGCATGGGCCTCCTTTTATAGGTCAAAGGGGTCACCGACAGGTGCCAACGTACTTGAGGGTAAAAACGTAAAAGTGGTGGTAGTTGTAACAGTGTATGTACAGTGTTCTGTACCTAACCCTGACGGTGGGGGACAAGGTCATTGAATGCCCGTCGCCGTCGTCCCAAATAGTGCAAAAAGCATCCGTCCGGGCGTCTCCGTTCGCCACGATGGTGGCCTCGTCATCGTGGCTTGCCACCGTGTCCCCCAGGCTGCACAGCCTTCCGCCACGTGCCCCTGGAAGGGCCCCAGGGCGACGCGTGGCCAGATGAGCTGGAGCGCGGGCACACAGTGGAAGCTTGCCGCGGCAAGTGCCTTGCCGCGGTCGCTACCTTGCCGCGCCCGGAAGCTTGTCACTCTCCGGGCCTTGCCGGGGCGCGTGATGCACCACGGTGAGTCTTCTGAAATGCCATGCTCTGTCCTTCCTGGCAAGCTCCTCTTGCCAGGGTCTTGTGCTAAAGGTATGGTCTTGAGCCTGGTACGGCCTTCCCGGCAAGCTCCTCTTGCCAGGGCCTTGTTTCTTTAACTTGAATACTTTGTTCTTGAATGGTTCTAAAGGATCCAGAGCGGGCCTTGGCGGGCGCGTGGCGAGCCCGTCCACGGGACGCTGCTACTGCCCGTGCACAAGTCGGGATACTAAGGTACCCCTACTTTAGTACACCGACAGTTGGTGGTGGCAGCCTCTGAATTTGTTACCTCCACTTCAGGAGCTGGAGGGTCGGACACGTTCTCCTCGAGAACAGGGGGTGCGGCAGTACTGTCTTCATCAACTTGGGATTGCTCTTCTTCTTGTTGAGGTGGTTCTTGTTTGGCTGATGCAGCCGGAATATCTTCAGCCGCTTTGGCTTCAGATTCTGAGGGATCTCCAGTAGGAGCAACATCAGTTGCAGATGGTTGCTCTACTCCTTCTGGAGTACTTGGGGCAGTGATTTGAGGCCTTGGTCCTTTTCGAAGCCTGCGAAAAGCTGGCAACGCCTGAGGAGATGGAGGTTGTTGAGCCTCAAAGTCTTCGTCTTCAAGCACCATACTGGTGTCTTGAGTTTGCTGGGGAGGGTCTTGTGTATCCTCTGGGTGATCAGCCTACGAGTCATCCTGAGCAATTGGCGTCAATGGACGACCAATGCTGATGCGTTCGCTGTTCGTGGGAACAGGCGAAGAGTCAATGTTATACTCGATCTGAGGAAGGACTTCATCATCTTCAACATTGTCGTGAGGACCAATGTCTTCAGCTGCGGTGGGGTCGACAGCTGGAATGTCTTCAGCCTCTATGGGAGCAGGCTCATGAACAGTCAGTCCTCGTTCTCTCTGGGCAGAAGCAGGGCGAGCAACAGAGATTGGCTCGACAAAGATAGGGTCTTGGGAAGCAGCCTTATCCTTCTTGGTCTTGCGCTTCTTGGTGGGTGGAGATTCATAAGTAGATTGCTTACACTTACGAGCTTCAGCTTCAGCCACCTTAGTCTTCTTGAGCGTTGAAGCGGTTGGAGTTGCCTTAGGCTTCGTGCCAGTCATGCTAGCAGGGAAGACTATGTGAGGCGTTTCTTGCCCAGATGCTTCAGCTTCGGGCATAGGCTGCTTCTTCTTCTTCTTGGCAGCCATTCTTGGGTCAATGCCAGGACGCCCAAGTGCCTTGCGCTTTTCAGCTTCATTGAATGCTTGAACGCATTTTGCAGCCAAGTCCTTGATGCGCTCACGTGAACCTTTAGCTTCTTTACGCCGCTGGCGAAAGGCTTCCTTGAGCTCTTGCATCATAACCTTGAAGTTTTGAACTTCTTGCACGCTGAGCTTGTTCATATGCTTGTTGAACTGAGCTTTTCCATAGTCTATCTTTTGCTTCAGCTCAACAATTCTTTGAGCCAGAGCCAGCTCAGAAGCAATGGCTCCATGGAAGGAGACGCTGAGGCCAACTGGAAGTTGAAGATCATGGAAGCTCAGGTTTGGAGTGTCAAACCATTCATCAATGAAGTTATTGAGCACTTCAACGTCAAAGAGCGGCAAAACATTGAAGATTTCAGCATCCTGCTTGCTCTTGATCAATAGCTCCAAAGTATCATCTCCAAGATCTTCATCACTTGAGAGATCAAGGGCATCATTGGCAGTCTTCAGTACTGCATCTGGAGTGAGAGCTGGACTGGGGTTGCGTGTTGGCTTCCTCTTCAGCTGTATGCTCTTGGAGACTCGAGAGTGTTCCTCAGATTGCACACTTGGTGCAGGTGGAGCAGTGGCCAAAGGCTTCACTCTAGAAGCTCTTGGTGGAGTAGCCTTTGAAGCCTTTGATTTCTTCTTCTGGGGCTTCGGCGTTGCAGGTGCTTCTTCAGAGTCATCATCTGCTCCAGGCTGATCTACATCTGCCCCTTGAACCCTTATGTGATTGATGAGGCCCTCTAGGTTGTAGAAGGACCCAACCAGATTCGGTTCAGCTTCGCGCGAGCCATCAGCGCGGGGTGCAGAGGGGCCATGATTGAAGTCTAATCCCCACAGCTTCTTGTTTTCCTTGGCCGAGTTCTTGGCGAATTGAAGATTTCGCTTGAAAAGATTGTCATCACGACACCAAAGCAGAGCGCTTGGATCAGCACCAACAGGCTGTGGCCCTCTAACCATGCAAGGATAGAAGCCTTTAGCAATGGCTTCAGCACGAGTCTTGGGGGGAAGATTCTTATAAGTGATATCTCCCCAAGGATGCTTGATGGCGTTTTTCTCGGCATACTCTTGGGTCACGAACTTATATTTGAACCATTGTTCAGCCCAGTATCTTCGAATCCATTGGATTCAGGTCTTCCTCTGATTGTAATCCTCCTCTGGATCAGTCTTGTACATCTCACTGAGATCAGGAGGCAAATCACGGGAGGTGTTGCCACGGCGCTGTCTCCCACCCTTTCTTACTGTCTTGTCAGTTGTCATTTGCTTCAACCTAAATGGCTTCAAATTGAATGGCTTCAAAACTGGCAAATGCTTCGGTTTGCTGGTCAGACAGGAACTAGCTTCACGGGAATGAATGTGACGCTGCAAAAACTCTGCAAATGAATGCAGACTATGAGAACCAAGGGATTATCCCACGAACATGTACCTGTGACAACATTAGAGATGCGAGGGAAGGGGAAGAGGTCATATGCACTCTCAGAAGTTTTGAAGATTAAAACAGTTTTGAAGACTTTGACCTCATAGTGCGAAGACATTCACTCATGGGAGTTGGTTCCAGATTTGTACGAATCCACGAATAAGTATAAGTGAGGAATCTAACTATAGTTGAAGCACATGTAAATGTACTAGGCAAGATATGAGATGCAGACTGGATATATCTATATATCTAAGTAGGCAGAAACCTCTTGTGGGAAAGTAGATGAATCTTTATAGATCTAGAAGATGGTAAAAAGCAAGTTTATTTACCACATGATGAACTGCTTAGACGGGGTAGGAGTTGGATGCCCAGCAGTTTAGTCGTCCGTGCCCTAACTTGGCGACGGAGGATAGCTGCGGCGATGGCGGAGAGGAAGATGTCCGCGGCCGGCGTGAGGACGGCGTCGACAAAGTTGCGGCAGCGAAGCGCTTCGTCGCCGGCGTCGTCGAAAGCTAGCGGAGGCGCTAGGGTTGTTCGAGGTGGAGAGGTGGTAGAAGAAACTTTTGACCGTGATGGGACGTGCATTTATAGGCATGGGAGACTGCACAGCGTAATTACTTAGGTGCCCCTGACGGTTCACGTACGAGTGACACGTGGCGGTCATGTAATGCATTGGGAGTTGTCCCACGATCCCACGTACACCACGACTGTCGGAGTAGTCGTTCCGGCTTCTCCGGGTTTCAGGCATAACGGATGGAGCATTAAAAACATATTTAAAGTTTGTCTCCGTATCTTCTGCTGACAAGGATGCAGAGAAGATATTCGACTGTTTCAACAGAATGCATATGATTTGGATAGACAGAATGTGAGATGAGAAAGCATAGAGAGGTTAGGGTCCGATCACATTCACTTAGTCCAAAAGACTCAAATAAGAAGACATAGCTATAAGTGAATGCTGTTGAGGATAGAACACAACTATATATATATATATATATATATATATATATATATATATATATATATATATATATATATATATATATATATACAGCCGGTCTATTCTCATAACATTATGAGAATAATATTCTCATAACACTTCCAAACTGCATTGCAAAATTGCATTGGAGAGCTATGCGCACTGCTTCCTTCTTCTGCTGTGCACCACATAGAGGTGCAGCAGGAAACATTCATTTAGCATCGTTTCTGGCTAGTTTGACTGATTTCTACTGGTTTATTCGTGCTTGCGCTGATTTAATTTGTGGTTAAGCACTGAATTCTGCGAGAAAACGACGGAAATCCTTGGATTTTGGCGGATCTGCGTCCGTTCGTCCACTTTTCTCTGTTTCTCTGTTCTCTGTTCTCCCCCGTGCGGATCGAAATTGCTGCGTTTTGTATGTAATATTGTGTTGTTTTCGGCAATTATGGGCTGCTTTTGATCTATCCGTATAAATTGGAGCGGATTAAGTTGTTATTTTGGAAGAATTTTAAGTTTTTTGTCCACGTTTTTTTGCGGCGCGACTGGCTCTGGTCGTTTATCAAAGATGTTCTTTGAGTTTTTTTGCATTATATAGTTGTTAGAACTGCATTGCAGGCTGTGTTTTTCGTCTGTGAATCGTGGTCAAGAGCGGTGGACTGCAGTAATATGCAAATGCGCGTTGAATTTTTTGTAGTGCGGCGAACTGCATTAAGATGCAATGCGTGCATGTATGAACTGCATTACAGCCACGGTTGTGTGGGGGTACTAGTTTGATAAGTTTTTTTGATTGGTCAAGTGCGGCAGACTGCTTTTTTGCGTTGCTTCTAGTGTATTTTCTTTATGAGAATTCTGAGTATAAGTGAACTGCTCTTTTTATATATAGTTTTTCATGTGCAGCAGCAGTTGAAGAACATGCATTCTGGAAACCCCGACCGAGCTTTTCCTTTTTTTAACCCACATACGGAACTAGAGTTTTTTTTAATAAAAGAGCACTGCATCAACCTTCTTAATAGGAGCAGTTTTGCGAAAGAATTCTTTATGTGAACTGCTCTGATAGTTTTGTTTTTTATGTGTATCCTAGCTACAGCAGCGGTTTTGAAGCAATGTACATAATGAAAACAGAGTACTGAGAACTGCATATATTTGATAGATAGAAACTACGGTTCTGGGGTCATAATTAACATACTACATCATCAAGCAAACTAACGCAACATAAGCAAACATTGTCCGAAAGCAAACTAGAACTAAAGCAAACTAATCTACATATGCAGAAGGAAACTAATCGAGCACTTCCGACAGTAATCCTTGGCTTTTCAGCATCTGTCCTGCTTCACTAGTTCCAGCCGTTGGAGTTGGAGGTGGAAGTTGATACCCCCTTGCCCCACGGCTTCGAGGAAGACCTCGGGCGCTTCCTGGTCTTCTTTGTTTCAGCGCGCGCGAGGCCTTTCTTCATGGTGCTGATTCTGTTCCATATCTCAAACGCAGCGTATGCGTCCTTGGCAGCATACTCGACGTGCTTGGTGCTGAGAATGGAAGTCCACAGGCTGTGGTCGTGGCCTGTCATCTTCATCTTCATGTCTGCGTACTCGTCGTCGATGATCGTAGCAGCTACATCGCCAAGCGAGTCCAGTGGCTTCGTTCCATCAGGCACCCTCCAGTTCGTCTGGATGTCGACGAAGTTGGTGACGTGGAGGTTGCAGGCTGTGAGCTTCTGCTTGTCCTGCTCGATGGCGAAGCCAGCGAACTCGAACCTAAGGAAAGTGAACCGCAAGTTATACCTTTCGGAACTGCATACACGGGCATATAGAACTGCAACGCGTACACGGCAGAGAGAATTGCTTACCTTGGGTCGCCGAGGAACCTATCGAAGGTGTTGCATCTCTTGCCCAATGTACCACATACCTGGAAAAGAAGCACTGGATGGTACTTGCCGATGGATACCTGAACCAGGGCCGCCCTCTCGTGGTCGGGTGTGTACTCCACGTCGATGCCGACGATCTTCTGGCGGCGCCGCTGGAGAACTGTCTTGAACTCTTCGATGTACGTCGCCATGGCGGCGACGTCGGTGGTGTAGATCACCTTCAGCTTCGTGTACCCGTGCGCATGCACGGCGTCGTAGGTCCTGCTGAACCCCATTGCTGCAAAGAGGAGGAAGAGGAGGAGGAAGGGGCAGCGTCGTGTGTTTTGTGCGGACGGTCTGTTCGATGGAGCGCGGGATTTAAATGGGAGCGGCATCAACTTTTGCCGAGGCCACGATCTTGTCTCCCAACCGTGTTGGCGATCATGGGTTCGTGATGATCGTTGCAGTTCATGCGGCGTGCAACCGCCGGGATAGAGGATGGGTGGGGGGCGCGGGCGCTTCTGCCGATAGTGGGCGCATTTATTTTAGGGCAGGCGAACCGAATCGTCAGCCATAAGCGAACTGCATCGCTTTAGAAGCGGAATCGTCAGCCGTAAGCGAACTGCAACGCTTCAGAAGCCGAAGCGGTTTTCCATAAGCGAACTGCATCGTGTTACAACACCGAGACGTTTTTTTATTTTTTGTCTATGACCTATGGGCCTGTCGGACGGGCTTTTATTCATTAAGTCTCTCTTGCAGCCCCCTTGCCCGCCTCCACTTCCCTCTCCCCCGTGCCCGCACAGAAATCCCCTCCGCCCTCGTGTTCCCGTGGTGGAGAGCGACGACGCCCGCAGCCGCCGGCGTCCGTAGGGGCTCACTCGTGGTGGAGGGCGACGCCGCCCGCAGCCGCCGCCGTCCGTAGGGCGCTTCCTCCGCCGTTGCCGTCCGCACCCGCCTCGTCCTGCCGTCACTTCGTCCCACGGTGAGCCCCAAATTGCCCCTAATCCGGTCCAGATCTTGTGCTAGGGTTATTTTTCGTGCCAGCATTCTCTTCTTAAGGTTGTTTTTGTATGCTTGAAATTGCAACCCCCTATGGACTGAAAGTTTTTCTCTGCCTGAATTTGGTGTTTGCTGTCTAGGTTTAGGTTTTAATTATCATCCCCTGCTGATCGGAGGCACAGTATGGCTTCTTCCTCACCAATTGATGCGTCACCGGTTAGAACGGCTTCTCCATCTGGTAACTACATTAAACTGAACTGCAGTTTTCATTCAGGGTCAATTTACTTCTTTTTTGTCGAACGAAACAGTGTAATGCATCTTAGATCCCTTTTTAGTAAGGCCTTTTTTTTAAGACACGCGTGGCAAACTGATATGAACTGCATCAAGTTAATTGTTTTTTACTTTTTTGGAAGGGTTAATTGTTTTTTACTGATATGAACGAAACAGTGTACTGCAGTTAGTTGTTATGTTTTTTTTGTTAAACATAAACTGCTAAAAGAGCACTGCATTTTGGACACTTCTTTGTATTTTTTTTTGGCTATCCACTATGAGGTTTTGCGAAATCGATATGAGCTGCATTAAGTTTTAGTTTTTGCCTCTCACATAACTGCATGAATTTGTTTTGTTTTGCATATCTAAGCGCACTTCTTTTTTTTATATGCGGTCAATTGGTCACTTGAACGAATTAGTGCACTGCATCATATAAACCTGTGCCAATGTGCACTTTTCAGACACGCGTGAATATGATATTCAAGCGACATGAACTGCATTTTTAGGTTTACTGTTATGTTTTTTAATTGTTAAACATAAACTGCTGGAAAAGTGCACTGCATTTCTACATTTTTTTTGTTATTTCCAAGTTGATATGAGCTGCATTAAGTTTAGGTCTTCATCTCACACACACATCTTTTTTTTTGTTTTTTCTCAGCCACAGTTTTATCTCCTGGTGGGTCAGGGGGTGGTGGCGTTAACTATCTGATTACACGTTATTTCACAGCCTATGTTTTCGGTGGCGGTACGTCCGATCAGGTTAACATTCCACCTGAGTTGAGTGAAACCCAGTCGCAATCTGTTGATGGCACAGAGCCAGTTACACAGGATTGGATGGTCCCTGATCAGATTGCAGCCGATGTTGAGAGGAGAAGGCAGAAAGCTATTGCGCTCGGTAATACTTTCGTGAAGGCTCATAGGGCGAAGCAAGTAAAGTTAGGGGAGGGTAAGGAGATAGGAAGGAGGATTGCTGATTCAAAGAAGTCTGCTAAATTTGCCCCCGCAAAGAATCCTGTGAAGAGGAAACTCAACACTGTCGCAGAGTAAGGTTTAAGTTCTCCACGCCGGAGCCCGCGTGTTGATTACTCAAAGAGACCTAATTACGTCGAGGTTGATGTGGGTGGGATTCATGGAAAGCGGAGACGCGCGGACGATCACTCTGGTGTTGATTGTGAGCGTCGATCTAAGCTTGCGTGGGAAACTGCAGCTGAAGAAGCTCTGGACAGTGATTCTGATGAGGAGGATGTTGATGTTAGTAAGGTATACGCTGTTTATTTACTTTTTCTCCTGTTTTTTTTAAGTTGTTTCTGCATGAGTTTTGCTGATGTGAACTGCATTTTTTATTCTTTTGTGTTTTTTGTAGGCTGCTAAGAGTACGAAGAGGAAGAGGTCTGAAGACGATGCTGCGCACGAATGGCGTTTCAACAAGACTGTTCGTCTGTCCATTCCAAATGTAATCAAAGCTGTCGCTTTGCTGGGTGAGGTGCACAGAACTTTGGTGCGGCAAGCAGGTTTTGGCATTGTCTTTGACCTGAAATTAGAGAAGAATGTTTCTCGTGTTTTGATGTGCAAGATGATGGGAAAGATCGACCCCGACACGATGAGACTGGACTGTGGGCCAAACAAGGTTCAGGAAATCAATCGCGAGGCTGTCCATCACATTTTCGACTTCCCTATGGGTTCTCACACTGCTCCCAGGCCTGCTGCCAGCGGCCATGATGATTTGCTGACTAACCTAAAGGATGAACTCGGGCTCAACCGTTCTAGGAGCATAGATGCGAAGGACCTACTTACCTTACTTCGCACGCTGGCTGCGGACCCTGCGAAGGTTGATATGACGGTGAAGGTTTTTTTTCTCATTGTCTTCCAGTGCTTGCTTTGTCCTAGCCCCGCAACTCGGTTGTCCAGGGTAGCTTCTATGGTTGAAAACTTGGATATTGCATCTATGGCTAGCATGAATTTTTGTCAGCTTGTTGTCGACGAGCTGCAGGTCGCTGTGTACAAGTGGAATTCTATAGGGAGCAAGCAGAACTGCGCTGAGGGTTGCACCATCGTTCCCCTGTTCATGTACCTGGATTCCTTGAACCTTCGAAAAGTATCAGTGATGGATAAACGCACTCCGCGCGCCGCAATACTGTCCCATGTGCAGTTGAAGAAGATTCACAACGCCGACATCGTTTTCAGGGGAAAGATTCACCTGGACTCTTACAAGTTTGGCAAGCTGCCGGTGAGTGCATAGCCATCCATTGTTTTTGTTTTTATTCCTTTTTTTTCGCGCATGCTAAAATGTCAACCTCTTATGTACTTTTCTTTGTGAACTGCATCTCTTTTTTTTTTGTTAATTTTTTCAGTGGAAGGCGGAAGCGGACATTGTGTATAAGCGGACTGCAGTTGCGGAAGCCCCTGAAATGTTTTGTGAGCCTTTTGCTAGGGCGGCTCCAATTCGACGGGGTCGTGGTTTTGCTAGGGCGGCTGCTGGAGGTTTTTCTGGACAGGCTTCTGGTGATCGCAATAGATTTGTGCAGGTCGATGAGCTTCTCGATAGGGTCATCAATATAACTAGTGATTTCCCAACATCCGGTTCCAGGATGAGGAATATTGCCGGTTTGTTTCCTGAAGGCAAAGGCCCTTCTGAAGCAGAAATCGAGGCTGCTCATAACTTTGACCGTGGGCAGCTTGAATTCCTTAAGCAGGCTGTAACGAATATCAGATCTTCATTCGTTTAGCTTAAACAGTCTCAGGATGACAGGTGTGCTACGTATGAGCAGGAAGCGGATGCAATCGTGAAGGAAATGAACAGGCATGAAGATGTTGTCCGGCCTTCTCTGCCCGACCCCGCAGATGTGGATGTATGTCTTTTTTCCATATGTGAACAGTTTTTTTACCCATATTTTGTTATCTATTTTTTCTGTGCGTTTGTTGCATTGACTATTTGTTTTTTCTATCGTTTTGTTCTTTTCCCAGTGTGTCGGAGAATCTTCCAAGGCTAACGCTGGTCGTGTTGATGAGCACCAGGACCACGACGGTGTTGATTCTGATCACTTGTTTGACATGCCATTATCGCCCGTTGACGAAGCTGCCAAAGACAATCCTATTGACGAAGTGGTCATGGACAAGGTTTGATTTCTTCCTATCATTTTTTTGTTACAGTGAACTTCATTGTTTGATTTTCTTGTAGTGTCCAAAACAAACAATCATATTTTTTTTTTGCACCAGCAGTGGCAGCGAACTGCATTTTTTAACTTTTTCTTTCTATTTTTGCGCAACAGAAGTGGTAGTGCACTGCAGTTGTTGTTTAGAGAAGAAGCATCATCTTTTTTTTTGCAGTGAACTGCATGATCTGGTGTTTGTTTTTTAGTTGTAGAACTGCAGATTTGGATAATAGTTTTATTTATGTTTTAATGTTTTTTAGGTTGCCGAATCAAATGTGGAGATACATGGGAAGGAGGCAGATGGTGACGACGCTGGCAAGGATGAGGAGGCTGACAAGTGTGAAGAGATGGAAGGCGACGACGCTCCCCTGGTGAGTATAGAGAATTTTTGCATTTTTGTGTTTTATTTTTTATTTTTCGTGGTAGCTTCATGGTCCGTTTTTATTAGTGAACTACATTCTAGCTTTTTTTGTGTAATGTGTTTTATTTTGTTAACTCCTCAGAACTGCGGATTAAATGTTGAAATCCAAGCGGAGCGGATCATTGGGGATGATAACGTGGAAGGGAGAGGAGGGCAGGAGCCTGATGCGGAGGTTGATAAGGCAGAAGGTAGAGAAGGAGGGGAGTGTCCTGTCGAGGCTGATAAGGCACAAGAGAGAGAAGGAAGGGATGACATCGTGGATTGTGATAAGGATGAAGAGAAAGAAGGAGCTCCTGGTGTTACAGTTGAAGTTGCAGAAGAGACAGAAGGAACTCGTAGAGTCGGATTTGATGATGCGGGGACATCCGCTGACATCGATGGTCTTGTTGGGCCTACTGTTTTGTTGGTTGGCGACGAGGTGCCTGATAAATTTTGTGTGGTCCCTCGCGCCCCCGAGCAATCTGTCGGCAATCTGGCTTTCCCAGCCGATACAACCAAAGCCCCAGCCGAGACAGTTTCGATTGATTCCGAAGAGGAACAGCCAAGACTTTCTCAGGACATGAGTAATCAAGCGCCGCTTGACGATGATATTACCGGGCTGGAGCACTTGACGCTCAGCGAAGATGTATACGAGCAGCCGCAGGAAGTTTATTCTGAAACCGAAGGTAAGCGAACTGCATAATTTTTTGTTCTTTTTCCCGGGGGCGAAATGGACCGTGTGTGTGTTTATAATCTGATATCGTCCCCACCCTGTATGCAGATGAGGAATTACCTGTTGTTACTCCTTCAAGTATTGATCCAGCTCTTATGAGGAGATACAATGAGTTGTATGACACTGTTACGAGGGCTAGGAGGGACAAGAAGAAGCAGTATGACATTTTCTGTCTTACGCCCCGGTTAATTAATATGTTATTTTTTCAGGGACGCTCCCATCTTATCAATTTTTGCTGTGCTTTTTTCTTCTTGTCTGAAGGCATCTAGTTGCGTTCAAGGGAGAGTTTGGTGATATTACTATCGGCCATGTCGGCGAGTCGTTTTGGTCGTATGGAACGCTGAGCACGCGCCTTGCAAACATTGGCGTGTCTATGCTAGCTGAGAGGTTCAAAGGATCTCAAACTATGATTGTCCCGTACAACCTATGCGTAATTATTTTCATTAATTTATATTTTATCACCCTCGTCCAATTTTTATTTGTGCTATAACCATTTTTCATTAACTCTCTGGTTTTGTCTTTTTTGCAGAATTCCATTTGGAACGGCGGTGCCACAAATAGGGCTTTGAAAAAGATGTTTTCTTCAAGCGCAGAGGAACGTGTGGACAAGAAAAACTTGGTAACGCATCTTGACCATTTTTCGTCATCTTGAAAATAAGTTTTTTGTTTTTTCTATTTTTTCTCATCTGTTTTGTTTTATTCTTTTTTTTTTATTTCAGATTATGTTTGCAACATTTGACCCTCCTCCCGCAACAGTGAAGGACGCGATAGGCCACTACTGCTTGGTCACTTTGAACCTGCGAGAGAAGCGTTTTGAGCTCCTGGACTCATTGAACGAAGGAGACAGCGCTGCTGCAAGTGTTGTCTTCAGGAAAATGGTCAGGAACATCAAAAAAGTCTGGAAAGATGGCAGCGCAAGCTGCGACGAGCCGTTGAACCTTCCCACCCTGGACGGCTATGCGCTGACTCATATTAACGTCCCGCAACAGGGAAACGAGTTTGTACCTGTTCTCCTTTTTTCTTTTTCGTCCTTCATTTTTTCTTGTGTAAGTGAGCTGCATTGTTTTTACTAAATTAGAAGCACTTTTTCCCTTGAGCGAACTGCATTACGAATGTGTTATTTGTTGTTCTCCCTCGGTAATCTTTGTGTGTATGGAGCTGCATTGTTTTACTAACATCAGTAGCACTTTTATTACTGAGTGAACTGCATTGTTAATGTGTTTTGTGTTGGTTTTTCTTTGCAGGCATGATTAATTGTGGATTTTACATGTTCCAGTTCATGCAGACCTGGGATGGTGAAACGATTGCCAAGTTTGGGAAGGAGCACATTGGCTACATCAGGAAGGCGATGCTCAATAGTTGGCTGACCTCGTCGCATTGCTGTCTGGACCTGACATCACTTTTAACTTTTAAAGAAGGTTATTACATTTTTTTTGAGTCACACACCTTTTTTATAAAGTGAACTTCATTGGTACAGAGAGGGTAGGTCGACTACTTTTGTTAAGCTTTTTAGTAGAACCCCATTTGTGTGTTTAAAAATGACTTTTCCTTAGGGAACTTGATGATTCTTTTTCACTACTTTTGCTCATTATCCATTTTTTTTGTGCAGGCTTTGATGAAGGCGCACACCAAGGTGTTATTTCCTTGTTTGAAACTCAGGTTCATACTCCAACTATTCAGAAAGTTGTCCTTGATGAACCTCCCGTCAAGGTCGTGAAAGAACCTGTGTGTAAGATGTTGAGGAGTGACGCCGGCACTTCGAATGAAAAAGCTCTTGAGAAATCTCCTGTCAATGTCAAGCATGGGAAGAAAGCTGCGAGCCCTCCGAATGCTGAAGATAGCGATGATGATTTTGAGAGGCCACCACCAGTGCCTAGGAGGACCAGGAGCGCAGCTGTGGAACCCCCGACGGACAGCGAGGCACTAATTCTATCAAACAGGAGGCCTGTGCAGAAGCCATCAAAGTTTCGATCTCCTGTAGAGAAGTTGAATCCTGCGAGATTCAGCCATCTTGTGGAGATGAGGAAAGTCTTGCAACTCATCACGAGCACACAATTCAGGCAGAAATACAGCGAGTCAGTTCTTTTTTCGTTAGTTTTTTTATATTTTTTTGATTTTTAATGTGTGTAATGTTCTTTTCTGTGTTTTTGCTTTTGTGCTACTAACCCCCCCACCTTTTGCCGTTTCTTTTGTGCAGGTCCGCGCTTTTCCTGCACAGGAATCCTATCGAACTCTACACCGTGTCTGTGGACTACATGTTCTTAACTTTCACCAAAGGTGGTTTTATGGACTCGGAATTGATGGATCATATCATCAGGTTCTGGAAGAATGACGAGAGTATGAATGTGGTTTATCGATCTGGCGAACGCGTTCTGCTGTCCCCTTTGTTTATCACGGTATTTCTCTTTTTTTTTCTTATTTTTTTCTGCTCTAGTGAACTGCAGTAAATAGTGTATAATAATTTGTTTTTAGAATGTACTGAACTGCATACATTTTTTTTGTGTGTCTTAACCGATGCATCTTAAAACGAAACAAATTATGGTGAGAATTTTGTGAACTGCATACTGTTTTTTAGAGAAGAGTGATCCGTTTTTTTATTAAGCGTCGGAGCGAACATTTTTTAAAGGTGAACTGCATTAACTTTCTTTTGTGAATTACCCACACGCAGTATGTGCTTCAAATGAATGATCACGCGGATAGAGATGCAAATGGAAATGTTGTGTTGCCTTTTGTCCACGGCAAGTTTAACGTCGAAGATGCAGCACAGCAGTTCGAACTTTATGTCCGTGATGACGAGAACCTTCTTGATTGCAAATTAGTAAGTTATCAGATTTGCTTTTGTTCAGCCTTTTTGTATTTATTTTCTCTCCAATTTTTTATAGTAATCCCTTTTCACTGATCGATTCCATAACAAATTTGATGAAACAAAATCAGATTCTGTTACCACGGTTGAAAGACCAGCATTATTCGCTATACACGATGAATAGGCACCGCGAGACCCTTGACATTCATGACACTAGGAGGTACAGCGGACCGGTTGATCAAACGACGCGGTGGCATAAGTCTGAATACCACAGCGACCGCACTGAAATGGTAAATTTTTTCCTTTTTTCACCTTTCTTGTTTTTTTTTCATGCGTGGGCGTGTTGAACAATTTTTGTTGTGATGTGTATTTTTATTTTTTTTATTTTCCACCAGATGATCAGGATGACTGCATTGTTGAAGAGGGTTTATGGAGAAAAAGAGTACAAGAGAAAGGAGTCGGTAGACTGGGTGGGTGTTTCAAAAAAAGCTAGCTATTTGGGCACCCCTGAGCAGGGCCCCAACGAGTGCGGCTTTTATGTTCTGAAGATGGCTCAGTATTACGACGGCAAACCTTTGTTGTGAAATTCGGAAAGCGTAGTGTAAGTATCTTCTTTTTAACTCAGCAATATCTCCTCATTCCTTGATATTTTTTTCGTCAGTTTCTTTTTTCGTAGATGATGTTGTATATTTGTTTATTTTATTTTTTTCTTCATCGCAGGAAGCTGTTATTCAGGATTGGAAGGCTGAGTTTTTGTTCCAGATTCTGTTCCACCAGAAAACATGGTCGTTGTCATCGAGTTCCCGGAGGATCTAAGAAATCTCTGCATTTCTCTTGGCTTCTCTCCAAGACTGGATTCGAAGGAGCAGGATGAGGCATAAATGATAGCAGATCTTTTTTCTATGTGTGTTGATGTCTTGTTCGTGTGTGCTCCAGAACTTTATGTAAACAGCAATGTATGGTCGCTGTGTGTAGTTCTCGATGCGCAAAGCTATAAACACCATGCTGTGTGCTTTTGTATATATCGGTCTAGTTAGTTTTTGTGTGTTTTTTTTGGTGGCAGATGGTGACAATGTCAAATATGTGCATAATGGAGCTTTCAGCCAACTCCTCCTTGTGAGTTGTAACATGTTCGCAGTGCACTGCGTTATCTCATATGATTAGCAGCCAAGTTTTTTTAAAATATATGCATCCGCACTGCATCTCACCTTATCACATGGGGAGTGCAAAGACGAATTCAACGTGTTTGTCGTCGAGTTTCAAATTTCATCCGCACTGCAGCCAAGTTTTTGCTTTTCACAATTTTTTTGCACTAAGCGCACTGCACTGTGTACTCGAAGCGTACTGCAGTGCAAGCTTTTAAACGCGACGCACGCACTGCAGTGTACGCGAATCCTAGTCTGACTCTACATTTTTTTGTCTTCTAACTGCATTCTGTATTGATTCATGGTCATGTCAGGTTCTATACGACGAAGAGAACTACATTCTCCAAATGACATTCCGATCTCAGAGTTCTTATACAGAAGAGGACCGCATTCTGATATCTTATTTTCTTTTTCGTATAAAAGAGAACTGCATTTTATCAAACATATTACAAGTTAATATGTTTTTTAAAATGTAAAACTGCATATGTGTTGATCTACGCCCTTTTTCCTAGTGCTTCTTCTCAGATTGTGTACTGCAGTTCGCATCCACGACGAATGCGATGGAGTAGTCATCTTTGCAGTTCGCTTCCGCCTATCATGCATGACTGAGGCAGGATGCTTCAGCGGCGGATCCCCCCGGTGGTCTTGGGGCGAAGGTGAGGTGCGCCGTCGCTTCCTAAACGCCGCCGCGGAAATATCATTGCCGGCGGACTGCATTGCCGGCCGTTTGGCTCGCTCTCCGTGGTGCTTGGCGCGGAAGAAGGCGGGGAGGGGTGGGGGATGGCCGCCGGCCGCCGGGGCGGTGGCGCGGAAGAAGGCGGGGAGGGGTGGGGGAGGAGGCCCGCCGCCGGGGCGCTCCCGCGCTAGGAGGCAGGGAGCGGTCGGGGAGGACGCCGGCCGCCTGGGCGCTCCCGCGCTAGGAGGCGGGGAGGGGTTGGGGAGGACGCCGGCGTCGGGGGGCGCTCCCGCGCTAGAAGCTCTGTAGGGGTGGGGGAGGGTTGTTAGGAGAATAAGCTTCTTGTTAGGAGAATAAGGTCTTAAGGGGTGTTATGAGAATAGACCCACCCTATATATATATGTCCTATTTGAAGACAAACCAAGTGCGAAGACTTTGCAAATGTAACGCCACAAGAAATGCTTCAAACAAGAATTTGGTGGTGGCGTTACCCACCGTATAGGAAGTATTAGACCCAGACACGGCACACAATTATCGTGGCACTCCGAAGTCAAA
The DNA here is from genome assembly GCA_902687465.1 of Secale cereale. Classification (NCBI taxonomy): domain Eukaryota; kingdom Viridiplantae; phylum Streptophyta; class Magnoliopsida; order Poales; family Poaceae; genus Secale; species Secale cereale. The sequence goes on from LR738710.1 coordinate 78,335,292, forward strand.
TTCCATGTTAATGTATTCACACTTAGAATGTAAGTCTTCATTGATTGAAGATATACTTTACTTGTGTGTTGCACATCTAAGTCATCAATATGCATAAGTGTTAGGATGTGTGCCTGATTACAAGACATTTGAGGATTCTAAGATATTTAGCTCACACTGCAACTTGCAAAACCTTTTCTCATCCAAGGGCTTTGTGAAGATATCTTCCAGTTGCTCTTTAGTGTTGACGTGTATGATATCAATATCTTCCTTCATAACATGATCTCTGAGAAAGTGATGACGAATTTCAATGTGCTTTGTCTTCGAGTGCTGAACTGGGTTGTTGGCAATCTTGATGGCGCTTTCATTATCACAGTAGAGTGGCACATGCTTCAGATGGACTCCATAGTCCTTGAGTGTTTGCTTCATCCAGAGAAGCTGAGCGCAGCAAGATCCAGCAGCAATGTATTCAGATTCTGAAGTGGAGAGTGATACACAGTTCTGCTTCTTTGAAGACCAACAGACAAGTGATCGTCCTAGAAAGTGACATGTGCCAGATGTGGACTTACGATCAACTTTGTCACCAGCATAATCAGCATCTGAAAATCCTACTAGATCAAACTCTGAGCCCTTTGGATACCATAATCCTAGAGTTGGGGTGTAAGCCAAATATCGAAGTATTCGCTTCACAGCTAAGTGATGCGACTCCTTTGGTGCCGCTTGATATCGAGCACACATGCAAACACTAAGCATAATATCTGGCCTAGATGCACATAAATAAAGTAAAGAACCAATCATGGAGCGGTATACCTGTTGATCAAACTCTTTACCATTGGCATCGGGACCCAGATGATGTTTAGCAGGCATTGGCGTCGAGTACCCTTTGCAGTCTTGCATTCCAAACTTCTTCAGGCAGTCTTTGAGGTATTTCTCTTGAGATATGAAGATGTCGTTGCTTTGCTGACGAATTTGGAGACCAAGGAAGAACTTAAGCTCGCCCATCATGGACATTTGATATTGTTCTTGCATCATGTGACCAAACTCATCACTGTATTTCTTGTCAGTGCAGCCGAAGATAATGTCATCCACATAGATTTGGTAGACAAATAGCTCATCATCATATGTCTTCGTGAAGAGTGTAGGATCTAGGGATCCGGGTTTGAAGCCTTTGCTCTTCAGGAAGTCTTGAGGGTGTCATACCAAGCACGAGGCGCTTGTTTGAGGCCATATAGTGCCTTGTTGAGCTTGTAAACCATATCAGGACGTTTTGGGTCTTCAAAGCCAGGTGGTTGAGCAACATACACTTCTTCTTCAATTTTTCCATTGAGAAAGGCACTCTTTACATCCATTTGATATAGAAGTATGTTGTGATGATTTGCATAGGCTAGCAGTATACGAATGGCTTCAACTCTAGCCACAGGAGAAAATGTTTCATCGAAGTCAATCCCTTCAACTTGAGTGTATCCTTGAGCAACAAGACGAGCTTTGTTTCTGACCACTTGACCATGCTCATCTTGCTTGTTGCGATATATCCATTTTGTGCCTATTATGTTGTGCTTTCGAGGATCAAGACGCTTGACAAGTTCCCACACATTGTTCAACTCAAATTGTTGAAGCTCTTCTTGCATTGCTTGAATCCATTCAAGCTCCATAAAAGCTTCAGCAACTTTCTTGGGTTCAGATATTGAGACAAAAGCAAAGTGCCCATAGAAATTTGCAAGCTGTGTTGCTCTAGAGCGAGTGAGTGGACCAGGAGCATTTATGGTATCAATTATCTTCTCAACTTGTACTTAATTTGCAACACGAGGATGAGTTGGACGAAGATTTTGCTCTTGTTGTGCATTGTCTTCATCAGGGGTATTGTCTTCAGCCTGAGCATCGTCGTTAGGTTGATTTGGAGCAGAGATGATGAGTTCCTCGTCAGGTTGTGCTTCAGAAGGCATGATCTCACCAGTTCCCATAAGCTTGATAGATTCATTTGGTGAAGCTTCATCTAGCACATTTGGTAGGGATTCTCTTTGTGATCCATTTGTCTCATCAAACCTCACATCCACAGTTTCAACAGTTTTATAGAGAAAAATGTTGAAGACTCTGTAGGAGTGTGAGTCCTTTCCATATCCGAGCATGAAGCCTTAATGAGCTCTGGGTGCAAATTTTGACTTATGATGAGGATCCTTGATCCAGCACTTAGCTCCAAATACTCTGAAGTAGCTTACATTTGTCTTCTTTCCAGTGAGGAGTTCATAGGATGTTTTCTTGAGAAGCATGTGGAGATAAACACAGTTGATGATATGGCATGCAATATCAATAGCTTCGGGCCAGAATCTTCTTGGGGTTTTGTACTCATCGAGCATCATTCGAGCCATCTCAATTAGAGTTCTGTTCTTGCGCTCAACGATCCCATTTTGCTGAGGTGCATATGGGGCTGAGAACTCATGAGTGATTCCCATCTCATCCAGATAAAGATCGAGGCCAGTGTTCTTGAATTCAGTGCCATTGTCACTTCTGATATGTTTGATCTTGATTCCATAACTGTTCATGGCACGGTTGGCGAAGCGTCTGAAGACATCTTGCACTTCAGTCTTGTAGAGTATTATGTGTACCCATGTGTATCTTGACTAGTCATCAACAATGACGAAGCCATAGAGACAGGCTGTGGTAGAGAATGTGGAGTAGTGAGTAGGGCCAAATAAGTCCATGTGAAGCAGCTCGAAGGGTTTGGATGTCGTCATGATTGTCTTCGAGGGGTGCTTGGCTCTTGTCATCTTCCCAGCTTCACAGGCACCACATAGATGATCTTTCTTGAACTTGACTTCCTCGATGCCTATGACATGCTTCTTCTTTGTGAGAGTGTGCAAGTTCCTCATGCCAGCATGTCCTAGCCTCCGATGCCAGAGCCAACACTCTGAAGCTTTTGCTAGAAGACATATGGCCATTTGTGGTCCAGCTGAGAAATCTACCATATACAGATCACCCTTTCTGTATCCTTCAAATACTAAAGACTTGTCAGATTCCATTAGTACAATGCAACGAAATTTACCAAAGATCACAATCATGTTTAAGTCACAAAGCATTGAGACAGACATTAAGTTGAAGCCAAGAGATTCAACAAGCATGACTTTGTCCATGTGCTGATCTCTTCAGATTGCAACTCTACCTAGACCCAACACTTTGCTTTTACCAGTATCAGCAAATGTGATGTGGCTCTTGTTGGATGGACGTAAAGTTGAGTCCATGAGAAGATTTCGATCACCAGTCATATGATTTGTGCATCCGCTATCCATAATCCATTCTGAAGACTTTGGTGTCACTCCCTACAATGCAGTTAGGAGGATAGGCTTCACCAAAAGCCATTATGAAGCATAAACAATTGATGCATAAGTGGATTATGAAAGCTTTAGATGTAAGTTAGGACTGATAAGATCTTCAACAAGTGATTTATGGATAATATGAGCAGTAAGTCTTTTTGGGCATTTGATCTTGTGCCCTACAAGTGTTTCAGGTCCCCAGCAATAGCATCAGAAGCCTTTGATTATAGGCTGGAGACCTTTCCCTGCAAGAGAAGGTTAGTTCTTCTTAACCACCCACATCTTCAGGGGTGGCTTAGAAGCAATCAGTCTAAGAGCAACATCTGAGAATATTGGCTTTGGGGCCATAGCAAATAGTCTTGCAGGAGGAGAATAATACTCATAAGAATAGGCAGAAAAGTTCTTTGATTTATGAACATAGCGGTTCGAAGAAACACGCTCATATTCATGGGTCCGAGTATGATTTCCCTGCAAAACATCTGTGTTAGGGTGACTCAGGTGTGTCCTTTGTCTATATGAAGCCTTAGGACCATATGAAGCCTTTGGTCTGGGGTTTGTCTTCATCCCAGGAGGTGTCATGATAGTATTTGCTGGAAGCTTCTCAAGACAACCTTTGGGTACCCAGATCTTCTTCATAGGTGGTCCATTCCTGCAGTTAGTACCAATATACCTGGCAAACACTTCACCATTTTGATTCTTAAACAGTTTATAGTTTGCATCAAAGGATTCATCAATGATAACAGGATTAGAACAACTGAAGCCAGATAAGGTAGATGGATCCACTGAGGGTCCTTTGCAGCAACCCATGTGGTTTTGGGATACTGCTCAGGCTTCCAGTATGAACCATCAACATTCATTTTCCTGTCGAACCCAACACCCTCTTTCCTAGGGTTTCGGTTCAGTATCTGCTTTTTGAGGACATCACATAGAGTCCGATGCCCTTTGAGGCTTTTGTACATCCCTGTTTCAAGCAAAGTCTTCAACCTAGCATTTTCATCAGCAATAGTAGTGGTTTCCTCAGCAAAGGGGTTAGTTACCATATCAATAGGTGAAGATATTGCAACAGTGGCAGCAGTAGAGCATTCAGCAACAGATGTAGCATTATCACGTCCAATGCATTTTAGACATGGTGGTTCAAACTCTTCGTGAGTGGAGCTGATCAGTTGTGCGCGGAGCGACTCATTCTCCTTTTGAAGATCTTCATGATCCGCTTTCACTTTCTCAAGTTCTCGCTTCCTTTGAATGTAATCGTGGGAAAGCTTTTCATGAGTTTTTGAAAGCAATTCATAAAGTTCTTCAAGTTCTTTGTACTTAATATGAAGATTTTTTATGTCTTCAATTAAGGACTAAGAACGGGTCATTTTCGCGTCCAATAGGTCATCGCTTTTGTCTAACAGTTTTTGAATATGTTCCATGGCTTTCTGCTGTTCAGTGGCAATTTTAGCAAGTGTTTTGTAGCTCGGTTTTGATTAACAATCAGAGTCATCTTCACTAGATGTTTGAAAGTAAGCATCGCATGATTTTACCTTGGCACCACGTGCCATGAAGCAGAAGGTGGGTGCAGAGTCGTCGTTGATGACCCTCAACCGTAAGGGATCTGTTGCAGCGTTTTCGATAAGTAAGAGTGTCGAACCCAACAAGGAGCAGAAGGTATTGATAAGCGATTCTGAGCAAGAAATTACTGCAAGCACTGAAAGATAACTTTTAGGGGTTTTCTCGATATAAGCAACAGGAATGTAATGGCGAGTAATGTAAAAGGTACTGAAAGTAACAAGTGGCCCAATCCTTTCTTAGCAAAGGAGAGGCCTAGCAACTGAACTTATAAAAACTAAAGCGTTCTTGAGGACACATGGGAGAGGTAGTCATGTGCTTTCGTCATATTCCGTATCGATACTATGTTATGTGTTGATAAGTGTTGGTGGGTGGATCTATGCTAGTGCACTCTCTAGACTAAGATGAATGCACTCTTATGATTAAACACCTTGCAAGCATCCGCAAATACAAGATAGAATTGAAGGCAAAAGCCTAACCATAGCAATACGATCGAGGATCCATTATTCCCTTATGCAAAAGCGTGCGAACTGGGGTTCAGGTTTCTGTCACTCCGGCAACCCACCATAAGCATTCTTTATACACAATGCATTCCCCTAGGTCCTTAATAAGGCGAAGTGTTGGGTGTTCGACTCACACAACACCACTAGTAGAATGACAACACAACTTAAGTATCAAACAACACATATTACTTCAACAGCATATGACTACTAACAACAAGACTTTCCCCATGTCCTCAAGAACTAAAGTAACTACTCACAAGACATAAAAGAGCTCATGATCAGAGGGGATAAATATGTGATAAACAATCTGGACATAATAATATTTCTCCAACAAAACTCAATAGCATTCACCACAAAGTAGTAATCAACACCGATGGAGTAGAGAGGATAGGTAGTACAAGTTACAACACGAGTTGCGATGGAAAGATGAGATTTGGATGATGATGGAGATGGTGCTGGTGTTGGGGATGATGTTGATGATGATATCGATGATGCCCGTGATGATGGTGATGACGATGGCGACGATGTGGGGACCCCGACTTAGAAGTCGAGATCACCGAATGCACGTGTACAGTGATCCCAGAGATCAATGCTCACTGAACACACAGAAGCTGAATAACAAGAGTCTTACATCCATACAAATAGTCTTACACGAATTAAGGCCATTATGGCCAAGTCTTACATAGATAGAGCCTCACGGGCTCAATAGGAAATAACTCAAATAGCGGAAGTCTTCGATAAACGGGTAGAACCCATGCCATCTGCCTTAACCCTACAGGCATTCTGACTGGGATAGCGTCCTAGTTCGCATGTTCGTCTCCAAAGAACTCTTCCTCATAATCCTGTTCTTCCATGCCTGGCCAATTAAATAACCAGTGGCAAGCCAATGAGTACTTTGAATGTACTCGCAAGCAACCCATGATGTGGTTCAAAGTAATAGTGCAATTGAATAATAATGATCAATCTAGCAAGGCTAGAACAAATATTCTACCATCAAGTTTATGCATCAATAACCTCGCATAACCTTGAAGTCAGGTTACCGATATCAACATGAACATGATTCAACTCAACGAGTCAAGTCACCATCCTTGACTTATCACACACATACCAACACCGATGAAGTAAAATTCTGGACATAGTTTAAGTGGCACCACCCAACTATCCATGACCATGGACACGGCTATTCGAATAGTTTTACACTCTGCAGAGGTTGCACACTTTAGCCACAAGATCCGGGGAACTTCCGTGTCATCCACGACCCGCGGTACCTCAAGTACCCGGGGTAAGCACCCGGTCATTACCTTTCCTTAGACGACACTAACATAGAGTCCACTCGTTGGTACACGGCCCTCGGGTACAAACAATAGATCACGGGACTTGCCCTAATTTCAATGTCACGCGTACCCGAAGGGACCAATGGTGTGTCCGGTGCCTTGTGAAAACAGTCATGGTCGTCTATCCAAGCACGACCCCGTCCCGGGAAAGACCTCAAGTCTTCCCGTCACTAGTAATGCGGGCACCATGCTAGTATCGACCTAAGTAATCAATAAAGCCTCGTCCCATAAGGGGTAGTGTGGTTGCACATGTTTGGTTGGGACGGTAGTCACACATAAATCTAATCCATCATTCCACCATGCACATGATCTACCGGCACATCACTTCTTTCTCAAGTGATGACCTAACACATCCTCACCCTCGGGCATTAGGGGCACCCGATGGGTTCATGCAAAGATTTCAACTACGAGGGTTCATATCACACATGCATCATATAAGCATCATGACCATCTATTTGCATGACATCTAGCACTTAGCAAGATCAAGATCAAGTATGCATCATGTGGTGGAATCAACTAGGTTACCATCGTAACCCTAATATCATGCATCGGAAACAAACGGGTTCCGAGAACAAGTGTATCATGGTCAAAGGGCTGCTTGCCTGGATTGGCTTGGTCTTCAAAGTCTTCAAATCCTTCTCCTTCTTCTTCCACAGCAACTTCGTCGAATACGGGATCAATACGTCGCAATATAACCACGGAAAAAATAAGAATACAAATAAAACAGAAAAATCAAAGTGCTCAGAAAAATGTCAACTCATTTTTGTAAAATACTAGAGGGATTTCTAAGATGGGAAAAAAATCTTAGTTGGAGTTTTGGAGTAACAGAATGGGATATATTGATTTTAGAACAGGAGTTATACTGCTCAAATTTGAATTTAAATTTGAACAGTACAGAAAAGTTTCATGGATTTGAATGAAAGTAGTACCATTAAATAGGTTGGAATATTACAAGATTTTTGGAGTTGGAAATATTTAATTTGGATCAATATTCTTTTCTGTAGAAATGTTTAAAACATTAACAGAAAAGAAAAGGAAAAAAGGGTCCTGTGCACTGGGCCAGAGGAGTCCACAGTGCACGGCCCATGCGGTCCAGCCCAACCGCACGGGAGCCTGCGCGCGCACGTCAGGTTTTCAAACCTGACGAGCGGGGCCCGTGGGTCAGTGGCACAGAGGAGGGGGAGAGAGGTGAGGGGATGACCGGCGGGGCCCGCCTGTCATCTCTAACCCCACGGCCACGGCGACGGCGAGCTCACCGGCGAGGATTCCGGCCACGGCGATGGCAACGGAGGGCAGGAACGTGACCAGCATCGTGTCGCGGATGCAGGGGTGGTGGTGCGGCACGGCGGGGAGGTCCGGTTCACCGGCGGCGAGGTGGGACGGTGGAAGCTCGTCGGAGGGTGGTTGCTGCGGCCGTTTCCGACTTCAAACGGAGGGGGAAATAGGGGGGAAAGGGTCAGGGTGGCTCGGCGGTTCCGAAACGGGTGGAAGGAGAGGCAGGGGAGGCCCATACCTCGAGATCGCCGGCGGCCCGACGCGGCGGAGCTCCGGTCGATCCCGAGCACTGGGACCTCTTGGGGTCGAATTGGAGATGCTGGGGGGCTCAGTGGAGTGGAGTGAGGTCGCTGGTGGTGCTGGAGAGGCTCGGCAGGGGTTTATATAGCCGCGCCCGTGGTCCACCGTGGACCCGTGCGCCGGCGAGGTTGCAGGTGCGGCTTGGAGGGGCTCTGGAGCCTGGGATCACGCCGGGGAGGACCGTGGACTTGCTCCACGTCCAGCTGAGGGGAAAAGAGGAGCGGGGGAGCGTCAGAGGAGTGCGCGCGTGCGAGGCAGAGGAGTGGCCGCCGCGGGCGGCCAGCGCGCGTGCGACGACGGCCACTGGAGGGCGCAGGAGTAGGGGGACAGCGCCGGGGAGGTCGCGGACGTCGAGGGGCCTCGACTGGCGCAAGGGGGAGGCCCGAGGCTGTCGGGGGAGGTTGATTGGCCGGAGCCAGCGTGCGGGGGTGCACTGTTGCGCGCTCCAGAGCGTGCGTATTGCTGGCATCAGCGCGCTCTCGCCGGTTTGGTCCAAACCAGCGTGTCCAACAGTGTCCAGCACGTTGAGGGAGGAGTAAAGAAATGGCCTGAGGCCTTGGATGCCCTGGAGATGCAGAGAGAGAGGGAGAGTGCCGGTGAAATGGTGGAAACCTGCTGTTCAGCAAGGTAAAACAGGGGTTTCACCCTTCAATCATGGAGCTGGGTTGCTGGGGGAGTTACTGGAGGTAGCTGGTAACTCAATGAGCATGTGGTAAGAAGTTGAGGCCATGGAGAAAAGTAAAAGTGATCAAATTGGAGGTTTTAGCAATTCTGCAGAAGGTGTTTGATCTGTGTTTGGTCAAGTAAATGAATTCCATTTGACATGGCACTTGACAGGGTTGAAAGACATGAGAAAATAGGGTGCTTCACCAAGTTTGGGCCCATTTGAAGAAACTAGCCAATGTAACTTTGGTGAGCCCTAGAAATCAACAGAAACAGTTTCATCTTGATTGAGTCAAGCTAATCATCTCCCCTTGATGCACCACTTGGTGTAGCATCATCATTTGGGGTATTGATCATGCCCACAAAGTTTGAAGCTCCAGATAAAAAGTTGGTAATGTAAAGTTGTTCAAATTTGCATTTGAACAGAAAGGGTTTTGAGGTGATCAGATCAAGTTTCTCTATTCCAATTCTTGTGCCATTTGGTCTAGATGCCTTATTAGGTCATTCTAGCATGTGCACCAAGTTTGAGAGCATTTGGACAAGTTTGGCAATGTAAAGTTGCTCAAACTTCAAATATGGACAGAATGGTTATGAAGGGGTTTGAGGATGTTTTCTTGCTTCCCAAGGCATGGGACTTGGCAAGATCATCAAATATGTCATATATGACATGATAGAATTTCCCTGGAATTTTTGGAGAAAATTTCCTTTGTAGATATTTCAAAAGCTTGAAATATCAAGAAAGGGTTTTAGAGGGTTTAGCCCATTATTTTTTAACATGACCAAGTGTTGAAACTCTTATATATGCACAATATATGTCCTCTGAGTCTCTCTGAATTTTGGCAAATATTTTTGAAATAGTTAAATAACTTTCCCCTATTAAAGACCATTTCTGGCTTTAAGAAAAAGCTTTTAAATAAAATAGGAAAATAACTTTTAAAATTATACCTTTGTGGTTTCTGGGAGTCCTATGACTACTAGGTCTCAAATAAACCTTTTGAAATAATTTTCTCACCCTAAATCAAGTACTTGCAGTGTAAATCTCAATTCAGGGGTTTTTGGAAAACTAAATTTATAAAATACTTTTAAGCCAAATTAATTTGTAAGAAAATACTATACTGTTATATAACACTTGGCATGATCATTGGGCAGAAGTTTTGGGTATGGAGATGGAATCTACAAGAGATCATAGTTGACTTTAATGAGCACATGAAAAAGCACATGAAGAAAACTCAATTTCAAATAAAAGCCAAATGATGCTAAAAAAAATTTGATGGTCCAAATTTTCATGCTTCAAAGATACAAATATCATGTTACAAAATGCAGGGTGTGACAGACCTACCCCCCTTACAAGAATCTCGTCCCCGAGATTCCTAAACTAGGGCTTAAAAGAGGTCGGGAAACTCGGATCTAAGATAGTCTTCTCGTTCCCAGGTTGCTTCTGCTTCGGTGTGGTTTCTCCACTGGACGTTGAAGTACTTGATGGTACGGCTCCGCGTACGTCGTTCTGCTTCGTCCAGAATACGAATGGGCTTCTCGCAGGAGGTCAAATCAGACTGCAGATCAATGGCTTGGTGATCCACATCCTTGTAGAGATTGGGCTTGTCTGGAACTTGGAGGCATTTCCGGAGTTGTGACACATGGAACACATTGTGTACATCGGATAGCTCAGGTGGTAGTTCCAACTGATAAGCCACTTCTCCTCGCCGGTCGGTGATCTTGAAAGGGCCAATGAACCTTGGCGCGAGCTTCCCCTTGACATGGAAACGCTTGGTTCCCTTCAGAGGGGTTACCCGCAGGTACACATGGTCCCCGACATGGAAACTCATGTTCCGACGGTGAGTGTCAGCATAACTCTTCTGCCTTGACTTGGCTGCCTTTAATCGCTCTCTAACTAGTTGGACTTGCTCTTCTGCTGCGCGGAGATTATCTGGTCCAAAGACTAGTCCTTCTCCAGTCTCTGACCAGTTGAGGGGTGTGCGGCATCTGCGTCCGTACAACACCTCAAATGGTGCCATCTGAAGGCTTGACTGGTAACTGTTGTTATAGGAGAACTCGACAAAAGGGAGACAGTCTTCCCACTTGGCTCCATACGCCAGGACACAGGCTCGGAGCATGTCTTCGAGAATCTGATTGACTCGCTCTGTTTGACCTCCGGTCTGTGGGTGGAAAGCTGTGCTGAAAGACAACTTGGTTCCCAAGGCTTCTTGGAACTTCTTCCAGAACCTTGAGGTGAACTGGGTTCCTCGATCTGACACAATCTCCTTGGGAACACCGTGAAGACTTACGATTCGGTTGATATAGAGAGTTGCCAGCTGGTTGCCTGAGTAGGTAGTCTTGACAGGAATGAAATGGGCTACCTTGGTCAAATGATCGACTATGACCCAGATAGAGTCATTTCCTCTATTCGACCTTGGTAATCCAGTGATGAAGTCCATTCCGACTTTATCTCACTTCCACTCAGGAACCTTGAGTGGTTGAAGCAATCCAGCAGGTCGCTGATATTCAGCCTTGACCCTTTGGCACACATCACACTTTGCAACATAGGTTGCAATCTCTCTCTTCATACCGTGCCACCAGAATCGTGCCTTCAAGTCTTGGTACATCTTGGTTCCTCCGGGGTGGATGGAATACGGAGTGTCGTGGGCTTCTTGCAGAATCATCGTCTTCAGCTCGGTGTTGTTTGGTATGCAGAGACGACCTTTGTCCCAAACAATCCCGTGCTCGTCTTCGGAGAATCCTGGGGCCTTGCCCAGCTTCATCTTCTTCTTGATACCTTCAATGCTTGCGTGTCCATCTTGAGCCTTCTTGACGTCGTCCATCAGGGTCGGTCTGACTTCCAAATGATCCAGAAATCCAGGGGTGACCAATTCCAAACTGAATTGTTCGATCTCCTTAAACAAGGCTGGTTGCCTCCCTTGAATAACGGCATTCAAGGAGCAAGCCTTCCTGCTTAAGGCATCGGCCACCACGTTAGCCTTCCCAGGGTGATACTGAACACTGAGGTCATAGTCTTTGATGAGTTCCAACCATCTCCGCTGCCTCATGTTCAATTCCTTTTGGGTGAAAATGTACTTCAGACTTTTGTGGTCTGTGTAAATCTCACACCGTTTCCCTAGGAGGTAATGCCGCCATGTATTCAAGGCATGAACTACTGCCGCTAGCTCAAGATTGTGAGTAGCGTAGTTCTCCTCATGGGGTCATAGCTACCTGGAGAGGTATGGTATGACGCGGCCTTCTTGCATCAGAACGCTTCCCAATCCGGTTCGAGAGGCGTCACAATATATCACGAACTCCTTGTGAATATCAGGTGTTGCCAGAACTGGGGCGGTGGTCAATCTCTTCTTGAGCTCTTGGAAGCTCTCTTCGCATTTTGGCGTCCACTCGAACTTCTTGTCCTTTTTGAGGAGCTGAGTCATTGGTCGTGCAATGCTAGAGAATCCTTCCACGAACTTGCGGTAATAGCCCGCTAATCCGAGGAAGCTTCTAACTTCCTTGACGGTCGTTGGAGATTGCCATTGGGTCACAGCTTCGATTTTTGCAGGATCAACAGATAATCCTTCCTCGGTCAAGACATGACCTAAGAATCCAACTTTATGCAGCCAGAACTCACACTTGCTGAATTTGGCATACAGTTGGTGCTCACGAAGCTTGTCTAGGACCATCCTCAGATGCTGCTCGTGCTCTTCCTCCGACTTCGAGAACACAAGAATGTCATCAATGAAGACAACAACAAACTTGTCCAAATATTCCATGAAGACTTTATTCATGAGATACATGAAGTAAGCTAGGGCATTGGTCAACCCAAAAGACATGACCGTGCACTCGTACATGCCATATCTGGTTACGAATGCCGTCTTCGGAATATCTTGGGGTCTGATCTTCAGCTGGTAATACCCAGATCTGAGGTCGATCTTGGAGAATACCTTGGCTCCGCTGAGCTGATCAAACAGATCTTCTATCTTGGGAAGTGGGTACTTGTTCTTGATTGTAACTTCATTGAAGGAACGATAGTCAATGCATAAGCGGATGGTACCGTCCCTCTTGGCCACAAACAGAACAGGAGATCCCCAAGGGGAGGCACTTGGGCGGATAAATCCCTTCCTTAGCTGCTCTTCTAGCTGCTTCTTCAACTCGGCTAATTCTTCCGTCCCCATTCTATAAGGCTTCTTATAGATGGGTCCTGCTCCGGGCATGAGCTCGATGATGAACTCAATGTCACGGTCAGGGGGCATTCCCGGTAGTTCATCCAGAAAGACATCTGGATACTCACATACCACCGGTACTTGATCTAACCCAACTTCAGACAGACAGTTGGCTTTAGCAGCTTGAGCGGAAGAGGAGTTGGGAGCAAACTTGACTTCGACTCCTTGGTCATTGGTCACAGTGACTGTCCGATTGGCACAGTCTAACAAGCCTTGGTGCTTACTGAGCCAATCCATCCCTAAGATCACATCCAAGCCTTGCGATCTCAGGATGATAAGGTCTGCTAGGAAGTCTACACCGTTAATGGTAATACCGACTCCTTTACAACCTATCTTGGCTCTCATCTCGGCTCCGGGGGTTTGTACCACCATAGGGTTATTCAGGGGTGTAGGGGTCATGCCACTTTTTAATGCAAATCTTTGAGTGACAAATGAATGCGTTGCTCCAGAATCAAACAAGACAGTTGCAGGTGCTGAGTTGACAAGGAACGTACCCAGCACGACGTCCGGGTCTTCCTGGGCTTCTTCAGCAGTGACGTGATTCACACGCCCCTTCCCATGGTTCGGTGGATTGCGAGGAGCTGGGTTCCTTGGTGGCATTCCTCGGCCTTGTCCCTGGTTCTGCGCATTGGGGCGCGGGGCATCAGGCTTCTTGTTGGGGCACACCCTTGAGATGTGTCCGGGCTGACCACATCCAAAGCAAGTGACTTGGTTTGGAGTGTTGATCTTGTTGCCACCACTGGTATTGGGGTTGGCATACTGCTGAGGCTGGGGATTGGCACGAGGTGCAGGAGCTCTTGGCTGCTGATAGGTTGGCTTGGCCGGGGCTGACTGTCACGGACGAGGCTTCTGGTTGCTGGAACTTCCCTTACTGACCAACTTGCGCTTGCGAGTGTCTTCCAAAGCACGCCGCTTGTCTTCAAGCATGAGTGCCTTGTTCACCAGGTCAGGGAAAGATGGGCAGTCGCACACGACAAGCGAGTATTGCAGAGTCTGATTAAGGCCTTCCATGAAGCGCTCCCTTTTGGCAGCATCAGTGCTGACATCTTCAGGGGCATACCTTGACAGAACACTGAACTTCTGCATGTACTCCTTGACAGTGCCACTTCCTTGCTTCAGGGCTCGGAACTCACGCTTTTTGATAGCCATGATTCCGAAAGGAATGTGGGCCTTGCGGAATTCTGCCTTGAAGTTAACCCAAGTGATGTCTTGTTCAGCATGCATGACCTTGAATCCATCCCACCAAGCTCTAGCAGTTCCCCCGAGGCAGTGGGCTGCATAAGCCACCTTCTCGCGATCTTCGGTGCATCCGACTAGTTCCAGGATTTCCTCAATGGAACGGACCCAGTCGTCTGCATCCAGGGGTTCAGCAGTCTCGATGAAGGTTGGCGGTGCATGCTTCTTGAACTCTGCCAACGTGGAACGTCCATTGCCATTCCCCGCCGGCTGGCGGTTGTTGGTGACAGCTTGAGCAATCAGCTGGAGAGCTGCAGTGTTGGCTTGGCGTTCCTCTCGGAAAGCTTGGAGAAGCTGAGCCATGTCCATGCTTGGAGGAGGTGGTGGTGGAGCTTGGTCGTTGGTTTGGTCGTGGCCTGCCTCTGGCTGAGAGGATGCTCTGGCTTCGGGCTGCTGGGTAGAGGTACCAGTACGAGTTACAACAGGCATCCTGTTGGAGCGGTAAAAGGTCTCATGACTCGGAAGAGGGAAAGCAAGATAGATGGGTGCCTAGTAAGGGGGTGGGTGTGACACTAAATCAAATCATGCAAGGGCCGAGAGGCCAAAACACATCCATTAAAATCCAAAGGGGTGATGTAGTCGTTTACATATTCCCGAAGGAAGAATATGACATACATCCAGACACGACAAAAGCAAACACTAGATGGTTTCATATGAACCATACAAGGACTCGACTGCGCATAGGGGTTACAAGACCTATCCTACCGTAGGGGTTACAACTGGCATATCCGAGTAGCGAATAATGCCTAAGCGGCGGAATGCTCGGTCGCGTATTCCGGCTCTTCTGGGTCTTCCTCCTTGTCTTCATCTATCTGGGCTCCCTTGTCACTTGAGGGCGTAGGGGAGTGGAGGAGTTGGATACGACGGTGCTTTGATGGTGGTGCAGGGAAAAGCTTGCGATATTCCCTTGCCGTCATCCGGCGTCGCCGAGGTGGTTCTTCATCCTTGGAAGACACATCCTCGGAGGGCCTTCCGCCTCGATATGCGATAGCGGATTGTCCAGAAGGTGCTCCTTCCTTCTTGATCCTGTCTGCCTTCACTTGAGCTCGACGAAGAAGTGCCTTGGTCTTGTGAAGTTCTTCTCGAAGCTTCATTGATTCCGAGGCCAAGTCTTGTGCCAAGCTGTCGGCACATAGACTGAAGTAGGTCTGGAACCGAAGCGAGAGTCCTTCCTTCAGTGGAGGGGCTAGTGCGCTGCTTTCTTCGTCACCTTTCTTCCGGTAAGGTAAGAAGCGAGTTGCCATCTTGGCTGCCATCTCCGGAAGAAGCTCGCGGAGACGGGTTAGTGCCTTGAGTGCAGCAGCCTCGGCAGCGAGTGGTAGTGTTGCCATCTGGGGTCCCTCGAAGAACCAACTTGTGGGAGGATCGTTTGCCTTCACGATCACTTCCACATGGTACTCCACCTCAGTATCGCTCACCCAATGCTCAAGGTAGGTGAGGATGGGTGCTCGGTGGAACTGACACTCCTGGAGGCTATCCTCGAGAAGTAAGGGAAACCCAGTGGTCAGGTGCTCTTCGGGAACAGCGGCCATCTAGAAAGGTGGAATAGGAGGGGTTAATAAGCTGATGAAATCTCAGGTTTAGAAAAGAAGAGAGGTTCAGAAGGTTTTTGAAAAAGGGTCTCATCTAACTAACGCCCATGCTAACTAAGGCTTCCTACAGTCAGGATGGCTCTGATACCAGCTCTGTGGGGACCCCGACTTAGAAGTCGAGATCACCGAATGCACGTGTACAGTGATCCCAGAGATCAATGCTCACTGAACACACAGAAGCTGAATAACAAGAGTCTTACATCCATACAAATAGTCTTACACGAATTAAGGCCATTATGGCCAAGTCTTACATAGATAGAGCCTCACGGGCTGAATAGGAAATAATTCAAATAGCGGAAGTCTTCGATAAGCGGGTAGAACCCATGCCATCTGCCTTAACCCTACAGGCATTCTGACTGGGATAGCGTCCTAGTTCGCATGTTCGTCTCCAAAGAACTCTTCCTCATAATCCTGTTCTTCCATGCCTGGCCAATTAAATAACCAGTGGCAAGCCAATGAGTACTTTGAATGTACTCGCAAGCAACCCATGATGTGGTTCAAAGTAACAGTGCAATTGAATAATAATGATCAATCTAGCAAGGCTAGAACAAATATTCTACCATCAAGTTTATGCATCAATAACCTCGCGTAACCTTGAAGACAGGTTACCGATATCAACATGAACATGATTCAACTCAACGAGTCAAGTCACCATCCTTGACTTATCACACACATACCAACACCGACGAAGTAAAATTCTGGACATAGTTTAAGTAGCACCACCCAACTGTCCATGACCGTGGACACGGCTATTCGAATAGTTTTACACTCTGAAGAGGTTGCGCACTTTACCCACAAGATCCGGGGAAGTTCCGTGTCATCCACGACCCGCGGTACCTCAAGTACCCGGGGTAAGCACCCGGTCATTACCTTTCCTTAGACGACACTAACATAGAGTCCACTCGTTGGTACACGGCCCTCGGGTACAAACAATAGATCACGGGACTTGCCCTAATTTCAATGTCACGCGTACCCGAAGGGACCAACGGTGTGTCCGGTGCCCTGTGAAAACAGTCATGGTCGTCTATCCAAGCATGACCCCGTCCTAGGAAAGACCTCAAGTCTTCCCGTCACTAGTAATGCGGGCACCATGCTAGTATCGACCTAAGTAATCAATAAAGCCCCGTCCCATAAGGGGTAGTGTGGTTGCACATGTTTGGTTGGGACGGTAGTCACACATAAATCTAATCCATCATTCCACCATGCACATGATCTACCGGCACATCACTTCTTTCTCAAGTGATGACCTAACACATCCTCACCCTCGGGCATTAGGGGCACCCGATGGGTTAATGCAAAGATTTCAACTACGAGGGTTCATATCACACATGCATCATATAAGCATCATGACCATCTATTTGCATGACATCTAGCACTTAGCAAGATCAAGATCAAGTATGCATCATGTGGTGGAATCAACTAGGTTACCATCGTAACCCTAATATCATGCATCGGAAACAAACGGGTTCCGAGAACAAGTGTATCATGGTCAAAGGGCTGCTTGCCTGGATTGGCTTGGTCTTCAAAGTCTTCAAATCCTTCTCCTTCTTCTTCCACAGCAACTTTGTCGAATACGGGATCTATACGTCGCAATATAACCACGGAAAAAACAAGAATACAAATAAAACAGAAAAATCAAAGTGCTCAGAAAAATGTGAACTCATTTTTGTAAAATACTAGAGGGATTTCTAAGATGGGGAAAAATCTTAGTTGGAGTTTTGGAGTAACAGAATGGAATATATTGATTTTAGAACAGGAGTTATACTGCTCAAATTTGAATTTAAATTTGAATAGTACAGAAAAGTTTCATGGATTTGAATGAAAGTAGTACCATTAAATAGGTTGGAATATTACAAGATTTTTGGAGTTGGAAATATTTAATTTGGATCAATATTCTTTTCTGTAGAAATGTTTAAAACATTAACAGAAAAGAAAAGGAAAAAGGGTCCTGTGCACTGGGCCAGAGGAGTCCACAGTGCACGGCCCATGCGGTCCAGCCCAACCGCACGGGAGCCTGCGCGCGCACGTCAGGTTTTCAAACCTGACGGGCGGGGCCCGTGGGTCAGTGGCACAGAGGAGGGGGAGAGAGGTGAGGGGATGACAGGCAGGGCCCGCCTGTCATCTCTAACCCCACGGCCACGGCGACGGCGAGCTCACCGGCGAGGATTCCGGCCACGGCGATGGCAACGGAGGGCAGGAACGTGACCAACGTCGTGTCGCGGATGCAGGGGTGGTGGTGCGGCATGGCGGGGAGGTCCGGTTCACCGGCGGTGAGGTAGGACGGCGGAAGCTCGTCGGAGGGTGGTTGCTGCGGCCGTTTCCGACTGCAAACAGAGGGGGAATAGGGGGGAAAGGGTCAGGGTGGCTCGGCGGTTCCGAAACGGGTGGAAGGAGAGGCAGGGGAGGCCCGTTACCTCGAGATCGCCGGCGGCCCGACGCGGCGGAGCTCCGGTCGATCCCGAGCACTGGGACCTCTTGGGGTCGAACTGGAGATGCTGGGGGGCTCAGTGGAGTGGAGTGAGGTCGCTGGTGGTGCTGGAGAGGCTCGGCAGGGGTTTATATAGCCGCGCCCGTGGTCCACCGTGGACCCGTGCGCCGGCGAGGTTGCAGGTGCGGCTAGGAGGGGCTCTGGAGCCTGGGATCACGCCGGGGAGGACCGTGGACTTGCTCCACGTCCAGCTGAGGGGAAAAGAGGAGCGGGGGAGCGTCAGAGGAGTGCGCGCGTGCGAGGCAGAGGAGTGGCCGCCGTGGGCGGCCAGCGCGCGTGCGACGACGGCCACTGGAGGGCGCAGGAGGAGGGGGGACAGCGTCGGGGAGGTCGCGGACGTCGAGGGGCCTTGACTGGCGCAAGGGGGAGGCCCGAGGCTGTCGGGGGAGGTTGATTGGCCGGAGCCAGTGTGCGGGGGTGCACTGTTGCGCGCTCCAGAGCGTGCGTATTGCTGGCATCAGCGCGCTCTCGCCGGTTTGGTCCAAACCAGCGTGTCCAACAGTGTCCAGCACGTTGAGGGAGGAGTAAAGAAATGCCCTGAGGCCTTGGATGCCCTGGAGATGCAGAGAGAGAGGGAGAGTGCTGGTCAAATGGTGGAAACCTGCTGTACAGCAAGGTAAAACAGGGGTTTCACCCTTCAATCATGGAGCCGGGGTGCTGGGGGAGTTACTGGAGGTAGCTGGTAACTCAATGAGCATGTGGTAAGAAGTTGAGGCCATGGAGAAAAGTAAAAGTGATCAAGTTGGAGGTTTTAGCAATTCTGCAGAAGGTGTTTGATCTGTGTTTGGTCAAGTAAATGAATTCCACTTGACATGGCACTTGACAGGGTTGAAAGACATGAGAAAATAGGGTGCTTCACCAAGTTTGGGCCCATTTGAAGAAACTAGCCAATGTAACTTTGGTGAGCCCTAGAAATCAACAGAAACAGTTTCATCTTGATTGAGTCAAGCTAATCATCTCCCCTTGATGCACCACTTGGTGTAGCATCATCATTTGGGGTATTGATCATGCCCACAAAGTTTGAAGCTCCAGATAAAAAGTTGTTAATGTAAAGTTATTCAAATTTGCATTTGAACAGAAAGGGTTTTGAGGTGATCAGATCAAGTTGCTCTATTCAAATTCTTGTGCCATTTGGTCTAGATGCCTTATTAGGTCATTCTAGCATGTGCACCAAGTTTGAGAGCATTTGGACAAGTTTGGCAATGTAAAGTTGTTCAAACTTCAAATATGGACAGAATGGTTATGAAGGGGTTTGAGGATGTTTTCTTGCTTCCCAAGGCATGGGACTTGGCAAGATCATCAAATATGTCATATATGACATGATAGAATTTCCCTGGAATTTTTGGAGAAAATTTCCTTTGTAAATATTTCAAAAGCTTGAAATATCCAGAAAGGGTTTTAGAGGGATTAGCCCATTATTTTGAACATGACCAATTGTTGAAACTCTTATATATGGACAATATATGTCCTCTGAGTTTCTCTGAATTTTGGCAAATATTTTTGAAATAGTTAAATAATTTTCCCCTATTAAAGACCATTTCTGGCTTTAAGAAAAAGCTTTTAAATAAAATATGAAAATAACTTTTAAAATTATACCTTTGTGGTTTCTGGGAGTCCTATGACTACTAGGTCTCAAATAAACCTTTTGAAATAATTTTCTCACCCTAAATCAAGTACTTGCAGTGCAAATCTCAATTCAGGGGTTTTTGGAAAACTAAATTTATAAAATACTTTTTGGCCAAATTAATTTGTAAGAAAATACTATACTGTTATATAACACTTGGCATGATCATTGGGCAGAAGTTTTGGGTATGGAGATGGAATCTACAAGAGATCATAGTTGACTTTAATGAGCACATGAAAAAGCACATGAAGAAAACTCAATTTCAAATAAAAGCCAAATGATGGTAAAAAAAATTTGCTGGTCCAAATTTTCATGCTTCAAAGATACAAATATCATGTTACAAAATGCAGGGTGTGACAGACGATCTCCCCTTCCGGGAGGTGGTCTCCCCGGCGGAATCTGCCCACCGGAGATGCCCTTTTCTTCTCTGTAGGTTTCCGCCTCGAAGCGGCGGCGGAACTCCGAAAAAAGTCCCGTGCCTAGGGTTTTCGGGAGACGGAGAGCATATATGCAAAAGGGGGCGGCCAGAGGTGGGCCAGGGGCTCCAGGCACCCCCCGGCGCGGCCAGGGGGGGGGGGGGGGCGCCCCCAGGCCGCCTGGGCACCCTGTGGCCCGCCTCTGACTCCCCTTTTGTGTGTCTTCGTTATTCTTCTGAAAAACACGTCCCGTCAATTTTCAGGTAATTTGGAGGTGTTCTTCTTCAGCAACTCAGCATCCACTTTTTCCTGCTGAATCCTGCGTCTGCTGTTCTGGCATCGGAAAGTTGCAAACTGTGTAAAATAGACCAAAACAACATAAGAACATCATCATAACGTGAAATATATCAATGAATAAGGATAAATTATAATACAAAATAGTGATGCATTTTGGACGTATCAACACCCCCAAGCTTAGACCTCGCTTGTCCCCAAGCGAATACGAACTCGGTAAACCTGTTCACAAGTTTAGAGAGTGAAGTGTCGATAAATAGAATACGGACAAGAAGCATCATAGTCTCTTCACCAACTCAAATATCCTCAGCAATAATCTTCAACTCATAAGGCTCTTATGAAAGAGTGTCAACACTTATATTCGAAAGTAGGACCAATAGAAACTCATTATATCATGGCAAACATGTCCTTTGGTCAAGGAACAACAAATAATTTTAACTTTTGCTTTTAATGGGATTAAATTGAAGCTTTTTGAAATAACAAGTTAATAAGCAAGAAGTGAAAGTGTTAACACAAAGGAAGATATTTGTCTTAGCTGGGCATGGCAAACAACTTGCTTATCAAATGATAATGTCAACAAGGATATGATATGACAAATCTTAATGCAGCTTTATATGTATGAATCCTTATCAACATCAAACGTTTGCTCTCTTTGAGAAATAGAAGGAAGTAGGAATAACTGACTCAACTTAAAATTAAAAGATAGGCCCTGCTCTAGGGTAGTAGGGAAAACTCATGTGTTATCCTCAAATCAAACAGAATGAAAACAAATTTTTGAGAGGTGCATGATTTGTCAACGAATGCTAATAGATAACTCAATTGCTTCTTGAACTGGACAAGTTTCGAGGAACGGCTCCCGTATGAGGACGATAACATCCTCTTATTCTCCTTTGTTTATCACTGCCAAAGTTTTCTGATTTCTCATGAACAAAGCGTGAAGGAGGGTTTGTTTGTTATATTATTTTTAAGCCGGGCGCACTCAATGCCAGTTCCTGTTCGTATTATGGGTTTGCACATTATACATGCAATCCCGGGGTGAAGCTTGTCCAACTCAAAAAGGTCATGAATTAGCTACTACTTCCTCATGAGCTAAAGCAGAGGCACAAAATAAAAGATTTTGAACATTTAAGGATAACACATAAATTATATACTTTTAGGAGGTGGTAGTGTAGTACCACGAGTAGGTAGGTATGGTGGACTCATATGGAAGGTATTGGCTTAAGGGTATGGATGCACAAGCAGAATTCCGCTTAGTACAGAGTTAGGCTTGCAAAGGTTTTGAGAGAGCAGACAATCGATGATGACTAAGATGCAAAGCAATATAAAGCATGAGCATTGAAATAAGCATAACACATCAAGTTGTCTTCCTTGTCAACATAACACTTCAAGTATAATAACATAAAGGTTTTGGCTATGTTGATACTCTAAGAGAATCATGCTTGTTGTTATGACCAAAGTTATGTTTGCCAAGATTAAATAAAGTTTCATAGCCATACCTGACATAAGGTCAATACTCCCCATAAGAATCATCATATAAGGTCGATTGCATGAAGAGAATACCGAGTGCAGCAAAAAGGAACCGATAAACTTCTCGTTAATATTCCATCATAGACGACTCCACACACACGGATACAATTCTTCACCAAGGGGGCGATAGACCTCAATGCACACACCTATCTCATAGAATAACTTCCCTAGACATGATACGACTCTACTAGACTTCTAAAAGACAAAAGGTAATAGATAAAGATACCAGGCACTCCCCCAAGCTTGGAACAAGCTAAGGGAATGCCATTACCCACGGAGATTTCACTCATCATCCTTGTTGGCGTTGATCAAGTAATTCTTGGCGAAACTCTTCCATGGAAGGGGTTCTCCAGTCTCATATGAGAAGCTCGTCTCCTGGATCCTGCATTCAGCACCCAAACCCATGTGTAGAAACCTTAGTTCATACTCACAGTTCTGGTTATGTAGATCATTAATTTGCCCCTGGAGTTCTGTGATTCTGTCTTCAGCCGCGGCGATTCTTTCCCACATCTCCTTCATCTCCTTCAGAAAGTAGTTCTTCAGCTCATTGGTGATGTCAAAGTTAGCTTCGACACCACGCTCGGTCATATTCTTGTACTCGAAGACTTCCTTCTCCACTTCTTCCAGCCTGGCCTGGACGCTCCCCTCCTTGATAGGTCCCTTCAGATCTTCTTGCTGAAGGACGCCTTCCTTCATCTGAACCACCTGAGGATGCTTCTTCACCTCAGCGAGGTAAGGGTTGATGACGTTGACGACGAACGTGTCCTTGGGGGAACTTGGAGAAGCCATGGCACCTAAAT
The DNA here is from genome assembly GCA_902687465.1 of Secale cereale. Lineage (NCBI taxonomy): Eukaryota > Viridiplantae > Streptophyta > Magnoliopsida > Poales > Poaceae > Secale > Secale cereale. Next base: position 78,358,384 of record LR738710.1, read on the forward strand.
TTAGCTGAAAGATTTCCTGGCAGAAACAGATCAAAGAGAAAACACGCGAAATCGCAAGATACGTTGCCGGAACAACCCGAGCAAATATATAGGAAAAATTTATGCACAGAAAGGAAGGTAACGGACCAAAGCGGGGTCGGAGTCGAGCACCAGGATGTCCAGGCGGCCTGCCGGCGCGGCCTAGGGGG
>LR738710.1:78358678-78375255 GCA_902687465.1 Secale cereale
GGGGGGGGGGCGCCAGGGGGGCGCCTGGACTCCCTGGTGGTCGTCTCCGGCTCCACTTCGACTCGGAATTTTACTAATTTTTCAAAAACGCGTACTACATAACTTTTATGATGTTTTGCGGTGTTTTCTTATCGTACTACGTACCTTTTCTTTATTCTGCTTCTGCTGGCGTCTGAAACAGGGCTGCAACATGTTCTTCGTGGGTTGTTGTGTATATTATATTCACATCAACATCGACAGGGTCTCCTGTTATGTAATGCTTAAGTCTTTGCCCATTCACAACTTGAGGCTTGGTGCCTTCAAAATTATTAATCTTAATTGCACCGGACTGATAAACTTCTTCTATATGAAATGGTCCTTCCCACCTGGAAAGTAGTTTACCTGGAGAAAACCTGAAACGGGATCTAAACAACAAAACTTTATCACCAACGTTAAATTCACGTTTCAGAATCTTCCTATCATGCCACCTTTTTACCTTTTCCTTGAACATTTTAGCGCTCTCGTAAGCTTCAATTCTCCATTCATCTAGAGAAGTCAAGTTCATGAGACACTTCTCACCAGCTAGTTTTGGGTCAGCGTTAAGCTCTCTAACAGCCCAGAAAGCTTTGTGCTCTAGTTCTAATGGCAAATGGCAAGCCTTGCCATACACCATCTTATAGGGAGACATGCCCATGGGGTTTTTGTAAGCAGTTCTATATGCCCACAAAGCATCTCCCAATTTATTTGACCAATCCTTCCTATTTCTATTTACTGTTTTCTACAAGATCAACTTAATCTCTCTATTGGTGAGCTCAACTTGCCCACTAGTTTGAGGATGATAAGGTGAAGCAATTCTATGATTAACATCGTATTTAGCCAAAGCTTTTCTAAAAGCTCCGTGCGTGAAGTGTGATCCTCCATCGGTCATGAGGTACCTTGGTACACCAAACCTAGGAAATATCACATCCTTAAGCATTTTTAGGGATGTTTTGTGGTCAGCACTTTCAGTGGGGATTGCTTCAACCCACTTGGTCACATAATCAACAGCTACTAAAATGTGAGTGTACTTGTGCGAAGAAGGAAAAGGACCCATAAAATCGAAACCCCAACAATCGAAAGGTTCAATCACTAGTGAGTAATTCATAGGCATCTCATTCCTTCTACTAATGTTACCAACTCTCTGACATTTATCACATGCTAAAACATAATTTCTAGCATCTTTAAAGAGAGTGGGCCAATAAAAACCTGATTGAAGACCCTTATGTGCAGTCCTCTCACCGGCGTGATGTCCTCCATAGGGACTGTCATGGCACCGTCGGAGAACGTCCTTCTGCTCATGTTCCGGAATGCATCTTCTCACGACCCCGTCGGGACCTTCTTTGAAAAGATGTGGGTCATCCCAAAAGTAGTGCCTCAAATCATGAAAGAACTTCTTCCTTTGCTGAAATGTTAGACCCGGAGGCAAATACTTTGCAACAATAAAATTAGCATAATCTGCATACCAAGGATCGGAGAGAGGTTGTACTTTTACAACGGCAAGTTGCTCGTCTGGAAAACTATCGTTAACTGGGATGGGGTCATGCGGTATATCTTCCATTCTTGAAAGATTGTCCGCTACCGGATTGTCTTCTCCTTTCCTATCAACAATCTGCAAATCAAATTCTTGGAGAAGGAGTACCCATCTGATAAGCCTTGGCTTGGCATCCTTTTTTGTCATAAGATATTTAATGGCAGCATGATCAGTATGAATAATAACTTTGGAATCAACAATGTACTGCCTAAACTTATCACAAGCAAAAACTATAGCTAAGAATTCCTTCGCAGTAGTAGCATAATTTCTTTGAGCACTATCAAGGGTCTTACTAGCATAATGTATAACATTCAATTTCTTATCAACCCTTTGTCCTAAGACAGCTCCAACAGCAAAATCACTTGCATCACACATAATTTCAAAAGGTAAGTTCCAGTCAGGTGGTTGTACTATAGGAGCAGTTATTAAAGCTTTTTTAAGGATTTCAAAAGCTTCCTTACAATTTTCATCAAATGCAAAAGGAACATCCTTCTGGAGAAGATTAGTGAGGGGTCTCGAGGTTTTAGAAAAGTCTTTAATAAATCTTCTATAAAAACCTGCATGACCGAGAAAACTGCGAATACCTTTGATGTCCTTTGGATAAGGCATCCTCTCAATACCTTCGATCTTGGCTTTGTCCACTTCAATTCCCCTTTCGGAAATCTTGTGACCAAGAACAATTCCTTCATTAACCATAAAGTGGCACTTCTCCCAGTTGAGTACCAAATTTTTCTCCTCGCATCTCTGCAAAACTTTATTAAGGTTGTGAAGACAATGGTCAAATGAAGTTCCATAGACGGAGAAATCGTCCATGAAGACTTCCATAATATCCCCGCAGAAACCATGAAAGATAGCAGACATACACCTTTGAAAAGTAGCAGGGGCATTACATAAACCAAAAGGCATACGTCTGTAAGCATAAGTACCAAAAGGACAAGTAAAAGTGGTCTTCTCTTGATCGACAGTGTTAACATGAATTTGAGAGAAGCCAGAATAACCATCGAGATAACAAAAGTGGGTATTTTTGGATAACCTTTCAAGCATTTGGTCGTTGAACGACAACGGGTAGTGATCCTTCCTGGTTGCTTTGTTCAACTTCCTGTAATCAATACACATTCTATATCCAATAATAATTCTCTGAGGTATTAGTTCATTTTTATCATTAGGAACCACAGTTGTACCTCCTTTCTTAGGAACACAATGTACAGGACTTACCCACTTACTATCAGCTATAGGGTAGATAATACCTGCGGCTAGAAGCTTGAGAATCTCAGTTCTCACGACATCCATCATCTTCGGGTTCAACCGTCGTCGATGATCAACAACTGGTTTAGCGTCAGGCTCAAGGTTGATAGTATGTTGACAGATAGATGGACTAATCCCCTTAAGGTCATCAAGGGTGTAGCCAATTGCGCCTCGATGTTTACGAAGTACTTCCAATAATCGCTCTTCTTCATATCCTGAAAGGTTAGAATTCATAATAACAGGATATACTTTCTTTTCATCTAAATAAGCATACTTGAGCGTGTCGGGAAGAGGTTTAAGATCGAACACCGAGTCTTCTTTCGGTTTTGATAAAATTCCCAAAGGTTCAACTGGAAGGTTGTGCTTCAGGATAGCAGGCTGCCTCAAGAATATTTCATCTAGTTCATTTCTTTCCTGCATATGTAAATCATTCTCGTGGTCCTCCATGTATTGCTGCAAAGGATCATCAGGAGGAATAGCAATAGAGGCAATACTTTCAATAATTTTATCATCACTAGGTAAATTAATACCACGAGGCTGCTTAGAGAACTTAGAAAAATTAAATTCATATGGCTCACCATTGAATTCAACAGAAACTGTACCTTTCTTGCAATCTATTATAGCTCCACAAGTTCTAAGAAAAGGTCTACCAAAAATGATGGGACAAAAATCGTCCCTGGCTGAACCAAGTACCAAAAAGTCGGTAGGGTATTCTACCTTTCCACATAGGACTTCAACGTCCCTCACAATTCCGATAGGAGAGATTGTTGATCTATTTGCAAGATGAATAGTAACATCAACTTCTTCAAGTTCACAAGGGGAAATCTCACCGATGATTTCTTCATAAAGTGAATAAGGAATAGCACTTGCACTCGATCCCAAATCGCATAGCCCATAATAATTGTGTTCTCCTATTTTAACAGATACCACCGGAGTACCTGAAATTGGGCCTTTGTTCTTGGCTGTGACAAGGTTAGTGGAAACAACACAAAAAGTTATATTGGAATCCAAAACATCATCAGTAACAAGGTCTTTAATCAATGCAACTCGAGGATCGACCCTGATCTGGTCCTCAGGTTCATCAACTCTTCTCTCACTTTTATTTATTATGCCTGTTACAAGAGAGTGTTCCTTTATCCTCGTGGGAAAAGGAGGCTTTTCATATATGACTGCAGGCAAAATAGGCTCAGCAACATAAATATCAATAGGTTTTTCTTTAAAAGGTGCATGGTGCTGGTCTCTATTCTTCTTAAAAGAATCAACATGAGAGGCAAAGTTCTTACATAAATCAATCACTAGATGGGAATCAAGACCAATCTTAGAGCAAAAAGTATTGAAGTAATCAGTTTCTACATAGCTCTCAATATAATCATGTTCATAATTTATAGCTGGTTCAATACCTTTATCAATTTCCCAATCTTCGGTATTCCTCTGGATTCTTTCAAGGAGATCCCACCTTTCTTCAACACTCTTCTTCTGAAATACCCCACTAGAGGAGGCATCCAACATCTCCTTATCCTGACGAGAAAGCCTGGCATAAAAATTTGTAAGTATAATCTCCTTGGGAAGCTTATGAATAGGGCATTTGAGCATTATAGACTTCAGTCTCCCCCAAGCTTGAGCAATGCTTTCTCCGTCACGAGACCTAAAGTTATAGATATAATTCCTGTCTCGATGAATTTCATGAAGAGGATAAAATTTAGTATAAAAGAGAGACATAAGCTCCTGCCAGTCCAGCAAGTGTGGGTTATCAAGAAGCCCATACCAATCTGAAGCTTTATCTGTAAGGGATACGACAAACAATTTCCTCATGACAAACTCCCTCGATACACCTGCAAGCTTAAATAATGAACATAGTCGTGACAAATACAGCAAGTGTTCACCGGGATGTCTGTCTCCTGCATACCGATTAGCCAAAACATAATTGATAATGCCAGCCGGTATTTTATAAGGCACAATTTCAGTAGGGGGAGGATCAACCACCACAGGTGTGGGGTGTCTTCCCGCAAGCAATGCTCCAATAATAGGGTTATCCATAAGGACAGAGGATAGCAATAAAAATAAAAAACAGAATTATAAAAAATACTTTCTTACCAGTTTCACTTTACCAATAGCGCTACGCTCCCCGGAAACGGCGCCAGAAAACGGTACTTGATGACCCTCAACCATAAGGGATCTGTTGCAGCGTTTTCGATAAGTAAGAGTGTCGAACCCAACGAGGAGCAGAAGGTATTGATAAGCGATTCTGAGCAAGAAATTACTGCAAGCACTGAAAGATAACTTTTAGGGGTTTTCTCGATATAAGCAACAGGAATGTAATGGCGAGTAATGTAAAAGGTACTGAAAGTAACAAGTGGCCCAATCCTTTCTTAGCAAAGGAGAGGCCTAGCAACTGAACTTATAAAAACTAAAGCGTTCTTGAGGACACACGGGAGAGGTAGTCATGTGCTTTCGTCATATTCCGTATCGATACTATGTTATGTGTTGATAAGTGTTGGTGGGTGGATCTATGCTAGTGCACTCTCTAGACTAAGATGAATGCACTCTTATGATTAAAAACCTTGCAAGCATCCACAAATACAAGATAGAATTTAAGGCAAAAGCCTAACCATAGCAATACGATCGAGGATCCATTATTCCCTTATGCAAAAGCGTGCGAACTGGGGTTCAGGTTTCTGTCACTCCGGCAACCCACCATAAGCATTCTTTATACACAATGCATTCCCCTAGGTCCTTAATAAGGCGAAGTGTTGGGTGTTCGACTCACACAACACCACTAGTAGAATGACAACACAACTTAAGTATCAAACAACACATATTACTTCAACAGCATATGACTACTCACAACAAGACTTTCCCCATGTCCTCAAGAACTAAAGTAACTACTCACAAGACATAAATGAGATCATGATCAGAGGGGATAAATATGTGATAAACAATCTGGACATAATAATATTTCTCCAACAAAACTCAATAGCATTCACCACAAAGTAGTAATCAACACCGATGGAGTAGAGAGGATAGGTAGTACAAGTTACAACACGAGTTGCGATGGAAAGATGAGATTTGGATGATGATGGAGATGGTGCTGGTGTTGGGGATGATGTTGATGATGATCTCGATGATGCCCGTGATGATGGTGATGACGATGGCGACGATCTCCCCTTCCGGGAGGTGATCTCCCCAGCGGAATCTGCCCACCGGAGATGCCATTTTCTTCTCTGTAGGTTTCCGCCTCGAAGCGGCGGCGGAACTCCGAAAAAAGTCCCGTGCCTAGGGTTTTCGGGAGACGGAGAGCATATATGCAAAAGGGGGCGGCCAGAGGTGGGCCAGGGGCTCCAGGCGCCCCCCCCGGCGCGGCCAGGGGGGGCGCCCCCAGGCCGCCTGGGCACCATGTGGCCCCCCTCTGACTCCCCTTTTGCGTGTCTTCGTTATTCTTCTGAAAAACACGTCCCGTCAACTTTCAGGTAATTTGGAGGTGTTCTTCTTCAGCAACTCAGCATCCACTTTTTCCTGCTGAATCCTGCCTCTGCTGTTCTGGCATCGGAAACTTGCAAACTGTGTAAAATAGACCAAAACAACATAAGAACATCATCATAACGTGAAATATATCAATGAATAAGGATAAATTATAATACAAAATAGTGATGCATTTTGGACGTATCAGTCGTCCTCATCATCATTGTTGGGGACGGGGCCATTGTCTTCAGTGTTGAAGATAGACTTGCCCACGTAGGCAGTGGCTAAAGCCAGACTTGCAGCACCAGACTCAGACTCTTCCTCCGACTCCACCTCCACCTCTTCAGAAGCAGACTCTTCCTCAGAATCCATCTCCTTGCCAACAAAAGCGCGAGCCTTGCCAGATGAATTCTTCTTGTGTGATGAATACTTTCACGAAGACTTTGAGTATTTCTTCTTTTTCTTGTCATCAGATTCATATTCCTTGCTCTTCTTTTTCTTCTTCTCGTTGTCCCATTGAGGACACTCAGAGATGTAGTGACCAGGTTTCTTGCACTTATGACAAGTTCTTTTCTTGTAGTCATGAACAGATGCTTCATCGTTTCTTGAGCTGGATCTTGAAGAATTTCTGAAGCCTTTCTTCCTAGTGAATTTCTGGAACTTCTTTACAAGCATGGCAAGCTCCTTTCCAATGTCTTCAGGATCATCAGAACTGCAGTCAGATTCTTCTTCAGATGAGGAAACAGCTTTTGCCTTCAAGGCGCGAGATCGGCCATAGTTGGGACCATAGATGTCACGCTTCTCAGATAGCTGGAACTCATGTGTGTTGAGCCTCTTAAGTATATCAGACGGATCGAGAGTCTTGAAGTTAGGGCGTTCTTGAATCATCAGTGCAAGGATATCAAATGGGCTGTCGAGTGACTTCAGAAGGGTCTTGACGATTTCATGCTTGGTGATCTCAGTGGCTCCAAGTGCTTGAAGCTCATTTGTGATGCCAGTGAGTCGATCAAAAGTGTGCTGAACATTCTCACTGTCATGTCTCTTGAAGCGATTGAAGAGATTGCGAAGGACGCTGATCCTTTGATCTCTCTGGGTAGAGACTCCTTCATTGACCTTTGAGAGCCAGTCCCAAACTTCCTTTGACGTTTCCAGAGCACTCACACGACCGTACTGTCCTTTGGTCAGATGACCACAGATGATGTTCTTGGCCGTTGAATCCAATTGAACGAGCCTCTTGACATCATCAGGGGTGATGCCTTCACCAGTCTTGGGAACGCCGTGCTTGACGACAAACCAGAGGTCCACGTCAATGGCTTCAAGATGCATGCGCATCTTGTTCTTCCAGTAGGGATATTCGATGCCATCGAAGACGGGGCACGCAGCAGAGACTTTGATTATCCCTGCAGTCGACATAGCTAAAACTCTAGGTGGTTAAACCGAATCACACAGAACAAGGGAGTACCTTGCTCTGATACCAATTGAAAGTGTAGAATATCGACTAGAGGGGGGTGAATAGGCGATTTTTATGAAATGCTTCAAAACATGGTAGTTTTGAAGACAAACGATAAGCTCAAGCCTATTAGTATGCAGCGGAAAGTGGACTACACTAGATAAGCCTTAGTCATGTATTCAATGAAGTGAAAGCATGAAGACTAATAGCAACTAGGCAGTAGTGATCACAAAGGAAGAAGGAATGAAGCCAATCACAACAAGTAGATACTCAGTGAAGACAATCTGATAGGGCAAACATGCAATGTCTTCACAACATAGAGCAATAAGTAAAGGGAAGGAAAGGATAGAACTAGTAGCTCGCGGAAGACAGTGATTTGTTAGACCAGTTCCAGTTGCTGTGACAACTGTACGTCTGGTTCGGGAGGCTGAGATTTAACTCAGAAGACCGCGTCTTCACCTTGTTCCCCTTGAGCTAAGGACACCTAGTCCTCGCCCAATCACTCTGGTAAGTCTTCAAGGTAGACTTCCAAACCTTCACATACTTCGTTCAGCGACAATCCACAATTACTCTTAGATGCTCAGAACGCGACGCCTAACCGGCTGGAGGAAACACAGTCCTCAAGTGTAATAAGTCTTCAGGTCACACAGACAGAAAGACTTCAGTGATACCTAACACTCTTTGGCTCTGGGTGTTTGGGCTTTGTCCTCGCAAGGATTTCTCTCTCAAATGCTTCGGAGGTGGGTTGCTCTCAAACGACAAAAGCCGTGCAATATTTCTGAGCAGCCACCAATTTATGGTGTAGGGGTGGGCTATTTATAGCCACTAGGCAACCCGACCTGATTTGTCCGAAGTGACCCTGGGTCACTAAGGAACTGACACGTGTTCCAACGGTCAGATTTCAAACACACACGACAGCTTTACTTGAACTCCAAGTAAAGCTGACTCATCCGCCTCTAGATAAGATTTGCTCTCATAGTCTTCGCTCGAAGACATAGGATTTGGTTGAGCATCACATCAGTCACTCTGACTTAGTTCACTTGGACCCCACTTAACAGTACGGTGGTTCCTATGACTCAACAAAGAAGAAAAGGAAACACGAAACATCTACGTCTTCGCTCTCCATAGTCTTCACACAATGTCTTCTCTTGTCATATTCTTCAATATGATTATCTTCATATACCACCACTCATATCAATGTCTTCATACATTTTTAGGGGTTATCTCCGGTAGGTTAACCGAATCAATGAGGGACTACTACCTGTGTTATCCTGCAATTCTCACAAACACATTAGTCCCTCAACCAGGTTTGTCATCAATACTCCAAAACCACTAGGGGTGGCACTAGATGCACTTACAAGTAACATTACCATCGGCGTCAGTCTTCCTCTTAAAGATCCATTTATTTTCAATTGCTTGCCTATCATCGGGCAAGTCAACCAAAGTCCACACTTCTTTCTCATACATGGATCCCATCTCAGATTTCATGGCCTCAATCCATTTTGCAGAAATCTGCGCTCATCATCGCTTCCTCATAGTTCGTAGGTTCATCATGGTCTAGTAACATGACTTCCAGAACAGGGTTACCGAACCACTCTGGCGCGGAACGTACTGTGGTTGACCTACGAGATTCAGTAGTAACTTGATCTGAAGTTTCATGATCATCATCATTAGCTTCCTCACTAATTTGTGTAGGAATCACTGGAACTAGTTTCTGTGATGAAGTACTTTCAATTCGGGAGAAGGTACAATTACCTCATCAAGTTCTACTTTCCTCCCACTCACTTCTTTCGAGAGAAACTCCTTCTCTAGAAGGGGTCCATTCTTGGCAACGAATATCTTGCCTTCGGCTCTTTGATAGAAGGTGTACCCAACACTTTCTTTTGGGTATCCTATGAAGACACATTTATTTGACTTGGGTTCGAGCTTATCAGGTTGAATATTTTTCACATAAGCATCACAACCCCAACTTTTAAGAAACGACATTGGGTTTCTTGCCAAACCACAGTTCATAAGGTGTCGTCTCAATGGATTTAGATGATGCCCTATTTAACATGAATGCAGCAGTCTCTAAAGCATAACCCCAAAACAATAGTGGTAAATCGGTAAGAGACATCATAGATCGGATCATATCTAATAAAGTACGGTTACGACGTTCGGACACACCATTACGCTGTGGTGTTCCAGGTGACATGAGTTGTGAAACTATTCCACATTGTTTCAAATGAAGACCAAACTCATAACTCAAATATTCGCCTCCGCGATCAGATCGTAGAAACTTTATTTTCTTGTTACGATGATTCTCTACTTCACTCTAAAATTCTTTGAACTTTTCAAATGTTTCAGATTTGTGCTTCATCAAGTAGATATATCCATATCTGCTCAAATCATCTGTGAAGGTCAGAAAATAATGATACCCACCACGAGCCTCAACACTCATTGGACCGCATACATCAGTATGTATGATTTCCAATAAGTTAGTTTCTCGCTCCATTGTTCCGGAGAACGGAGTTTTAGTCATCTTTCCCATGAGGCATGGTTCGCAAGCACCAAGTGATTCATAATAAAGTGATTCCAAAAGTCCATAAGCATGGAGTTTCTTCATGCGCTCTACACCAATATGTCCTAAATGGTAGTGCCACAAATAAGTTGCACTATCATTATCAACTTTGCATCTTTTGGCTTCAATATTATGAATATGTGTATCACTACGATCGAGATTCAACAAAAAGAGACCATTCATGAAGGGTGCATGACCATAAAAGATATTACTCATATAAATAGAACAACCATTATTATCCGATTTAAATGAATAACCGTCTCGCAACAAAAAAGATCCAGATATAATGTTCATGCTCAACGCTGACACCAAATAACGATTATTTAGGTCCCAAACTAATCCCGATGGTAGATGTAGAGGTAGCGTGCCGACGGCGATCACATCGACTTTGGAACCATTTCCCATGCGCATCATCACCTCGTCCTTAGCTAATCTTCGTTTAATTCGTAGCCCCTGTTTCAAATTACTAATATTAGCAACCGAATCAGTATCAAATACCCAGGTGCTACTACAAGCATTAGTAAGGTACACATGAATAACATGTATATCAAATATACCTTTGTTCACTTTGCCATCTTTCTTATCTGCCAAATACTTGGGGTAGTTCCGCTTCCAGTGTCCAGTCCCTTTGCAGTAGAAGCACTCAGTTTCAGGCTTGGCTCCAGACTTGGTTTTTTTTTGCGGAGTAGCAACTGGCTTGCTATTCTTCTTGAAGTTCCCCTTCTTTCCCTTGCCCTTTTTCTTGAAACTGGTGGTCTTGTTAACCATCAACACTTGATGCTCCTTTTGATTTCTTCCTCCGCAGCTTTGAGCATTGCGAAGAGCTCGGGAATAGTCTTCTCCATCCCTTGCATATTATAGTTCATCATGAATCCTTCATAGCTTGGTGGCAGTAATTGAATAACTTTGTCAATAACACTATCTTCATCAACTTTGACTCCAAGTTGAGTCATGTGATTGTAGTACCCAAACATTTTGAGTAAGTGTTCACTGATAGAACTGTTCTCCTCCATCTTGCAGCTATAGAACTTGTTGGAGACTTCATATCTCTCAACTCGGGCATTTGCTTGAAATATTAACTTCAACTATTGGAACATCTCATATGCTCCATGACGTTCAAAACATCTTTGAAGACCCGATTATAAGCCTTAAAGCATGGCACACTGAACTATCGAGTAGTCATCAGCTTTGTTCTGCCAGACGTTCATAACATCCGGTGTTTAATCTATAGCGGGTTTTTCACCTAGCAGTGCTTCCAGGACATAATTCTTCCGTGCAGCAATGAGGGTAATCCTCAAGTTACGGACCCAGTCCATGTAGTTGCTACCACCATCTTTCAACTTAGCTTTCTCTAGGAACACATTAAAATTCAAAGGAACAGTAGCACGTGCCATTGATCTACAACAACATAGATATGCAAAAACTATTAGGACTAAGTTCATGATAAATTAAAGTTCAATTAATCATATTACTAAAGAACTCCCGCTTAGATAGACATCCCTCTAGTCATCTAAATGATCATGTGATCCAAATCAACTAAACCATGTCCGATCATCAAGTGAGATGGAGTAGTTTTCAATGGTGAACATCTTATGTTGATCATATCTACTATATGATTCACGCTCGACCTTTTAGTCTCCAGTGTTCTGAGGCCATGTATGGACATGCTAGGCTCGTCAAGTTTAACCCGAGTATTCTGCATGTGAGAAACTGTCTTACACCCGTTGTATGTGAACGTAGAGCTTATCACACCCGATCATCACGTGGTGTCTCAGCATGACGAACTGTCGCAATGGTGCATACTCAAGGAGAACACTTGTACCTTGACATTTTTGTAAGGGATCGTCTTATAATGCTACCATCGTACTAAGCAAAAGAAGATGCATAAAAATATAAACATCACATGCAATAAAAATATGTGACATGATATGGACATCATCATCTTGTGCTTTTGATCGCCACTCCAAAGCATCGTCATGAGATCCATCATCACATGCTTGACACCATGATCTTCATCGTAGCGTCGTGGTCGTCTCGCCAACTATTGCTTCTACCACTATCGCTAACTCATAGTGATAAAGTAAAGCAATTACATGGCTTTCGCAATTCATACAATAAAGAGACAACCATAAGGCTCCTGCCGGTTGCCGATAATGTACAAAACATGATCATCTCATACAATATCGTATAAATCATCACGTCTTGACCATATCACATCACAACATGCCCTACAAAAATAAGTTCGACGTCCTCTCCTTTGTTGTTGCAAGTTTTACGTGGCTGCTATGGGCTTCTAGTAAGAACCGTTCTTACCTATGCAATAAAACCACAATGATTTTTCGTCAAGTGTGTTGTTTTAACCTTCAACAAGGACCGGGCGTAGTCACACTTGATTCAACTAAAGTTGGAGAAACTGGCACCCGCTAGCCACCTATGTGCAAAGCACGCCGATCATGTAATGTTGGTCCAGGACGCTTCATCCAACAATACTGCCGAATCAAAGTATGACATGTTGGTAAGCAGTATGACTATTATCGCCCACAACTCTTTGTGTTCTGCTCATGCATATCATCTACGCATAGAACTGGCTCATGATGCCACTGTTGGGAACGTAGTATTTCAAAAAAAATCCGACGATCACGCAAGATCTATCTAGGAGAAGAACAACAACAAGCGGGGAGAGTGTGTCCATGTACCCTCGTAGACCGAAAGCGGAAGCGTTTAGTAACGCGGTTGATGTAGTAGAACGTCTTCACGATCCAACCGATCCAAGTACCGAACGTACGCCACCTCCGTGTTCAGCACACGTTCAACACGATGACATCCCTTGAGATCTTGATCCATTTGAGGGTGAGGGAGAGTTCCGTCAGCACGACGGCGTGGCAACGGTGTTGATGATGTGATCCGCGTAGGGCTTCGCGTAAGCACTACGACAATATGACTTGAGGTGGAATCTGTGGAGGGGGGCACCGCACATGCCTAAAACAACTGTTAACTTGTGTGTCCTAGGGTGCCCCTGCCCCCGTATATAAAGGGGCAAGGGGGAGGCCGGCTGGCCCTATAGGGCGCGCCCAAGGGGGGCAATCCTACTCCTAGTAGGAGTTGGACTCCCCCTTTCCTAGTCCAACTAGGAGAAGAAGGAAGGACAGGGGAAGGAGAAGGAAGGAGGGGGCGCCACCCCTCCCCCTCGTACAATTCGGACTAGGACCATGGGGGGCAGCCCTTGGCTGCTCCCTCCCTCTCCCCTAAGGCCCAATAAGTCCCATTACTTCTCCGGTGGTTCCGATAACCCTTCTGGCACTCCGATATTTATCCGGTGACCCTCGAAATTATCCGGTGTCCGAATAACATCGTCCAATATATCATTCTTTATGGCTCGACCATTTCGAGACTCCTCGTCATGTCCGTGATCTCATCTGGGACTCTGAACAAACTTTGGTCATCAAAAACACATAACTCATAATACAAATCGTCATTGAACGTTAAGCGTATGGACCCTACGAGTTCGAGAACTATGTAGACATGACCGAGACACATTTTCGGTCAATAACCAATAGCGGAACCTGGATGCTCATAGTGTCTCTTACATATTCTACGAAGATCTTTATCGGTCAAACCGCATAACAACATACATTGTTCCCTTTGTCATCGGTATGTTACTTGCCCGAGATTCGATCGTCGGTATCACCATACCTAGTTCAATCTCGTTACCGGCAAGTCTCTTTACTCGTTACGTATTACATCATCTCATGACTGTTCCTCCGGTATTCGGGAGTTGCAAAATCTCATAGTTAGAGGAACATGTATAAGTCATGAAGAAAGTAATAGCAATAAAACTAAATGATCATTATGCTAAGCTAATGGATGGGTCTTGTCCATCACATCATTCTCCCAATGATGTGATCTCGTTGATCAAATGACAACACATGTCTATGGTTAGGAAACACAACCATCTTTGATTAACGAGCTAGTCTAGTAGAGGCATACTAGGGACACTCCGATTAATGCAATTCTAGCATGACTAAAAGACATTTATCATGATATATAAGGAAATATAAATAACAACTTTATTATTGCCTCTGGGGCACATTTCCTTCATGTAGCTGGTTCTCTGCCAGTTGGGTAGGGGTACAATCTACGTGAGTCTGGGTTATGCGTGGTGGTGCTGGTTCTTGGGCAAGTACAACTATGGTTCTATCTACATCGACGGGTAGCACAATCTTTTCTGAAGATCGTCACTAGTACGCGTCGGTGCTATACAAATAGTTTTTAACTCCTTTCCGCGACGGCATTTGGAACTGTAGCCTAGTGAGTGTGGGCGATGGGGGGGGGGGGTCCTTCCCACACGACCCATAAATTGTCGGGGATAGGCCCTCCTGGGACACCAAACGAGCTCGTGTGCGATCGGGTGAGGCATCGAAATCCAATCATTTCCGTAGGTATGGTGAATCCCAGAAATATATGTCCCTTCCTTGTAAAAGGCATGAGAATTTATTAAATGGCACGAGCATGGTTTTCCAGGCCGTTCTTGTGCACGCTTTCATGCACCGATTGTTTGAACTTGAATTATGTGCATTAATGCCTAGGAAATGCACATAATCCCGTAAATATGGCAAATGAACCCGGAAAAGTGCCAAATTTGAACACGGTGATTTGCAGGTTGTATGTTCATCGTAGAAAAAAACTCGTGGACACAGGACGTAGGAAATTTGGATCCCCCTTCAATCTTGGTGATTTCCCCCTCGAAACCATGAAACTTCCTCGGTGATGGTTCGATTTATGAAAGGCATGCACCACGACATGGGAAAACGTTCTCCATTCTTTACCAGGGCATGGTGAGGCCATACCATGGTACCACGCCAGGCGTCATGTTTTCCAACCATGTGTTTCATTTTTTGTACAGTTGTTAACCCAGTAAACGACGCGTTTATGGTTGACTATTGCCACACAATTCCTTGAAATATCTGCCCATTCCTTGTAAAAGGCACGAGAATGTACTAAATAACACGAGCATGGTTTTCCAGACCGTTCTTGTGCACCTTTTCATGCACCGATTTTCGAATTTGAATTATGTCCATTAATGCCTAGAGAATGCACATAATCACATAAATATGGTAAATGAGCTCGGAGAAATGTCAAATTTTAACACGTTGCATTTGAGGCGGTGTGTTGATCGTTGGAAAAAAACTAAATGACAAACTAGGACGGAAATTTTGATTCCCATTCAATATTGGGGATTTCCCTCTCGAAAGCATGGAACTTCCTCGGTGATGGTTCGATTTATGAAGGGCGTGCATGATGACATAAGCCAAACCTTCTCAAATTATTACCAGGGCATGGTGAGGTCATACCATGGCAGCACGCCAGATGTCATGTTTTTAAGCATTTATTTCATTTTTTCTATAGTTGAAAACACAATGAACAAACATTTGACCGCCGGCAAAACGTTAAGTAGTCGTTCTCACCGGGAAGCGAGACAGCCTTTGACCGCCGGCCGCCTCGCTCCCACTGGTCTGTATTAATGGCGCTCCCGAGCGGCCGCACCCCTCCCATCCTCACCACACATACAATCCTCCCTCTCCACCCGCATCCTCGATGCCGCTCTCAGTCCTCAAAGCCGTCAGTGTATGCGGATGCCGCCGAAGTGCCCCAATGGAGGGAGTGGCGACACCAGGGCTGCTCAAGCACCGAAGCACGGCGAGAATATGGGGACAAAGGTTTCCATCACCGCCGACGAGGTGGAGAACGAGTCTGCCAACAAGCGGAGGCTGGTCGAGCAAAAACCGCAATCGACTCCAGCAGGCATAGACTTCATCAGCAACCTCCCCGATGATATGTTGAAAGTCATCATATCCCTCCTCCCAATCAAATATGAGGCGAGGACAACCACACTTTCCCGACGGTGGCGCCCCCTATGGCTCCTCACCCCTGTCGACCTCCTCGATGCCCACGAGCTCTGCCATGGCTATCGCAAAAGCTTGGATGCATTCTCCCAGATCCTCGACAGTCACCATGGCACAATCAGAGGCCTTATCACGGGCAAGTTCTATTCCAATGGCAAGGACCGAGCCAAGCTTGACAAGTGGTTCCAATCCCCCGGCATAGATCAGCTCGAGGAGCTCAGTTTGTTAGCAGACGGCAAAGATTCTTTGCCGTCCGCCAACAGACGGCAAAGAGGTGGTGGTGGGGTCCACTGGATGCCACTACACTGCAACGGTCCACTCCACCTCTTTGCCATCCGCTGGCGGACGGCAAAGAATCTTTGCTGCCATCTTCTAGCAGACGGCAAAGAAAACACTACCTAACTGCACCGG